>QPKB01000009.1:42410081-42578337 GCA_003546025.1 Camphora micrantha
ACATGTCGAAAATGGGATATCTTGGGGATCCCGTGTGATTCATGCATTGGCTTCAATGAGAGTTAGAAACTATGATCCATATGAATTCTGTGAACATTGGTACCTCTCAAAATGTATATCGCACGATATACAGTGAAAGTATTGCATGCTACTCGTGACAGTAAAACAATGGGAGTACACATCCGATGAACGAGTTCTGCCACCACGAGCCACTAAACAGCCAGGGCAACCAAAGAAGAATCGGATTCGGACCGAAGATCGTGGCCGCCAGCGAAGGGTAGTCACTTGTGGTAATTGTAAGGAGAGGGGCATAACCGACAAAGTTGCCGCAATCCACCGGCGCAAACTTGATATATTGCTGAAGAATTTTTTGGAAGGAATTTTGGTTGGTTGTTGTTGTTAATATTTTTGGGAAGGCGGATGCAAATAGTTAATGTGCAAAACTTTTTGGTGGATTGTTAATATATGGTGTGAATATACTGGAAGATGCAAACCGTCTTGAACAGTGTACAGTCTACTGATCAACATTTTTTGGAAGTGGGTGGTGAATATTTGGTGTGAATGTGCTGGAAGATGCGGCCGTCTTGACAGTGTACGACTCATCACATTTTCTGGAAGTGGGTGGTGAATATTTTGGTGTGAATGTGCTGGAAGCTGCGGCCCGTCTTGACAGTGTACACTCATCAACATTTTCTGGAAGTGGGTGGTGAATATTGGTGTGAATGTGCTGGAAGCTGCGGCCGTCTTGACAGTATACGACTCATCAACATTTTCTGGAAGTGGGTGGTGAATATTTGGTGTGAATGTGCTGGAAGCTGCGGCCGTCTTGACAGTGTATAGTCAGTAGATTAACATTTTTTGGAAGTGGTGGTGAATATTTGGTGTGAATGTGCTGGAAGATGCGGCCGTCTTGACAGTGTACAGTCTACTCATCAACATTTTCTGGAAGTGGGTGGGTGAATATTTGGTGTGAATGTGCTGGAAGATGCGTCCGTCTTGACAGTGTACAGTCTACTGAACAACGTTTTTCGCTGGTTACAGAAGATGTTGTTCAGACCTTGTACATTGCGATGAAGCATTTTCTATATGGGCATATTTTCTAGATGTGTTATTCAAACATATTTTTCCTTTTTGTAAAAGATGGACGACCCATTTTAAGGGGATGTTGAAAAACTTTTCTATATATTGTTGTTTGCATTGTTCCAAAACCTTTGTTTGTATTGTCCTAACTCTAATAGCTTGTAATTTCCAACTAAGACTGTCGAAATCCAATAAAAAAGGTTAGTAAAGTTACAGTCGACATCGACCATAATTACAATCGATATCGACTATGTCTGTTTTTTTTTTTAGTTTCAGCTAAATAGTCGATATCGATTATTAATATAGTCGATATCGACTATATTGGGTCTATCTACGTATCAGTTAAATAGTCGTTATCGACTATGACTGTTTTTTTTAAGATCCAGTTAAATAGTCGATATCGACTATTAGTACAGTCGATATCGACTATATTGGGTCTATTTAAAATAGTCGTTATCGACTATCACTGTCTTTTTTAAGATCCAGTTAAATAGTCGATATCGACTATGCCTATAGTCGATATCGACTATGACTGTCTTTTTTTAGTTACAGTAAAATAGTCGATATCGACTATTATTATAGTCGATATCGACTATATTGGGTATATCTACAAGATCAGTTAAATAGTCGTTATCGACTATCACTGTCTTTTTTAAGATCCAGTTATATAGTCGATATCGACTGTTGGTATGGTCGATATCGACTATTCATCATTTTATTGCCACATAACAATTGGCAGGTTACATAGTCTGAATACATTCACATTCCTGCTAGGGGTTTATTCAAAAGACATTCAAAAGACAAAACATATATATTCAAAAGACATTCAAAAGACAAGTCCTGGCTATACATTCAAAAGACAAAACATATACATTCATATAAAATTCATCAAGGTGAATGTACATTGAAACATATACATTAACAAACCATTCATCAAGGTGAATGTGTTCCAACTTCATTGAAACATTAACAAAACATACATTCATATAAATCATTCATCAATTGATTTATAAATCAACAACTCCATAAATCAACAACTTTCCAAAACCTTCAGTGCCCACAAGTTCATCAATGTATTTCCTCAAATTCAGTGCCCACAAGTTCCACAGTTTCATATACAAAGTAAAAAAAAATCAATTGAATCCATCCTACACTCGGCGTCTCCGTCCTAGTGCCCAAAAACCTTCGTCTTCGTTAGACTGAACAAACAATCAAGCAGCACGGTGATCAAACCGGTAGGTTCAACAATTCAGGAAGATTCAGCCGATTAGCATTCACCTGCCAACTTCTCTTGAATAGTTCAATGACAATTCTGCTACGGAAGTAAGGGATGTCAGACTGTGTAAACGTGATCGGACGACGGTAAACACAATGCTCCGCGAATGCAACAACGAAGACTCCACAGTCATTACCATTGTCTTGATGAGGAATGTCTTCCTTGATCAATATAGGCCATAAAAATGGATCAGTCCACCCAAAATGCATATACATAGTGTTCAACCACCCGATCTGCAACAATGTCAAAATGGGGGGCCAATTGTTATCTGGGATGAGGTCTTAATTTCAATTAATAGTGGCAATTTAGAATCAACAACAATACTTACAAACTGCTCCGCCTTACTCCGTGTCAAACGATCACCAGGCAGACTATTGTAGAACTCCCACCTTCTTTCATCAACGTAACCCACAACCAACGAAAAATGGTTCCTATAGTGTAGTACAAACACTAGAGTCTGACACTCTCGGGCTTCCCAGACCCTGTGGCCATGCTTACCGAATGCAGCTTCATTACTGGCATCGGATCCTTCCTGCCACCAACTTTGTATACAGTAATGCATCCACAATATCAATCAGAGGATTTTGTTAAAATTAAATTGAAGGACTATTTAGCACGTTTCTTACAGATATGCTTGGGTCCGCGACGAAAGCGGTGGGACATGCGTCTCTCAAAATCTCGAAGTAATAGTACATAATATTGGTGTCCAACCAAGTTCCCTCGTCCAGTGCTTTCTTCAAATCCTTGCTGGATACCATGGTACAAATGCTTGCTAATTCATCACCTCTACATGAAAGAGATGTTTGTTAATAAACAAAATTATTACAACAAATATATTAATGAAGATGGGTACATTGTGAAAAAAAACAGTAATAAAACATCCTCCCTTACTTTGTACTGTAATATTCATTGAAACCCCTGACCAAGAATTGCTCCTGCTCGTTTAATACATAGCCCGAATGCACCATAGAATGAGAATAATCGGAGAACTTTACGGGCACCTTACGCATGCGGGGCAAGCGCTTGATTCTCCATATCAAAGACACAATGGTAGCAGGGGTACTGCAGCAACTATCACAGAATCACTATGAACTGACACTGGGTGTCGAACAATGCCCTGGCTAATGGAGGGGTGTTGAGCACCTCTTCAAATGGTGGTAAGTCGCCTGGCTGACTTTTACTTGGAACTTCGTCATTCTGTTTCTTGCCCTTTCTCCTGTAAGTTTTTGCTTTTGTACTTTTCTGAGCAGCTTTTTTCACTCTCGTGTTGGAGGGCTGAATGATATCTGGGTCAGCATCAATCTCTTTACCTTCTTCAGGGGGAACAGTATGAGATGGACCAGCACCAGTGTCGGGAACAGTCTGAGGGCAAAAATGGTGTGTTGGACCAGCATCAGTCTCGGGAACAGTCCGAGGAGAAACAGTATGAGATGGACCAGCATGGGTATCAGGAACAGTGTGGAATGGAGCATTATGAGAGGTTCTAGTGCTTCTCTGCAGTTGAACAGTAAAGAACATTGTTAGATTGCACTATAGTACCATGAAAGTTCGAGTTGCTGCAATTTACCTTCTCTACTTCCTCATCAAACTCTGAGCTATTGCACTCTTCCATGTTGAAGTTTTTGAATGAATTCCCGAATGCTGCTTTAAATGTCTTAAGTTTTTTCCGGATGGATTCCGCTAGACTGGACATGCTTTTCTTCCTCCTGTCTGCCCGATTGCATGATCGCTCTAAGTGAGCAACAAGTTGTTCGACCTAATTACAGCCCAATTCATTTCATCAGTTAAAAGCAACATTACTACCATATAAATGAAAAACGTCAACACTTTAACATTAAAATACTTACGTATTTATGTGGAACAAATGGGTTTTCCTGCTCATCAGGGGCTTTGGCCTCGGTACCCTCATTCTGCTCGACCCTGCCTATGTGTTGAACTGTGTTGGCAACATACCAGGTGAGGTACTCTTCAGAATGTGCAGGCTGGGTGGAGTCCTCCCCGCGCAATCCGAGTTGCCTTCTTGCAGCCCACAGTCCTGCTATCTCTTCACCCATATACAAGCTGTAATCAATCACCACTCTCTCTACACGTTCTCTTCTCACGTATGGCATACTGAATGGAGGGGGTACCAGTTGCTTGAGACCAAATTGCTTCATGACACGCCACCTGTTATGCCGCTCAACAATCCAGTACCACAATAGCACGGTCGAGGAGGAAAAAAGATCGCGATCCCCTTTGGGTACGCTCAATCGGAATTTCTTGGGGTAGTTGGAGTACGGCTGCCAAGTGAACTGCATATGGTCACGTATAAGAAGACGTTAAGACAGATAATAGGTAACCAAATTAAAAAATATGTTCAATTATATTGAAAACCACATATATATTTACCCCATCAGCCGGCAAATTGTTTAGTTGCTGCCTTACTTCCTTGACCGTTGCGAGGGGTGGGTGTTCCCCCAACCTCCTATGCCATGTCTTGAACAACGGAAATTGAATGTCCTTTTTCCAACTACGATCTGGTAGAGGACACCGTCCAATAGTCATTCTAGAGTAAGCCCATATCTGTGATGGAAAACAACAAAATGCAGTCATAAGTTAGCTTTTATATAATGAACCAAAAATGGTATGCTTGAAAATTAATCACCTGTAGAAGCTGCAAAGGCCCCGTGGGTGTCCTGCAGGACTTACTATCCTCCTCTTGTTGATCTTTTCCTTTTCCTTCAGCCACTTGCGGATCTTGTCCCCACCAAGTTGCCTTTGCAAGCATTCTATAAAGGTTTGCAAGGCACGCTGGGGCCCATGCGTAAGGCTTGAATTCTTTAAACAACTCAAGCAGAAAAGCAGGACCCCTCGCACCTGAAGTCTGTGTGAAGATTTGCCCGGCCACCAAAAAGAACAAATATGCACGAGTGGCTCTAATCTCATCATCTTTGTTAATCTTAAAATTCTCATCCTGCCAGGCAGAAGGCTTGAAGTTGTCTTCAAGCCATTTAAATTTTATCGTTATCCCAATATAGTCTTGCTTCTTTTGGGGCGTGATCCCAAGCAACTCCTGGCACACTGGCTCTACATACCTGCCAGGGAAAGTCCGACCGGTAACGACCGGGCCATCGACTGGCAAGCCATAAATATAAGCAACATCTTCAAGTGTTATGGTTGCTTCCCCCGATGGCAGATGGAATGTATTTGTTTCTGGACGCCACCTCTCTATCAGCGCTGTTATCAACGCATGGTCTATGACCATACGATCTATCTCCGACAAGTTGTGTAGTCCCGTCCGCCATACGTATTGCTTTTGAGTGTCTGTAAGCACCCATATATCTTTGTCAGGGTTTGTTGGGATACATCTCATGCGACCAAGTTCCTGTAAGAACAATAATTATTGAGGTGACTCAAAGGAGAATAAAATATAGCTAAGAGATTGAAATTATAGATAGATAATTGATATCTATTTACGTTGTACCTCTCCTTGACGAATGCCTTCTGAAATATGATTTGTTTGTGAGAATAAGAGTCCTCTCTCAGCATCATTGGTGTTTTCTTCATGAACCTGTAAAGAAGAAAGTGGAATGTGGCTGTGTTTATACAGAAGCATGTAGTTCTAAATCTTGATAATAATACAATTGATGCCAATGTCTATTATGAGTTCTTATCACTTATGGTTTATGATGTACCTCACGTTAGACCTGGGATTTTATATCATTGAATAAGATATCTGATATCAGAACTATATATGTGCTCCATGTTCATTGTTGTGACTCATATTTAGTTAAATTTGCTTGTTCGTCTCACAAACTGTACCAGTAAATATTGACACCCAGTTAACTACACTGGCATGCCTAGCATAAAAGTATTTTCAACATATTTGTAAAGTATATTGGATGTTGAGAAATGAGGTCCTATCTTTGTTCATGTACATCAGTGCCCATATTTATTGAACAGGAATAAAGAAAACCCCAATTACTTGGCTACAATTGATGTTGATCCAAGTTCACCTACTCTATTGAAAAGTGATTCATATAACTATGAAAGTAAAATGAATCACACACACAAAATGCACAGCACACACATATGTAAAGAGTTTTGGTTGTGGAGAATTCGAGTCATGGCGTGGTTCCCATGCTATTGATGTACAACAATGCTCATGTTTATTTTCTAAGAGGAATATGATTAGAGAAGGTTGATCACTTGGATACAATTTATGTGGATCCAGGCTCACCTACCTATTCAAAAGCACATGAGTGATAAGATCTTTCAACATTTGAGTTGGTTCCAAATATGCCATTGAACTGTACTAAAACCAACCCATTTGTATCCCTAGACAATGTTGTCCATGGGTGCCGATTTAATGTATCTTGATGGCTCCTAATAGTGCATAAACTCTGCTATGCAAAGCTTTCTAACAACCTTTTTTATGGCCTAGTTTCAGGCCTAACAAGTTCTGATTTCTAAACCATGATCCTCCTGATATGATGTTAATTTCATTTTAATTCCTTAAACAAACAACAACAGAAAACTCACGATTTTCATATTAGATGAAAAAACTATATGATATAGAAGATGAATACAAAGGTAAACCCCAAAGAGTAGATTGATCTAATGCCCTGGCTTTCAATCTTTGCAGGGGACAATTGCCCCTTAAATAAAAAAAAAAAGGAGTCCTATTCCTAAAGCAACCCATCTATAAGTTGATTATTACATTTTTTTTGTAAATATAAATTAAATAGAAATCCTAGTAGGTCTATGCCTTGATTTCTAAAGGGAAATCCATTTTTTGGATATGACTTCTGGCACCAACCCCGCCAAAAGTTCGGCTTTCACTAAAGGCTTCAACCCCCACTACATTGCAGATGGTTGTTACGGGAGACAATTATATTAGTTTGTAGGGGCACTTTTTACACATTGATTGCTGACCAAGCTTTAGTTTTTGGGCGTTTATTATCCCCACATAAATTACCAAATATAAGTAGCGAATAGAGGTTTCAGGGACCTTTAATCCTTATTGGCAATAGTATTATATTATAGGATTTAATAGGACCTTTAATCTTTATTTGGAAAGGAAACAGGTCATCCTCATAAAAAGGTTAGCACTAAAGATCATTATTTAAAGTAGAATAATTAATCTGGATTTCTCATCAACGACATGATAGGTCAAACAACCTCTTCCTTAATCTAATGAAAACTATTGAAAAGAGGGTGTTCTTGCCGCCCCACCCACCTCCACTCCTCACACACCATATTATAATACTCTCTATGGGTAGCTATGGGTATCCCACATATTAATTAGTTCCGTATTACATCACTCTCTCTAGATTGATCATTAACAAACCACCCCATGTAAGTGGAATGAACATATATACAAAAACACATAAGGACAAAAAAAACGAACAATGGGAACAAAACATCAATGACAGAGAACAAACCACCCATATCTAGCCTTTGGTGCACGTAAAAAGTAGTCGTACATTGTGATGAAGAAGGGTTTCGATCCATAAATAGGTATGAACCAAAAACTATAATTCTGCAACTAATTAGCCATGATGTAGTAATGATCATGGATATATAAATCTTTGTTTGATTGATAATGCAGTTGGGTTTCGAGTATATGAGGAGAAAAAAAAAATCCACTGCATGTTTGGGAAAGTGATGTGTCATTCCCATCGACTGTGATCGTGCACAATTAAGAGATCATGTGTCGTTCCCATCGACTGTAATGGTGTCCAATTAGTACTTTCTTTAGGTGAGTAAATTGCACTTGCTACATTTGTTGCTTAAAGATGATACAATCACTGAAAATACAGAGCATGGATCCTATGCTTCAATGAAACAAAATTTCTTCCTCAAACCTAAAATTACTTCACATTTGCTATTTGGAATCTAGTTGGTAAATTCCATTAAAATGGCTACTTCATTCAAAACCCATTCACTATGATTCAGAAAACCCAAAAAAAAAAAACCCAAAAAGGGCAGCGCTGTCAGTCAGTGCATCCCTTTCTACATGAACAAACTAGAAACTGTGAATAGAAATGCATTTTAATGAAACTACAAAGTTACAAGTCGATTACTAGGTCAGTCCCTTCCGAAGGATCAATCCCATCGAAAACCAATATATCTCACTCCAAATTTAGGGCACAAATACGAGAATGACAACGAACATACCTCCATGTGCGTTCAAGGGTGTAGAATCTTTTAAAAGTTGGAGCAAATGTGATAGGGGACCACCGTTTGGGACCACCGTTGTCGGTTGAGAGAGAACAGTCGCCAACCAACGAAGATGAAAGTGAAAAAGGAAAGAGAAGAAGAAGACAGTGATAGTTACAGCGGTTTCGTGGGTTTTTTATGGATCAGGAATAGTCGATATCGACTATAGCACTAAACGACAAAAAAAAAAGGAGAAATGTCAATTAAGGGCCCATTCTGTGTGGTGTTTTCTATAGTGATCAAATTCAATAATAAGTTATTTATGAGGGTTTTTCCCGTTAAATCCCCATAAATATACTTCGAAAATCATGAAATTTTGAGGCCTCCAAAATTAAAAGTTAGGAAGAGTAAATAATCAGCCCACCCTTATCCTCAAATACAACCAAGGGGGCTAGATGACCTAACTAACGTGGGAATAAACCAGGCACCTGTTAGGATGATAACCTCCTACAAACGCAAGGAAGAGGACCTAGGCATCAGACTCTGAACTGAACTCCTATCCATAGAGCTACCCTTCTGTTCTTAAAAAGAGCACCCAGTTTAGGAGAAAAACAATCCCTTGTTTGTTCCATTGAAAGAGATATCAGGCAGCATTAGCCTAGAGAATTTGCTTGGTCCCATCAAATAAAATGGGAAAGATTAAGACGAATATCGATAGTCCATTCTTGCTAATTTAAACCCGGTTAATAAATTATTTGAGTTGGGAATTAATCCATTCTTGCTATTTAAACCAATTTTATCAATTAGGTTGTTTGATTATACCTTCCAAGTTGGATTTGGGTTTACAATTTCAACTCCTTTAATAAATGAGTTGGGTTAAAGGTGGGGCACATTTGGTTACAGGTGAGGAATCCTTACTTTTGATGATTCTCTACTGCCCTTAGAACAAGGATTTCTTTAGTGAAGATTTATATAGCTGATGATTTCTTCATTATTGGTGCATATCAATGCTTATGGCTGAGAAATTTGCTATCAATATGTAAATCCATAAAAATAAGAATTTCTAAGTCCTATGAAAAGGGATCGTGGGGTCGGACTCGAAAACCCTCGAAGATTAAGATTTTTTTTTTTCTTTTTTAACAAAGAAAAGATGAAGATTTCAACCGGCCCAAATCCTTGGGGATTTATAATTACCGAACGTTGGTTTTTGATGTCGTTATGAAAAAACGACAAGGAATCCCTAATGATTTGATTGCCAAACCTGACCTAAAGGCTTTCAAGATGCGTAAATGAACCCAACCTAAATCCAACCCAGCTCAGTGCCACCCCCACTAACACCGTCACTAAGCTTGATGGCTAGATAAGAGCCACACATAATGATTATATTCAAACCTGATCAGGTTGTTTCATCATTCAATCCATAGTATATTTTTTTCTTATTATTTTATCACTATCCAACCATCCTCCGATCCTCCTACTAAAGTGGGCCCCTTGAGATGTTAGAGGTGGTGTTTGGATTTGTATTTAGATTGTGACGAGTCCGGATCACTTATTAAAGTTGTTACACCTTCACCATGAGTGGACCAACAACAATCCGCCACGTCATCTAAGATTTTAGGTGATTTTAAAGTTTAAAAAAGTTTAAATAAGATGAAAGAAAATCACCAAAAATTTTGAATGACGTGGCGGACTATTATTGATCCACTCACAGTGAAAGTATAACAACTGTGATAGGTGATTTGGATTTTACTGTGACTAGTAATTTCCTAGTCTAACTGAGTTATGATCTGCCTTAAATAATTTTGACATTTCTAATTTAAGACCCTCATTCAATAGAGAAACCAACGGGTACTAAGTTGTCCTCAGAGTAACCATCAAAGTATTCTACCTTAAAGAGCAACAATGAACTCGGTTAATTTCTCTAATAAATTAAAGAGAAATGGTACCTCTTAATGCCCATCCACTGTAGTTCCAACTTTGAGATACAAAAGTAGTAGTGAGAAGGGAATTACACACGCCTGGGTTCATATTATGTTCTGTACTTATCCATCTTCATCAACCACACTTGCCTCCCAAATCAAACTCAACCTCGTGACCCACCTGCTACGCAGGACCACACCATCTCCTTTAACCTTTTTCTCAAAATCCAAAGGACTTCACCAGCAACTCTCTAAATTTGAAAGGTAATCAAATCTTATATGATCCATATCATAAATGAGTATAACCTAATCGAAAGCAATCCAGCAATCCAAGTTTCTAAGGAATTTACATGCTTATTTTGGTTAATAAGGAATTTACATGTTTAGTAACGTCTCTCCCCCATCTCTTGTTTTTTTAAATGAGCATCAAATGAGATTCAATGAATGGTAACGCTTTAACTCGGAATGAAATGAAATGGAGAAAGGACTGTAGTAAATGAAATGGTAACTGACCCCCGAGGAGACGTCTATCTTGTAAGGAAAATACAGATTGAAGAAGAGAAAAGGAAAAAAAATAATAAATGAAAGACCATAGATGGATAGATCTTGTCATCTATGTTAGCTTAAGATCTCTCAATCTACGGAAGGATATCCTTGGGTCTAATCCAAATGACACAATAAAGTAAACATGAATAATCTAAGAATAGGGAGGAGCTTACCTGACTCCATAGCTCTCTCTTTGAAGTGACAGAAGCTACTTAAAAATGACAGAGACTTGAAACTCACATGGGGTTACAACTCCTTCACATTTGCTGTTCTTTCTTGCTTAGTAATTGAGGCCAAGCAAATTATTAATAAAGAAGTTATTAACTAAAAAAGTTACCCAAGGGTGCATTTTCTAGGAAATTTGGATGCCTATCGGAAGCCGTATGTTGTCAGTTGGTGTCATCACGATCATTTCCTCCATCGTCATGCTCTTGCTCTTCATCTCCTCAAGAAAAGGATAGTTTCTTGGTGTGGTGAACCCTCTTGACGGCGTGCAGTGGCTGCAACAAAGAGCATATTCAGTGTATCAATATTTCATTAAGGTGGTTTCTATTGTCTACACTGACATAAATTGACTCACAATCCAATCCAATCCAATCCAATCAGTGCAACTTACCCATCTAAATTGAGTTTCTCTGCTTTGCTTGTCATATCTTCTTCGCGTTTTTTTTTTTTTTTTTTTTTTTTTTTTTTTTTTTTTTATCATGAATTAAAAATGTGTGACTGATGGTGTGTGCAGTTCTCTGTTGCAGAGCATTATAGGGCTACTGAAACTGGTCGGATTCAAATCTATCCTGGAGTCCTCTTCTTTTATGCCATTTCTCCAATCGTCCTTACACTTCTTGACAAAAGTGTGTGCCATCGTTGGAGGCATTTTTACAGTTCTGGAATGTTAGATTCATCCGTTTACCATGGTCAAAATTAGGCAATATTCAAGAAGAAGATGAAACTTAAAATTTTAGTTGATTGTCACTTTGGTACATATAGCTCTCATATGCTTGCCACTTAAATGGCTTTGTTGGATTTGGTGGAAGAAAAAATGATGGAGCGGCTTTCGTAAATTTTTTCCTAACGAATATTGGCGGGCCTCTTACAATTTGATTTCTTGATTGAAAAAAAGGGGAAAAAAATGAAATTGTAATGCTCTGATTCCCATAAGCCACATTAAAACCCAACTAAATAGGCAATAAAATCACAACTTAAAGGCTGAGTCGCGGCCATAGGATTTCACAATCATGAACTCTTTCTCCAAACGAGGAGTGAAAATCCTTTAATGTCTTTCTGTCTAATAGTGATTTACGTTGCCCATGCTGAGCACGGGGCCTTTTCGCTAGTCAAGTCTTGATAGGGATTATCAAGTTGTTGTGACAGTTTGACTTTCAAGTTTCTAATTAACTCTCCCATCATGGTTTTAATTATTGTCCAAAACCATAGAAATTGAATATTGAATATTCACAATTTTTTATTAAACTTTAAAAAAAAAAAAATATTTATTAAAGGAAGGGCATAAACATACAAAAATATCAGCTCCCAAAACTAGGTTTTAAAACCATACTGCCCTTAAAAAAAAATGCTCCCAACATTCATTAAATCCACTGGATTCCATCGTCTTAAAATGAGCTTCTAAACAGTGGTGTGGAGTGGGCATGAAAACCTAATCTATTATATATCACAAGCTATCTAATTGAGGGTTGTGATTTTGGGACTTTTACCGGACTCTAATTCAGCCGCCCACTTTCACACATTCGGTGAGATGCTTCATTGATATAACATCTTGTTTGGGCCTATTTTAATTAAGATAGAGATTTCTAAAAAAGTAATCAGAGAAAAAACTAAAAAGTTAGACTTTTAATTGCTTTTATATATAGTTTTTTAGATGTGAATGAAACTTCAATGCATTCTAGATTCCAGAAAGTAATGTTGGACAAAAATTAATGGACTTAATTATTAATAAGGGGCCCAAATGAGGGCTATAGTTGAAATTTTCAAGTTGGGGCGTTAGGTAATTGGGTACCTAGTGACTTCCTTTAATGCACTACTAAACCAGATAAAGTGAAAGTCAACTTTATGTGATACCTAAATGAGATCTAGTTAAAGTCAATCCCAATATGCATAAACCATATGGATGTCATGATTGTGAAAATAATAACGATTTTTCAATCTAGTAAGAATTCCCATGCAAGAGTCATGATTGTAACTCAGCAGATTAGGAACATGAGTGTTTGTGAATTTGAGTTCCCCAGTATAACAAAAACAAAAAAATAACCTATGCAAGAAATATATAAATACATATAATAGTATCACTTTCTTCAATTAAGCATACCTATATATACTCTTGTATCTTTCGAAGAGAGCAAACAATCTAGTTTACACATAAAAGAGTGTTCATGTCCTTGGATTTATAACCCAAAGCCTGAGAAAGGCAGCTGAGTTGAAGAATGGAAATGAAGTCTAAAGGTTGCCTAGAATTTGCTACTGTCCACTGAGCACATGCATGGGTGGAATTGAACCACTACTTAAATGTCATTTGCCAAAGTTCATGTGGATATATGATTCAATCAATTATATCATTTGTCTTTTTAAAAACGTGACCAAAATTTTAAGTTGGAGCTAAAGATTTAGAAAGTTTAGAGAATTAATAGAAATTTTCAGAGATTAAGAATTCCACATGGTGTTGGAGGGAACCCTAGAAGTCCCACATTCTTTTTATAATAATATTTTATTAATTAACTTTACACTACACATTAGGAGAATTGTTCCATTTAGAAGTCTCCATCTTACAAGAGACACATCTTGCAAGTCTTGCCCGAATCATTGATTTGGATTCTGGCCTTTCCTCATTGTGGGACCCACGTCATAAGTACATCTTCTAAATTATTTTCATGATTCCTTCTTAGTTATCTAAGTCAGAACCCACAGAAGCTTAATTAGTGTGTTCATCTTACGTAAACTACCATTTCTTCCTCGTCTTTTCCCTTTATTTTGTACCGACGGTTGATCTTTGACAAACCCAGCCATTCACACTCAGCACTCAAATGAGTGACACTCATCTCAATTTGACAATGATCCAGCCATTAGTCGATTTTTGGATTCAATATCACAAAAACAGACTAATTTAGAAAAACATTAAATTTGGAGCCCTTAAAATTAAAGGTACAGAATTATCTTAGCAGAAGAACACCCCATGCATGCATGCATGTACAATTGTATAAAGACTAAAAGCAGACAAAAATAGTAGCATTTTCAGACAAGAGGCAATGCTTCTTCACATGAATATCGTGATGAAGTGGAAGATTATATTAGATAGGCTCTTGTCAAATCTCACTTCAACATGCGACGCTCTTGTCAAATTTCACTATAACCTTCTCTGTACATGAATTGCCTGAATTCTGCTTAATAATTCATATACAAAGTTAGGTCAAGGTGTGAGCGAACCCATGACAACTATTTGTCGAGGTCAATGGTTTTGGGAAAAAGAAAAAAAAAATCATCACATGGCCTGTTACTTCATAATTCATATATAAAGATGATCTTAGAAATAAATAATAGAGTAAAACTTTTTATTAACACCGAGTCTTCTCTATGGTCTTTGTTATTATGTGCCCTATTTTGATCTTTGCGTGTTTGTCACATTTTTAGAACTCAACACCTAACCAGGTAGGTGGCATATTTTGAACTTTGCGTCTTTGTCACATTTTTAAAACTCAATACCAGGTAGTTTGGCATATTTTGAAAATATTTTATGTGTAACTCAACACCTTCTAGAATCTATCCTTTAAAGTGATAGTAGTTAACCTCAAATTGGCAATACAATAGTGACAAGACAAACAAAACAAAAGAAAAAAAAGAAAAAGGATAGATGGGGGTTTGCTAGGGTTACAAACGGATATCTGATTCTTCGATTATTCGGAAGTTCTGACCCTCAAAGTATCGGGTCTGGAAGCTATTTTAGGTTCCGATTCGTAAACAGGTCCGGGTACGGAACCCAATTTAGATTCCGATTAATAAATGGGTCCGATTGCGGGTCCATATAGGTTCCGACCCGTAGACCCGAGACCCAGCATATAAGCCTTTGATATTGTAAATTTTACCTCAAAATCAACTTTTTTTTTAATATTTTTATATATAATACTGGAGGTAGTAAACTTGATACAATGTTATAAGTTGAATGCTATTCTTATTTTAAGAAAAATAAAGAATAAAGAGAAATTAGAATCGATTTTGAAACTAGATTTCAGTCCCTTTGGTGGACTCGGTTCTGGAATCGGATTCGAGTTTTCCTATTGGAACCGGGTCTGGAACTAACAAAATAGATTCCGAATCAAAACCGGATTTGGAATCGAAACCGTTATTTAGAAATGGGTCCGGGTGCACTATGATTACGATCTGGAACCGTCCCATTTGCAACCCTAGGATTAGCCCTTTTTTGTGCGGATTAATTAAAAACTCCACGGAAACAATTGTCAATGGACTTACACAAATGTACCCTAAATAAATGTCCTTTAAAGCCTAAGCTCTGGCCTTTGACAAGGATGAATGGGTCTATAGGAAATTCCCATGAAGTTGTCATTAAAATTAAGTTGAGAGTCAAGTTGAGAAAAAAGGTTATGGTCTCCACCTGCTTGAAGATTCAAATCATTCAAAAGATGAGGCCACTAATCCTTACTAAGGCGTTCAATCGGTTTGAAGTTTTAAATCCTAGTTGGGCCCAGCCAGAATTGATTGGGTCTGTTTAGGTGGGCCTTAACATCATTTGGGTCAGACGACCAAACCCAATCCATTTTTACGGATAGAAACCCTTCCAAGCCCAGGGTGCATCTTAAGTTTGATGGACTCTTATTATGCCTGCTGCATATTTTATGTCCAGGGATTTTATCTAGGTGTAATGAACCAGATGGTACATGGGTGCGATGAAACTTATATGGCCCACTCAGGGCCATGACAATCATGGTAGAGTTGGGGATGAAAAGAGCCTAATGATATTTCTTAGTATGCAAACTATCTAACTTATTAGATCATCATAAGCCCTTCATCTATGGCCCTTAAGTTTAACGGTTTTGGATGATATGATTATTATTTTTTTTTAATGTAAAAATATCCCTAACTTTTTCGAAGTTTTCAAAAACGGACGTTATAACTTGAAATTTTAAAAATAGTGTCTTGAGTTTTCCATATTTCTTTCAAATGGGTCCTCTTCGACGGTCTACCCTTGCCGCCGCGACTTTTCCTTTTTTATTTAATGACAAAAATGCCCTTCTTTAATAAAGGGGGCTTATTGTTTATTTAATCAGCAGATCATACACATGCTTGACTTCCACATGAGTCTTAACTACTTGCAAATTTTTCTTCATATTCTTTTTTATTATTATTTTAATCACTGGGTGCAAAATCTTTTTTAGCACTTCATTTAGAGAAGACATCATCAGAGTTTGAGGCTTCCCATGGACTTCATTTACACTGGATCTGCAAGAAGAGAAGTATCTGTCTGGCCTTGTGTTCGGGCGTGTTAGCAGGTATCTAGCAATCAATCTCCAACATTGGATGGAGGGGAACATAGAGGTTCTGCATGGATATATATATCTTCAGTTGCATCTTAATTTTTCTTATTACTCATGGATCCTGATTTTCTTTGCAGTCATGAATTTCAATATCTTTTAGTGGGTATTTCTGGTAAGGGACATGGTTATAAGTCTTAAGATTCATGAGATGGTTTTGCTACTTGAAGCTTATATAAATGTGTACAAGTATCTTGGCAGATGCTAAATTGACAATGAACTGAGTCTTTGGATCCTGTTTGTGCAAATGGGGCCTACCTCAAACCCAATCAGCTCTGAATAATGTTCTTGGCCTAAGCCCTCTTTCTTGAAGAAAGGGCATTTTTGTTATTAAAAAGAAGTATAAAGGAAAAGATATGTGGACCCAGTGATTGAAAAATATGTGGACAACTAAGACACTAGTTTAAATTTCCAAATCATGGCGTCCTCCTTTGAAAACTCTGGCAAGGCTAGGGACATTTTCTAAAATTTTCCTTTAAAAAAAAAAAAAAAAACAGTTCAATCAAACAGTTAGTAACAGTCGAATGAGTGTCAAATTTGTGCTCATGCCAATTCATCGCAAGTGCCAAGTAGTATGTGCAAGGGGGTTAACTTGATTACAAATGTGCCATCACACACCTACATTCCTAGTCAGCTAACTCGTATCTATGTACTTCAATTAATCTGTATACAATCAAGGACACATAATTTGGGAAGTCTCATTGATTCAACCATGTTTCCATTGCCGCTTGTCATTCCTTGACAAAACCATAAATCTAGCAGGTTGGTATTGACCGGTGAAGCGCCAACGTATTCATAGCCTAGTCTGCTATTTGGCGCCAAGAATAAAGGTCCATTCCAACAATGTAGTGCCATAATCGATCTACTTTACTAGTGATCTTGAAATGGAAGGTTAAAAGGAGAAAGTTCGAAGGGAAAAAAACAGAGCAAGCTTCAAAAAAAAAAAAAAAAACATTATAAATCGTTTGAATACACAAAAAATTTTACACCTTGTACATGATCTAACTTTCAATTGTATCACATGAAATCATAAAACATGTGTAATGGGGAGGAAACTATCATGGGAAGTAAATGGTCATGCCATGTCATCAACATCGTATGGCATCATTTGGTTCCCCCTACTGATGGAGAAGGTTTTACAAAGGAGAAGTCATCTTCATCAGGATGTACATTGACGTGGGCTTCTCCTCTTGCCACATCCTCTGCACCGTTAGTGTTGGCGTTGGAGATCAAAACAGCAGTCTGTGATGTGGGAGACATGTCGCCTTCCCTGTCAGACACATCTTGATCAGAGTAGTAACCCTTATGGGATTGACCGGTCGAACTGGCTGAATGACCGGTAGTCTTGAAACGCTGAAGGTGGTGAGGGTGTACCGGAGACAAACTCGGGCTCGCACCTGGACTCATACCTAGCGTCCTTGTAGGTGAACGAGCTGACTTTTCATGCTTCTTCTTCACAGCCTGATGCCATTTCTTAAGAGCCCGGGATGTTTGCTCATCGAAGATGGACTTCTTCATGTGTGATCCCATCTGAAAATTCCAAAACAATCACTCTATTTGAAATTGAAGGAGAGTGTTGTCCAGTACCCCAGATCATGTTGCATCAGAAGAGTTTTATAATGGTTACTAGTGTAACAATATATATAATAGAAAATTTCTGCAAATGATTGATTATGTTTTCCAAGCTTGTGAAAATGACGCAACAATAGATCGTTGTTTTTGGCAGTCGATAAAACTCTTCCCTGTAGGATAGTTCCTGAAAATAGAAAGAATTTTCTTGGCATCCACAAGAAGCAAAAGGCAGCTTAGTTAAATCTTTTATTCAAATTTTCATGTCAATGAAATTTCCTTTCTGTACTTTGTTAGCAAATAATCCCTGAAGTTGGTTAAAGATTTTAGGTAAGTTTTAATTTTGAATGATAATGAATGTTGAATAAGTCCGTTATTAGCTTGTATAAATTAAGAAGTTTCCCAGGGTGAACGATACAGTGAAACATTATGGAAATGTAGCATATTTTAGACTTTCCACATAATTCACTTATCTTTTCAACCTCTGAAATTCCTTTGGTTATTGTACTTGTGAGAAAAAAATAGGATATGGTTGGATGTTTCTGCTTTTTTAATTGGATAAAATATTTTGTAGAATGGATGGTCATCCATTGTGATACATAATCCAGTGATGAAATCATAGATTTCCATAGTCAGGATATTGCCGGCTGGCCCAGCTCTTTCTTTTCTGCAACAAATCACTGTCATATTTGGATCACTAATATGAAATATGGGATGGAGAAATTTAGAAAAACAATAGTATCTCAGATGATGTCACCTACAATTTGGAAAACATATATCTGTTTGGCAGAATATCTCAAATCAACTGAAATTTAGAGCACATTCAATTATCCCAAGATTTGAGTGGTAACATAATTCAATTGAAAGCAAAGCTAAATCATCTTAATGTGTTATTGAAGCTTGTGAACAATGCAGTATTGTGACTCCTTTTCTTTTGAAATTCAACTAAATGAAGATTGCACCTTGAAAGATAACTACTAATTTTAAATAAAGTCATATCTGGAAAAACAATACGTTTCCAGTGAGAAGTATAAAGAAAAGGTACCTGAGATACGAGTGCATAGAGTGGAAGAGTAATGTAGCTGCACAAAAATTGGACGACCACTCTGCACAATCCCAATAAATTCATTGAACAACACAAGTTTACTATAATTGAGATTTGAGAACAATGCAGTCTATCACAAACTTAAAATCAATTTGGGAGAACTAAGCTAATGACTTAAAAAAGAGAAGAAAAGGGGAAAAAACTGCTGCCATGAAGTGTTCCCAAGTTCTTAAGTATCTGAAGAAACTGTTTTCTGGGTTATTCTTTCTTGGTCCAACAAACTATACATGCAGACACACCTCTGTACATCAATAGAGAAACACAAAAATATATGATGTTTAGTCAAACCAATTGCTTGGCCAAACAACCTATACATGCAGACCCAACCTTTGATTACTACAACTGATTATATGATGCCTCTTCCATGGATGAGACGCATCACAAAAATCTTCCCTATCGGATTACACTAGTTCC
Organism: Camphora micrantha; assembly: GCA_003546025.1. Classification (NCBI taxonomy): domain Eukaryota; kingdom Viridiplantae; phylum Streptophyta; class Magnoliopsida; order Laurales; family Lauraceae; genus Camphora; species Camphora micrantha. The sequence continues at coordinate 42,429,687 of QPKB01000009.1, forward strand.
CCCATTTGGTCATGGTAAATGTGAATCATCAGCATGCCGCAATCCATATGCATGCTTACAGATGAATGACCCATATTCCAAAAGGTGGCCTCAACAGAACAATTGCTGGTAGGATTAAAAAAAAAGAGGAGAAAAATGCTGTCTCTAAATCAAAAAAGAAATGGATTGACATAATCTGAGAACTATGTCTCTGTACTATCTGGTGCATGATAGAAATGATAATTGGATTAGCAATTTGGTAGTCCCATTTACCCTGAGAAGGATCATCTGATCCTTTCGGCTTTCAAGAAATTAGCCATTGCTAACATATTTTTGTGATAAATCCTATTATTTAAATAGAAGTTCCATTTGCCCTTTGTTTTTGCATGTTTTTTGAGGGAACCCTCCAAATAATCAGAAATGGGCCTATTCTTATGACAATGAAAAAGACTTATTGGTGACCCTAGTGATCTTAAATATTCTAAACTTGTGCATATACAGGCCCAAAGATCAACATCAATATTCCATCATCATTAGAGCAGGAAATGGGTGCAGTACCAATTTAAATGCTGGGAATAGGTTGAAACACCTATGTATCCATTGAGGTTGGTCACAGAACACAACTACAATATTTCTACATCATATATCTAGAACCTCCCATACCAAGTCCAAAGACTGCAGATATATTCAAACAACAAAATTCAAACAAAAAATAATATTAGTTACCCGAGTACAACTCTGGCAATTATAAGCTGAAAATTTTGATGGAGGCAGGATTTTAGTCCAAACTCATACTGTTCAAAGAAAAAGCTTGATGAGTAAAGAAAAGAAAATTATCAATAGTAAAGAAAAGAAAATTATCATGATAAAGAAAACATGAATATTTAATGAGACAGAGGACAGGTCATACCCAAATCCACAGGAAATATGTTAATTGGAACGCATTCTGCAAACAATTTTAGGAAAGTCCGTCACCATATATGGAGATGAGAATGCTTAGTTGTAAATTTTATTATTACAAGTACTGAATATTCCTGAGAAAAGTAGTGAAACAAACTATAATATACAACAATATTAAATATTTGGCTGAAGGCAGAAACCTTGCAAATTCAGCATCCGAAACAAGAAAATATATAGTTACTGAACTTCTGTTTCAAATATTCATTAGATATTATAGATTTTTTTTAAAATATGTTTGGCTTCGCAGTTGGATGGCCCATATGATGATAATTGTCAGAAAGAAAAAACTTTTACACAAGTCTCCTGCAAATGCATCCATTTTTCAAATAGAAGAGACAATGATTGGTCTCCTAAGCTAGTCCCTGATTTATCTCTAATATCTACCAGAGACGGAATATCTATCAAAGAGAACCAAAAGTACCTGAAAAAGTGAGAAATGGATGAGAAACAAAACTAATTTAGGGCGACCGAACCAAAAGTATTTGTCGCCAACTTGCACAAGAGGAATTCCTTGAACCACAGCATGTCTCTCTTGGATTTCAAGTGCCATCTTCGTGATGATAGCTTGCAACTTAGTTCCAACTGCCAATACTATCTGCAACCATCCAAACTTAAGTGAGATTAGTTAATCCTACAAGCACTTCAATACGGACAGGATACATCAGAACCTGTGTGCATCCCCAATTACTCATCTGGATAGCCACATAGGATACATACCCTTATTTAAAATAAAAATAAAAAAGATTGTCTATACTGCAGGTGGGCCACACATGTAAATTAAATGTGGATCTTTCACATCTGACATGCTGTCAATGGGCAAGCGGGTAGATAGGAGAGTGACTAATTAGTTGTAGTGGCAGCAAGATATTTAGCACTGAGAAAAATACTTACAATTAGAGGAATTATGGATACCCAGAACAGAGATTGCCATCCTGACATAAGTAAAAATGTAAAATGACTCAAGATTTTAGTTTGACTGATCTTGATAAGTACATATGTTTTACTAGCGATGAGCTGATAACTCACCATGAACATTTAGAAGCAAGAAGATCACAGCCGAAGCCCAGAGTAAAGGACTGTCATGAAAGCAAGAAGGAATTATGTAAAAGGAATAAATCAATATGTAGTTCCCACTGAACTATAGAGGCCCAAATTAGCTAAAAATAGCACTAAGTGGTGCAGAACGGACCAACAATTTTTAATTTTATTTTGTTTCATTTTATTATGTTTCCTTTTATTTTTCCTAATTATTAGTTAGCATGTTTCTAATTGTAATTAGGGTAGTTTCCATTATTGGTTTAGGTTTGCTTAGGCACTAAGTTTACTTTTCTTATTTATATTACATTGTAGAAATGGAAATCTCAGACTTGGAAATTGAATAGAATTGTGGGTTTTCCCCTCAGAGAGGTGCGTCCTTGTGTTAGAAATCTCTGCGGAGATAATTTGAAGTGTCTTTGCCACGGTGCTTTGGCACCCCTACAAGCCCTAACCCTAGGGCCTGCATCACTAAGTGGCTTTAAGCATACAAGTTCCTTACTCATCCATGATGCAGTACATATAAAACTGGATAGGGAACACATCCATCCAGTAACTGAAAGAAGTATATTATATTATATGTATTGATCTATATAATAACACCAGCATTGGAGAACAAGGGGTTGCTCAATTGGTTGGGAACCCTGTTTCTCAGGTTAGAATCCAAGGTTCGATCCCTGGGTATCCCACGGGAGCAAGTCCTTATTTTTGGGGACGGAGTCTCTAACCACTGGAGAAGGTCTTATATCAAGGATGGAGTTTCTAATGGGTCCAGCCCCCTTGGCTGGCTACCAAAAAATAAATAAATGAGTAAATAACACAAACATCGTACTGAAATTGAATATAGAAGCACTTATATACCTGATACCCACGATAACCTTAAAGTCATCCTCCAGTGTCCTTTTAATATACTTTTGGAAGTCAAACTTACTACCAGGAGATAAATGTACCTTCATAAAAGAGGAGATATACAAGAATTTAAACACAATTTCATATAGGATGCTGTTTATTACTAGAAACTGTGTACAATGATACTCACCACAATGAATCCATGGCGCATGGCCAGGTAATCAGCCTTACGAACAGACCAGAAAAATTGACGAAAGAATGATACCTGAAAAGGAGATATTGGAGAAGTCAATAGCAACCTGGAAATATGATCTTACTTTGAATAAACAATCATACACATGGAGTGTATAAAAAGCATCCCATTAATTACTGTAAAAACATGAGTGTCAATGAAGCCTACCATTATAATAAAAATAAATAAATAAATGCTAACAATAACAATATGCATCAAGCCTTTGCAGTACTTTTTTTTCTTTTTTCTTTTTTCTTTTTTCTTTTTTCTTTTTTTTTTTTTCAGGCTGCATTGAGTTTGACAACAAGGCAACCATCAAGATAGGAATGTGGGTGCTAATGATATCCAAAGCTCATTGAGCCATGTACATTATTCGATTGTAAATATTTGTTTGACCCCACAAACTGAAGAAGCAAGAGCAAGGACCAAACCAAACCAACCAACCCCCCACCCCCTCCCCCAAACCCCTACCCTCAAGTGATCCAAACTGTTCATATAGAGACAGCAGATACCGTGAAGATATCTTCTTGTACCTCTCAAAGAAGCAGCATTCACTGTAATTGTCCATTCCAATGCTGCAATCACACCAGCAATGGAGTTACTCGGATATGGCCATTCATGACACAGATGCCAGATGAATGGCACAGATCACTGAAAGGTGGGGCCCTCATGAAACAATGTCGCATGAACTACTGTTCACTTGATCAAGCATCATATTTCTTCTTATTTTGCTACTTTAATAATGAACTGAAGTTTGTCGTCAACAAAGCATACATATTCTCCCATGAGATACTAGCATTTGCAGTGTCAAAGGATTCTTACAATGTAAAATATGACAGGAATCCTATTCCAGAAACTTGAATGCGATCTAACAAAAGATGTCTCATGAGCAAATCTGAATCTTGCAGGATCTGCATGACATTATTAAAAAGGAAACTAAAGTAGATTAACACACCATCCATATATGGAAGAGTAACAGCCAGCTTTGATTTTAAAAAAATAAAAAAAAAAACCCCAGAAAATGGCATATAAGATGATCTAAAAGTGAAATAAGTACCATTTGAAAACTCATAATCAAGGGATTGAGTCTCCTTTTCCCACTCCTTCCATCGACGAATCTGTGGAATTGTTTAATGAAAAAGACAATAAATACTCATCATGATGCATGCAACCATTTTATGGATCATATTTTGAATAAATTAATATAATGTAACATTTTAACGACCTTTAGCCTTCCAAGGGTCATCGTTAGAGCGCTGTATGCTACATGAAAGACTGCTAAGAAAAATATGAAAATGTGCAGCTGATGTAGACCAGATGTAGAAACGAGTGACACCTTCCCCTGTCATTAGGAAAAATTAGAACTCACAGAAAAGGAACAGGTTTTAATTTTCTTTGTTTATCCATGATGCATGCATAATTAAAAAAATTCATCGCATCTTATAGCAAAAATTGATCGATTCAAAGTTGAGGAAATAAGAAGCATGGAGATATTAGATCTTTTTGTTTATGTCAGAAGAATCAAAATATAAGAGAGTAGTTTTATTCCAGTAATCATATGGTTGAAGTCTGAGATAGCTTCTTTGGTTGAGAAAAACAACCATCAGCCCATCACAGCAAAAATTGATGTTGATGTGCATGTGTGAAATGTCCATGAGGGAGTGTCAACTGTCAAAGCCCATCAAAACTGTAACAAATACAAATACCCCATAGACAAACAAAATATATCTATTCCAATCATGGTGGCTATTTTAAGAAATACAACAATAAATTTCACATACTTGCTTCCTCGTATTTCACAAGTTACATGGTTATCTGCTGTGAGTACTATTCAAATTCTGAACCCCTATCAAGTATATTCATAGATGGATTAGGATTCATTTCTGAAGTTTAAACCCTGAAGTCAGATGGACTAGGATTTGCAATCTGCCCGCCGTACAGGCAGCCTCACTGATTGGCCATAATTCTTGGATTTGAAGTGAAATTAGAAGTTCTTCCTGTTCCTTCCTATGGGATCTAGTCAGCTTTTAGTTCAGAAGATGTTGGTTCTCACGTGCATGTCGCCAATGCCTCAATTTGGTTGGGTTTTAACCTTTTTTTCTTTATTAAAGATGGTTTTTCTTTGAACCATTGGATGCTTTTGAACATCAATCCAACATTGGAGAATGAGGTCCGCAGATAGGACTTCTATGTGAGTCAGCTTTTAGTTCAGAAGTGTTGGTTCTCACGTGCTTGTCGCCAATGCCTCAATTTGGTTGGGTTTTAACCTTTTTTCCTTTATTAAAGATGGTTTTTCTTTGAACCATTGGATGCTTTTGAACATCAATCCAACATTGGAGAATGAGGTCCGCAGATAGGACTTCTATGTGAGTCGCACACGAGATCATAAACATACACACAAGGCTAATATGATAAGGATTGTGTATGCACATATATGTCAGTGTGTATGTGTACTAATGTAAAATAAGAAGATGCACTTACTGTGCCACATTTAGAAGCTGTATTGGCACCTGCTAAGACCCTGCGCTCCAAACCTGAATCTGAAAAGAAATCATCCCATAAAAGTCGCCTTCGACCACCTTCCACATGTGTTTTCTTCAGGGAACACGGCAACATAGTATCTGCAGCTTTCAATGGAATACAGATTTTTGCAATGTAAGACTGCCCGAATGTCAAAAGCAAGGAAATGAAACCAAGAACCATCAGCTCTGCAACGACATCAGCAAGAAGAGTCAGTTCTTGGTTCATCATATTAAAATGAAGAGAAAAATGAAATTCCAAATCAAAACCAAAATAAATAGATTACCACATCATGTATCATCATAACCAGCCAAAACAGGAAGAAAATAAAAGGTTGCAATTGTTCTGATAAGAAACAACAAAACATAATATCATAGTTTATTGATTTATATGTACTTTCTTTTCTGAGGATCATGGATATAGGGTTGGCCAGGATATTAGTTCATCCAGATCAGAAAATGGGAAGGGCCTTTCAGTAAAAGGTCAGGGAAGGGTGAAAAATGTTAGGTTTATGGGAGGACGGTTAGATTGGTGAATTTCCATTTGAGTAAACATCCCAGGTCTGTATGGTGTAAGAGAAATTAAGAACAGTTTTCTTTAGATAGAACCATAGACTGAGTGGAGCAGAGTTTATGGATGACTTTCTGTTTGTCGTCTGAGGGCAATGGAAGTTGGAAGCAAACAAGTCAAAACTCTAGCAGTTCAATCCAACCGACTCTTTGTCCAAAAAGTCTTCTCAGCGTGCTTTCACTTCTCTCCAGACTGATGGGATTAGGCTAAGATGACAAAAATGATGATGATCATAAACATACTTTGACATCTAAGGAGGTGGACAGGGATCATACTCTTTTACTTGGGCACATGGAAATCCACTAAAGTGGAGGCCTTTTCATTGGATGCTTGTTGCTGGCGAAATCCTCATTTGAATCAACTTGATACAGTCTAGGTGCATCATGGGCTTCAAAGTCCACAAAAGGAGGCCCAAGAATAGGCCCACAGTCAATCAATCTATTAGGCCTAACACACATAGTGAGCCAGTCCATTGGGCCAGAGTCCCATAAAAGAGTGGTCCATTAGACCTAGCCCATGACCAACCAGTCCACTGTACAGCTGTACCCACCTTAGTAGAGAAGATTTTTTTAAAGTTTCTTACATTTGGATTCTTAGATTAGAAGTTTTCCGTGAAGATTTCCTACATCTTCATTCTTAGTTTAGAAAATCCTAAAAAGGAAATTTCCTATATCTAGCAAAATAGTTGATTAGCACGTAATTAATGAGCAAGAGAAGAATGTTTTACTGAAAAAGAGATTGACATGTAATCATACCATGGAGAGAGAAGCAAATTCTATTTAAGATCTCTAATAGGCAAGATTTGTCACTCTATCCTCTATAAATTTGCTTATATTCTCTCATCTATGCATTCAATGAAAATCTACACTTCCTCTCTTCTTATTGTGAATGCACTGAGCTAATGTAGCTAATGTTTCCTTTATTTGAAGACTCCTTGGGTTGCCAATCATGATAACTCCAAAGGATGAGCATCCATGGGGACTATGTGAAGATTCAATTCATCATTGGGTCCCACAACATCTTCACAGTCATGAATATCAAATTCCAAACTGAAGCATCATGCTGGCAAAATTTAATTAGTTGTCTCGTTGTTCATTATCGAGTTTCTTCGTTGATCTACCTGGAGTTGCTCGGGCTTTAAAATTGGGGAAGAGAGCAGGGGCCTATAGCAGAAATTTTATGCAGAGAATACTTCAATGTGCATTTTTATAGAGAAATTGGAACAGGAGAGAGGTGATCATATGTTCAACAATCCCACTCTTATCATCCGAATACGATGGTAGCATTATCTCAGTTGAGTCTTAAAAAGGGATAAGATCTTCAAAGGACTTGTGCATTCAAACCTAAGGAGATTTTGGTCCATTATTATGCAAAGCAGGAACTTCTAGGTTAGATGCAAACATCAACCAAAAAGTTCCAGGTTAGATGGAGATTAAGAGGAATCTGGGTCTGTATTAGCAAAAAGGTGCTTTCTAAGAGATGAGACAACGTAAGGATGGTATTCTTAAGCCAAGGAGAAGGGAGATGGGATTAAAATGAAGTTAAGAGCATATTCTCAAAATAAATGAAGACAGCAAAGTCCATGTAAGGTCAAGGTTAGATGCAAACATCAACCAAAAAGTTCAGTTTAGATGGAGATTCAAAAGGAATCGGGGTCTGTATGAGCAAAAAGGTGTTTCCTAAGAGATGAGACAACATAAGGCTGGTGTTCTTAAGCCAAGGAGAAGGGAGATGGGATTCAAATGAAGTTGAGAGCAATCTCAAAATACACGAGGACAGCAAAATCCATGTAGAAGAGTTCAAATATTTTGTTAGTTTGAAAGTTGAAGATGATCCAACCAAATTTTGAGGTGATTCAGTGAAAACCAGATCAAGTAGTGTTGCCAAATTCCAGCTAAATTATAATAATACAATTGGCAGACTTGTAGAAGAGTTCAAATATTTTGTTCAAGCATGTGTGAGAAGAAGGGAAATCCGTTGCTAGATAACTTAGCCAAGCAGGGAGTATGGAGAGACCTTGAGTAATAGGCAATTCCAGTCATCCAGTTTCGGTTGAGGGTGCTCTGTGCATTTTATGTAATTAGTTAAGTGTATTTGGAAACCTAAAAAATAGTCTATGCAGTTTATTTATGGATGCCTGTGTTTTCCCCCATTGTATAGAAACAACAATGTTCGATATGAATTATCTGGAGGTTTCAGTGAGATGTTTCTAAACCAAACAGAGACTTAATTGTTTGGGCCTCTGTAACATGGATGACATGATCTGTACAAAATGAAGACACTGTGGAATTGCCTACTGAGTTTCAGTGGGGTTCAAGTGTGTGCATATGATCAATGATATTGTTGACTAGGATGGATACACAGTAATGCACCAGACACTAATCCAACTAATTTGTTCCTCCCCTTTAATTACCATTTTCAACCTGATATTTGAATTAGTTTAAACGAAAACCATAATCCTAGAAACAGTGACACCAAAAGATGCATCAAAATCACATGTTTGACAGTATGAAATTCAAGGCCTGTTTGGCAAATAGGAGAGAAACATTTTCTTTCCTGAAAATCCCTTGCTTTTGACAAGTGGAAGTTCTTGTTGGGTTATATCTTGTATTTCGGGTTAGCCAGAATGGTCCATTGAGTTAGCCAATGACTGTGTTCAGGGTCAAGGGTATTTTGGTCATCGTACTAGGGCTTTCTTGGGGTCTAAGAAAGCGAAGATTATATATACCATGTAATCTGTAACCCTAGACTCGGGAGAGAGTCAAGATGTGAGTCGTTGCTCTCTTGCCGTGGACGTAGGCGGTTTTGTCGAACCACGTAAAATCCTCTAGTCTCTCTTGTTTGGCATGGTTGATCGATCGCAAGTTTCGTTCTTCCACATGCATGCGCACAACAAGTGGTATCAGAAATCGTTTTGTTCTTTTCTGCGGCTTGATTGTTGATCACAGGTACTCGCGCTTCTGCACGCACACGCACAACAGTTTTAAACCTAGAACCAAATCCTACAAACCTATCAACTTCTATCTTCACCAAACTAGAAATGACTGCACTGAAATCTAGTTCCAAATCATATATGTTTCATTAAATTCTCAAAAAATGTATATATGTTTGACAGTATGAAATTCAAGGCTCTTTTCCACAAAATAAAGGGAAGACAACATCAGCATCACCACAATGAGTGCAAATGCTGCTCTACTGCAACAAATATCCATCTGAGATGTCTATAGTGAGACGGAACTTATATGGACACCATTACGCCAACCATCTTCATGTGCAAATTTAATCCATGTAGCAACCAGTATATTCCTTTACAGTCATCACGAGAATCATCCCCAGACACAAATCTATGAATCAATCCACTCACCTCAATGCAACTCTCCCCTGCCATCTTCTTCAAGCCCTCATCTTTCATCATCCTTCTCGCATTTGCCACTGCCTCCCACAACCCAGCCTCTGCATATATGTTAGCAACCATCACATAATTTCCACTCCGTCTAGGCTCTAACTCAAGCAACTTCTTCTTTACCATCTCTCTGATGCCATCGCTCCCATTCATATTGTGAAAACTACATGCACTGAGCAATGTCCTCCATACAACAGCATCAGGCTCCACAGGCATCCTCGTGATAAAGTTATAAGCTTCTTCTAGACGACCACTACGACCTAAGATATCGACCATGGAACTGTAATGTGTCATCCTCGGTTTGATACCATGCACGTGTGACATGTCCCGAAAGAATTGATAACCTTCATCCACCAGACCTGCATGGCTACAAGCGCATAGAAGGCCAAGGAAAGTGACATAATTGGGCTCAATTGAACTGTTTTTCAGTTGCTGAAATAGGTTAAGAGCTTCCTCTGCCAGCCCATGTTGGGCTAAACCCAAAATCATTGCACTCCAAGTCCAAACATTTCTCTCACTCATTCTTCCAAAGATCTGAAGAGCAAGATTTATCACCCCACACTTGGCATACATGTTGAGAAGGGCCGTACCCAGTTGAAGATTCACAACAAGACCTTTTACTATCACTTGAGAATGAACCCACTTCCCCACATTCAGATTCCCAAGCTCTGCACAAGCAGAGAGCAAGACGACCATCGTGGTCTCATCTGGCGTGAACCCACAGCCTCGCATTTGAGCAAAAAGGGAAATACATTCATCTGTGAGTGAATTCTCAACATACCCAGAGATAATCGAATTCCAAGATACCACCGTCCTAAAGCACATTCCATCAAACACCCGGCGGGCATCGGAAATTTCCTTACAAGACCCATAAAAACGTATCAGAGTGTTTTGAATATAAATATCAGAATCAACCCCATTCTTCACAACATCAGCTTGAATTTGTTTCCCACGTTGGAGATCCGAGAGCTGAGAACAAGCCTTGAGAAGGAAGGGGAAGGTGAGCTTGTTGGGTCTTGTTCTCCTCCTCTTCATCTCAACAAATAAGGCTACCGCCTCCCTTGGGTGACTCCCTTGTGTATAGCCCCTTATCACCAAGTTCCAAGAAGCAGGTATCGGATCAAAAGCGGTTTCAAGGAGGGAGCGCGCGTAATCCAAGCTCCCCCAAGAAGATAGTGCGCATAATCTGAGCAATTCACTAACGAGAAACCCATCTGAATGAAGGCCAGAGGTTTGGACCTGGGCGTGGATTTGCTTGAGCTCTTTGATGGAATTGCAGAGCTTTAGAAGGTAAAGAAAATGCTGTTTTCTCGAGAAGAAATTCAAATGACAGTTGGGAATGCTTTTTGGCGGGTAAAAGAGAAACGTAGTTGGGCTTGGGAATCGAAACATGTCATGATTTTACAAAAGCCCCGCTTTTGTTAACTACGCCATTACCTAGTTTCTCATGTTTCACATGAAACATTCCTGGGAAATGCAGAGGGAAGTAAAAGGTCCTGTTTGGATACTTGTTAGGGTCCTACTGGATTTGGCTTACATGGAAATCTATTTACCTGGAATTGGAGGCTAAGACAAAGAACAAAACAAACATGTGCATGCAAATTTAGGAAATTCCAAACATGCCCAGAAGGACTTTAACTTTGTGATTTATTTCACTTACCAGCTTTGACCTTCTCAAGAGCTTCAAACAGTGCTTTTTTCTTTCTCTCAGTAAACCACTGGAGGCAGAAGAGGTGATCAACAAAAAAACAAACATTAGAAATTTTGTATAAAATCTGGCACCAAAACTCTATTGAAGAAGATTCTAGCTAGATTCTTAATTAATCAAAAAATATATATTAAAAAAAAAGCTTTTCTCAACTTTATAGCCAAGTCAAAGTGAATGTGGAGATTCATTTCCATGAAATCTAGTAACTGTAAGGTTTATTTTTGCATGAAAAACCCAGAGCAGTTCTGAATCCAAAACCGAAGGAACAAACACTAAAATTCACCCACCCACAAAAAAAATCTAAAAATAAAAAGAAGAAGAACAGCATAAGTGGAAAAAAAAAAAAAAAGGCTTCCATTAAAGAAAAACCATTAGAATTTTCCCAAAAGCCCATGTCAGAAAACATTAAATCTTAGTATCAATGATTGAAACCAAACACAAATCAAACAAAAAAAAAAAAAAACAAATTATAAAAAAAAAAAAAAAAACCATGTTAGAAAGCATGGAGAAGAGTGAAAGAAATGAAACCAAAACCAAAAGTCCATCACTTTCTCCAAAAAAAACCCATCTCAAAATTCAACATTAAACCGAAGTACAAGAATCATTTCCTCATTACCTCTCCAAATTTATGAAGAGCCTTCTCCAATGCTGTAGAGATGATGATAATCACTGCAACAACAGCAGCAACTGCCCATGTGGGTGTCTGATCAAGATCCCTTGAATTTCCATTACTAGTCCCTCCCGCCATGATTCTTCAACTCCCCCACCCAAAACAACTTCAGCAAGAAAAGAAGGCCAAGACCCAAGATGAAGCAACCTAGTATATGTATCCTCTACAATGATAATTACTGAGGTTTCTTGCCAATTCTGGAATGAAGAAAGCTGTTCGGGACCACTGGTCCCTGTATGAGTATTTCAATATTGCGTTTATAGTTCGAGATTGCATTTATAAGAACCTTTCCTAATTTCTGCAGTTGACAACCGGATGAAACTAGGCTGGAACTGAGGGAGTAGATAACCGGATGAAACACGGTTTTAGCGGGTCAAAAGCTGTGGTGTTTTTCTTTCCATAACGTTGGTTTGTAGAAGCGTTTTCGGACATGGGAGTGTTTGCCTTTGCAGCAGTAAACGGTATTTGGAGAAATTAATGCTGGAGTAATGTGTTTGAATTTGTTATTTAGCACAACTTCATGGAGGAGTCCGAGGTCAAATGAACTTATTTTTTTTTTTATTTATTTACTGATTGATCCTAGGGCCTTTTTTTGTTTTTTTTTATTTTTTTATTTTTAACCTTATGAAAATAGGACTCATGGAAGTGGAGCTAGAAATGGGTGGGGTTAAAAGGGTAACCCAATTAGACCCACTCCTATGTTTCTTTGCTAGAGGCTTGAACTGACATATCCAAGTTATATGATGTTCTTAGCTTGCTAAGCTGTTGTTATGATTGATTTGCTCTTATTAGACATGTGTTTGGTGGTATTTTTTTGCTTCTCCTCTCTTTTTTTCTTTTTTTTTTTCTTTTTGCTCGCTTAAAAGGACTTAAACTCGGATTCCCTCACCTCCTAAGGGCTAGTTTGGCACTTTATTAACATAGTAAAAGTCAAGTAAAGCCTTTATTTTTCAGATAAGATGTCACATTAAAAGCACTATAATTCAAAACCCCCTCTATCTTTTAAAAAAAGAAAAGTCAAAAAGCAATTACCTTTATCTACAAAAAAAAAAAAGAAAAAAAAAAAAAACCTTTACTTTCCCATACAAAAAGTCAAAAAAATTCCATAACAAGCAACTAAAATAAAATACCATTATAACCCACTTATATTTTATTCTTTCTTGAAAATAAAATACCATAAAAAAGCAACTACCTTTATCTACTAAAAAAAAATTCACTTTCTCATACAAAAAGTCAAAAAAATTCCATAACGAACAGCTAAAAATAAAATACCATCATAACTCACTTATAGAGTCAAGTGAAGTAAAGTTGATTTTGAAGAAAGAATAAATTAATATAAGTACGTTATGATAGTATTTTATTTTTAAGAAAAATAAAATATAAGTAGGTTATGATGGTATTTTATTTTTAGTTGTTCGTTATGGAATCTTTTTGACTTTTTGTATTGGAAAGTGAAGCTTTTTTGTGTTTTAGTAGATAAAGGTGGTTACTTTTTTTATCTTTTTTGAAAAAAATGGAGAGGGTTTTGAATTAAAGTGTTTTTGATGTGACACTTTATTTGAAAAATAGAGGGTTTTCTTAACTTTTATTATACTAGTAAAGTATCAAACTAGCCCTAAAGAGACCCTCACCTCCTAAAGAGAGTGTTTAGTCTCCCCAATCAGCTGGGTAGGGACAATCCAGTAGACCCTTTTGCTCCTTTTGGGTTAGAAGGAATTGGAGAATGCATATTGACCAAAAGCTTTTATACCAAGAAGCATAAGGAATTTAAGAAGTAGGAGAATTTGAGGGACCAATGAATTCGTTTCATTATTAGAAAATAGCTGCTTCCAAATGAAATTGGTGGGGAAAATCATTTTGACATCATTGGACTTTTTATAAGGGATTTTCCCAATGAGACACCCTCATCGTTTGGAGGAAATTGAATACATAAGACTTGATGGTCAAATGGGCTCCAACGAAGGATTTTGAGGAAGCAAAGGCTAAAAATAATATAAGGTGGCGATGTAGAGGGGACTCCAGAAGAGGATTTGATTACTATACCATCTCCCTTTGATTCATTTTCTATTAAAACGAAAATTTCTTGATGGTCATCTTTGGATATTCACATTTTCCTCTTCTATTTTAATCTCTTTTTTATTAATGAGTTCTTAAAATTCATGGAAATTCATTTATATGAAACAAATTAACCCTACATCTCCAACTAAAATAAGAAAGACAATAGAATTTGAAAGAATGATTCAGTTGGAGAGAGTCTTACATATTCCAGTTGGAGATAGTCTTTACATATTTTGACCCATATTACAGGACAGCCAGAGGTTCTTTGATATGCAATGGTCAACGCTGGTGGGCGGTGTTAATGGGGTTTGTTTTAGAACGGTTCCTGCATTCCTTTCTTTTAAATGATCCCAGTCTTCTATTGATGGCTGGGGTGCTAGATCAACCACATCAGATTGGGACTTGATGGATGGCCAAGTCAACTAATTAATATGACAAGAGGGAGCCTAGATGGTGGGCCTCTCCAATCAAATTACTGTCCGTGTTTGTCATTCCTTAACTTATTAATATTGTTGAAGAAACAATACCTATGGAAAGCGTCTATAAAGGTGACCAAAATAAAGTAATGTTAAGAGTAATGTTGATCATGAAGCCATGCAATATAACTATTTTTCTGTGCAGCTTCAGGTGTGGACTTGAAAATGAATGGTCAGGAGTCAAGACCCAAATGTAAGGTAAGCCAATATTGGAGATTAGTCTGGTCACTTTAATATTTCTTTACAGGTTGAGATGTATAAAGAACGTAAGCTAATTAAAATTGCCCACGTCCAGGCAACCACACAGCTTCACCACAACTGCTGGAAAGATTCCTCAGCCCTCGCAAAACCCACCCAACACATCTCTTGTAAGACTCTTGAAGGTAGTTCTACGTTATTTCAGGAGGAACTTTTTTCTTTTTTGGAGTCAACCCACTTTTTTAAGGGCCTGTTTTGTGGTGTTATTTGTTTGAAATAGAGGGTTTTCCTTCATACTTTTTTTTATAAATAGATTGTGTGGTGTGTCTCATTCAATTAGAAAATTCAAACTAATTATACTAAAAAAGTAATATAACCAAAAGTTGTCTCGTAGGGAAAAGAAGTATGCAAATATGTCATAAAGTGAAAGTAGTGCAGTTGAATTTATTGTATAATAAAAGGTTAATATGGACACATTTGTCAAAACAAAGAAAGACAAAAAGTATCTTATTTCATGTCTATTTGAAAAAATTATATTTTTATTACTTTTTAAAAAAAAGTGACAAATGACTTTGAAGCTGGTTGAATCAAACATCCATGAAATATGACAAACAACAAGTTACTATTAGAATTGGTTTTCAAATAGACACAAACAAGTAGAGCTGTCAATAGTGGCAGGACCAGGAAATATACCTTGGGGGCCATTATGAAATAAAAATTTTCTTGGGCAACCAATGTAAAGAACTTCTAAGATTTACATTTAAGGTAAGGGTTCTTTGAAATTTCAGGTGGCGCCACGGCCACCCCCCGTCCTCCTGTAGTTCTGCCTGCTTGTCAAATGATTTGTGACAAATTTAGGTTGTTTAACTCTCCTAGCTCGCCTAAGCAGGCACTTCTAAGTTTGACACCATTTTTTCCATTATAACTGTTGGATGTGTCAAAAAATAAATATACTTCGAAAATCATGAAATTTTGAGGCCTCCAAAATAAAAAGTTAGGAAGAGTAAATATTCAGCCCACCCTTATCCTCAATACAACCAAGGGGGCTAGACGACCTAATTAACGTGGGAATAAACTTGGCACCTATTAGGATGATAACCTCCGGCACACGCAAGGAAGAGGACCTAGGCATCAGACCCTGAACAGTTGTGAGAACTGGACTCCTAACCATAGAGCTACCCCTATGTTCTTAAAAAGTGCACCCAATTTAAGAGAAGAACAAACCCTTGTTAGTTGCATTGAAAGAGATATCAGGCAGCATTAGCCTAAAGAATGTGCTTGGTCCCATCAAATAAAATGGGAAAGATTAAGATGAATAATGATAGTCCATTCTTGCTAATATAAACCCAGTTAATAAATTAGTTGAGTTGGGAATTAGTCCATTCTTGCTATTTAAACCAACCTTATCAATTAGGTTGTTTGATTATACCTTCCAAGTTGGATTTGTGTTTACAATTCAACTCCTTTAATAAATGAGTTGGGTTATAGGTGGGGCACATTTGGTTACAGGTGAGGAATCATTAACTTTGATGATTCTCCAGGGCCCATAGAACAAGGATTTCTTCAATGAAGATTTTTATAGCTGATGATTTCTCTACATTATTGGTGCATATCAATGCGTATAACTGAGAGAATTGGTATCAATATGTAAATCTATAAAAATAAGAATTTCTAAGTCCTATGAAAGGGGATGGTGGGGTTGGACTTGAAAACCCTCAAAGATTAAGATTTTTTTTTTTTTTTTTTACAAAGAAAAAATTAAGATTTCAACCGGCCCAAATCCTTGAGCATTTATAATTACCGAACGTGGGTTTGATGTCTTTATGAAAAAACGACAAGGAATCCCCAATGATTTGATTGTCAGAGCTAACCTAAAGGCTACCAAGATGCGTAAATGAACACAACCTGAATCCAACCCAGCTCAGCGCCACCCCCACTAACACCCTCACTAAGCTTGATGGCTGGATAAAAGCCACACATAATGATAATAGGGAAATTTTCAAAAATGGCCTTAAGTTTTTGCCTTGTTTCAAAAAAGGATGCAAGTTTTGAAACTTTTCAAATTAGTTCCTAAGCTTTCCAGTAAATTTTCAATTAAAAACATCTTGCCATTTAAAGGTATTTTCTGGTGACTTTTTCCCTCAATATTTTGAAAATACAAAAATGACCCTTCATTTAAAGTCATGACATGGTTTTGGTAGCAACTACATGCAGCCAATCGTTATGGGAATACTGGATGTCCTTGATCACGGTGAGGATACCAGCGAAAGAAATAAAGAGAATATAGAGGAAGTCAATGAGAGTTTTATTACAATGAAGGGTAATTTTGGTATTTAAAAAAAAAGAAAAAAAGTTGGCTAAAAATAACTTTAAATAGATGGATGTCCTTAAATGAGAAGTTTTGAAACTTGTGTCCTTTTTTGAAATAAGGCCAAAACTTTTTTAAGTTCTCCCAATGATTATTTTCAAACCTGATCGGGTTGTTTCATCATTCAATCCATAGTATATTTTTCTCTTATTATTTTGTCACTATCCAACCATCCTCCTACGAAACTGAGCCCCTTGAGATGTTAGAGGAGGTGTTTGAATTTGTATTTAGATTGTGACTAGTTATTTCCAAGTCTAACTGAGTTATGATCTGCCTTAAATAATAGATATCTAGACCAAGCCAATAAAGTCCTGATATGGATTATCAAGTTGTGACAGTTTGACTTTCAAATTTCTAATTAACTATCCCATCATGGTTTTAATTATTGTCCAAAACCATAGAAATTGATTATTGAATATTCACAATTTTTTATTAAACTTTTTTTTTAATTATTTATTAAAGTAAGGGCATAAACATACAAAAACATCAGCTCCCAAAACCAGGTTTTAAAACCATGCTGCCTTAAAAAAAAAAAAAAAAAGAAAAAAAAAAAAAAGAAAAAGAAAAAGAAGTTCCCAACATTCATTAAATCCACTAGATTCCATCGTCTTAAATGAGCTTCTAAACAGTGGTGTGGAGTGGGCATGAAAACCTAATCTATTATATATCACAAGCTATCTAATTGAGGGTTGTGATTTTTAGACTTTTACTGGACTCTAATTCAGCCACCCACTTTCACACATTTGGTAAGATGCTTCATTGATATAACATCTTGTTTGGGCCCATTTTAATTAAGATAAGGGATTTCTTAAAAAGTAATCAGAGAAAAAACTAAAAAGTTAGACTTTTAATTGCTTTTATCTATATATAGTGTTGTAGATGAAACTTCAATTCATTTTATAAGATTTCAGAAAGCAATGTTGGACCAAAAATGGACTTAACTAGGGGCCAAAAAAAGGCCTATAGTTGAATTTTTCAAGTTGGGGCCTTAGGCTATTGGGTACCTAGCTAGTGACTTTCTTTAACGCACTGCTAAACCAGATAAAGTGAAAATCAACTTTATGTGATACCTAAATGAGATCGAATTAAAGTCCATCCCAAGATGCATAAACCATATGGATGTCAATGTGAAAGCTGTAATAAAGATTTTTCAATCTAGTAAGAATTTCCATGCAAAAGTCATGGTTGTAACTCAAATGTCATTTGCCAAAGTTCATGTGGATTATCTGATTCAATCAATTTTATCTTTTGTCTTTTTTAAAAAGTGAACCAAAGTTTAAGTTGGAGCAAAAGATTTAGAAAGTTTAGAGATTTAATAGAAATTTTCAGAGATTAAAAATACCACATGCTGTTGGAGGGAAAACTAGAAGTCCCACATTCTTTTTATAATAATATTTTATTAACTTACACTATACAATAGAAGAATTGTTCCATTTGAAGTCTTCATCTTACAAGAGACACATCTTGCACGTCTTGCCCGAATCATTGGTTTGGATTCTGGACTTTCCTCGCTGTGGGACCCACCTCATAAGTACATCTCCTAAATTGTTTTGATGATTCCTTCTTAGCTATCTAATTCAGAAGCCACAGAAGCTTAGTGTGCTCATCTTATATAAGCTACCATTTTTTCCTCGTCTTGCCTCTTTATTTTGAACCGCATGGTTCATATTTGATAAATTCAGTCAAATTGTAATATTACAGGATCTTACACTCCATTGAGCTACCAGTTATCTCACAATCTCTCTCTCAACAGCACACCTGTAGCGATTCCTGCTGTGCAACTCGCAAAACGCATAACCCGTAACTCAAACACCCGACCTACCAGGCTTTGATACCGTGACTCAAACACCCGACCTACCAGGCTTTGATACTACTTGTAGGATCTTACACCCCATTGAACTACCATTTATCCCAAAATCAATTGGTGATGGGAAACGGCACAACAATGGTTTTATGGTGAGGGCGAAGGCTCGACCACAATTATGACTGCTCATGAGCGAGGGTGGACGTTGACCTCAATAGACACTCATCTCAATTTGACAATGATCCAACCATTAGTCACTTTTTGGATTTAATATCACAAAAACAGACTAATTTAGAAAAACATTAAATTTGGAGGCTTTAAAATTAAAGGTACAGAATTATCTTAGCAGAAGAACACCCCATGCATGCAAGCATGTACAATTGTACAAAGACTAAAAGCAGACAAAAATAATAGCATTTTCAGACAAGTGGCAATGCTTCTTCACATGAATATCGTGATGAAGTGGAAGATTGTATTGTTTCCTCGTTCCAGGGAACTCTTGGGAGATTTGTAAGATTCAATTATGAAAAATATTACATAGGCTCTTGTCAAATCTCACTTCAACATGGGAGGCTATTGTCAAATTTCACTTTAACATGGAACTAAACATCTATGCTGGTCAAACTATAAGTGCTCAACGTAATTGGTGTGGCATTTGTTAAGGACAAAAGCATACCTCATGTTGAAGTGAAATTTGACAAGAGCCTGTATAATTTTCAAAATTGAATTGTACAAATCTCCCGGGAGTTCTCTTGAATGAGGAAACAATACAACCTACCACTTCATCGCGGTATTCATGTGAAGAAGCATTGCCTCGTGTCTGAAAATGCTCTTAAATGCATGCATGGGATGTTCTTTTGCTAAGATAATTTTGTACAGTTGATTTTAGAGCTTTTAGCATATACCCCCCTAAGGTTTGTAGGATTTGTAAATAGGCCCCTATGATTTTAATATTTATAAATAGGTCCCTGCTTTTTCAATTTAATACCTTTCATGTCCCCAAAATAAGTAGCTTTCCAACAACCAAAGGATTTTTAGAGTGAAATGACACGTTTGCCCATCTTTTTATCTTTATATGCATAAATTTAAAAGCTTAGACTTATTTTTCCCTTAAGCTTGTAACATTAATAATTACATTTAGTGGGAAAGAATAACCGTACACAAACTTATTTTTATCAGTATAGGGCCTATTTCATTATATTCAAATCAATCAAAATGACAACGAAAGCATATGCTTATAGTTGGTTATAATTGATTCAATCCATGCATGACCGACCGTTAGATTGATGAAAGTTTCAAAATACATGATTAGGCTCCGTTTGTATTAAAGAGTTATTAAGAGAGATAGTTGGGACTTTGGATAAAAATAATTATATTTTTATAAAAAAAATAATATACTCGTTTTTGTTTAATTGATGTAAGGGCAAATATGTCATTCTCATAAAAATTCAACATAAATTTCATAGTGATTATCCATTCTCATTAAGAATATTGATGTTAGAGATATATAAGGTATTGAAATGAAAGAGCAGGGGCTTATTTACAAATACAAAAACCACAGGGGCCTATTTGCAAATTATACAAACCTTAGGGTGGTATATATATATATAAAAAACTCTTGATTTTAAAGCCTCCAGCAATTCAAGATAAGCACGAGTAGGAGTAACATCATACCTAATATATTTCTAGACGAAATGATTTGTTTTTAGATATTTTAATTTAATTGAAAAAATCTATCACACGAGTGGGACCTCTGAATTTAAAGACACACATAACAACATCACCAACCGACCCTCCAACGTCAGACACCATAGGGTTTATCAGATGAGACCAAAAGAGGCAAAAAAAGGCGACCGAATAACCCTGAGAAAGAGGCCACAAGGGCAGAAACGGTCTAATCGGTTGGCGATCAACTTCTGAAACCTGCTGATATTTGGAATGTGAACTTTCAATACAGACTGAGACAAGTTTGAATCATTTTATCAAGTGGGTACTTTGATACTGACTAGATTTTAATGGTATGTTAGCCGTATGGAAGAGTTGTGGATGAGGACGCGAAGGAGAAAATCACCCTTGGACCTTGATTCATGCACCATCAAAATTGGCAGCAGATTGGAGAAACTTTATATTTAATTTTGTAAGTATTACGGATTTAAATATATATATAGGGAGATGCTCATATGAGAAATATCTATAAAGCAGATTGAAGAAATTTTCTAAGATTAGAAGTTATAATATGGTGACGATGGAAAAACTAAAAGTCTTGCATCCTTTTTATAATTATGTTTTATGAACTTTTACAGAAACAACACAATATATTAGAAGAAGTGCTCCAAGTTCCTATCATCAGAGAGATCTTTCACGTCTTGGTCTAATAACTCATTTGGATTTTGGACTTCAAACGCATAGGTCCAAAATTACTTTAAGAATGCTTTCTTAGTTATCCAATTCATGTAAACGACAATTTCTTCATCTCTTTTAAATCTGATTTGTTTTACTTCTGGAGGGCTTTTTAGCATGAAATTGAATACATATGAATTCATCATCAAATGAGCTAAGACAGGACTATTAAAGACGCAATGTGTAAAGGATGTAAGGTGGAGATACATAACTATAACCCGACTTTCCTAAGATTTGAATTAATAGAGCCATTAATGGGTTTTCATTTTTCATCTTCCTTTAATCGTTTTCTGTTTTCCAAAAATACACATAATCTATTCTTAATTATCACTCTTTAAATCTATTCTTAATACTCACTGCCTTAAATCTGACACGATTGATTTGTAAGGGCCTGTTTTGGTTCATGTAATTGAATTTCTAGGGATTCTAAAACTTGTATATCTAAAAGTGGTTAAAATTAAAAAAATAAAAATAAAGGTAAGTATCCAAAAATAGCATCAAGTAATCTCCCTTTTAATTATAAATGAATCATATAGGAGATGATAAGTGAATACCCCAGACATCACCCTGGTAATTCAAATATTAGAAAAATCAACATCCAATCTACAACTCTAGTTTCATTGCACCCATCTCTTCTGACCTCTTCTATAATCCTTTGTTAGAGCACATTTTTAATCATGAATTTCTATAGTCAATTCCCATGCAAACACACAGGCCCTAAAGGATTAATTATTTTTAAGGTTAGTGGGTTCATCAATATGCCACCTATTTATTGATAAAGTTACCAAACCAAGTTGCTTTTAAGTGTTTCATAAACTAAGTTACCAAACCAAGTTAGTTTTAAGTGCTTCCGGTTTGAAACTAACCCTAATGGACCCAATAAAATGGTCATAATCTTTGATGATAGAAGAAAGTTTCATTTTCAATCATTTAATGGTTTAGAGGGTCTTTCAAAGGTCAACAAAACATTAAATTATGAATGTATCAGAGTAAAACTAGAGCTCCAATTGAGTTTTATTGTTCTGGACGTTACACCACAAACAAGTAACTGAAGACGTCCAGCCACAATTGAATTGCCTTTGTACTCTTCATTCAAGAGAAAAGGGGAAGGGCGAAGTTGCTTCTGCTGGGTTGGACCAATTTCACCTCCAAAAACAGTAAAACGATACATAATAGTCAAATAGTGAGTCAATGGAGAGGGACATGATCTAAATGACTTGTTTGTGTAATGCTACGAAATCAGAAATGACTTGTTTGTGTAATGCTACGAAAGCAGAAATGAAAGTCAGGAGGGGAGGTCAGATATGGGTTTTCTATCTCGTGCAGAAAAATTCTACAAAATTTGAGAGATCAACTAAAACTAGTCCCCCAGAAATAACACTTACGCCCATGGAAACCATCTTACACAAACGTGTGCAAAGTCTTCTCAGTTATACCAATAAAGAAATATTTTACATTGACATTACCCAACAGCAGAAGCATTTTATAGTTTTAGGTCCTTCTTATTTGGAGCTGGTCGCTTGCTTTGAAGATAAGGAAGCAACTATTATCAAACTCTGCGATGGTTGACCTACTTCTGTTCACATAGAGAAAGAAGGGAAAAAAAAAAAAAAGTCATATAATATGAGAAATCTAAACTCTCCACTGTCTACCTTCATTTTTCAACCCTGATTTGACTTTGTGAACAAGATTGGCTATCTAGTACAATCACAACTGCGGCCGTCATCTTCCTCTATTTTCAATTAAGGGTCATCAGTACAAATCATGACTAAAAATACATTGCTATTGTTAGTAGCATTAATCATTTTCTATAAGTGGGCGACTAAAGCTAGCAATTTCCAAGGAAGCTGATATGCTGAGCAATCTTAATTTCCCGGCCCATTTTCAATGTTGAATAGAGTTTGCATTATTGCATATATGAAGTTTCAATAATATTTATGGTAAGTTTTTACATAACTTGCTGGTGAAAATGGTTCGCTATACCAGAGTGTTGACTGTTGAGCTAGTTTTAGTGTCAAAGCTCCAGATTTGAAGAAGGTTAGGTCGATAGAAACAAGAAGATAATAGGAAGATTGCTGGAGAAATATTTCTATTGCAGGGTGAAATATTTCTATTGGAGGGTATCCAACAAAGGCTCAACTATGGACCCACAAAAAAATTCAGTAAAAATTGCTGTGTTTGGGTTTTTTTTTTCCCCAAGGACTGATTTGTTCGAGTGATAAAAGATAGAAAATTGTAGTAATACTACAACAATACAAAGTGCCCAGATGAGAAGATAATTTGTAGGACCAAGACCTAAGATTTGGCATCGGACAAAAACATGTGTTAACGTGGAATATAGTAGTACATGCACGTTTTGGACAAAAACATGCGTGTTAACGTGGAATATTGAGAAGATGTGAAGAAAGGTGGGCCCCAGCTTGGTCAACTAGTTAACTGGGACAGCTAATCCAGCAGGATCAGCACCCTGAGAAGCTTAACATTACTGAAAAATTTTTGATCCGCTTTGCTCTTAAAAATGATCCTAAACTCCATGCTGTCTTAAACTGATAATGGGTAAAAGGGGAGTTTTCACCCAATTTGAATTTCATCAGCAACTTTAATACAAGATGGGTCCCACTTTTATGGATGGTGGAGATTGAAAACCCCACACTCTCCATGTGCCGGACTCCCATTGGTAAGAATTTTGCTCGGGTCGGATTACACTTCCAAAAATGTTAATCATCATATATATCATGAATAAAACATGTTCACTTCTTTGTACTTGTAACTCTTTCCTTGTGCAGTATAGGAGCCCGGCAAGTCAGGTTTTCGAGTCATAGGACATGCGTTTTGCGAGTTCACGGCAAGAGTCGCGGCGGATGTGCCGTTGAAAGAGGGATTGTTGAGATCAACGTCCACCCTCGCTCCTGAGCGGTCATAATTGTGGTCGAGCCCTTGCCCTCACCATAAAACTATTGTTGTGCCATTTCCTATCACCAATTGTGATAGCTCAATGGAGTGTAAGATCCTACAAAAACATCATCTACCAATCATACAAAAAATATGTTGCTAACCCTTCATTCAAAAGTGGCCCACCAAAGAATATGTCGGGGATTGTTGGCATGGTTACATACTTATGCTCACTCACGTTGATGTACGAACGGTTTATGGTGTGTGAGATTGATGCTAATTACGGACCATGTATTCAAGTTCAGATTAGGATTAACTTAAATCATAGATTCATGTCAAGATTACACATTGAACAATGTGCCAACAAGGAAAACATCTGTTCTAATCAAAATAGTACCTTCGCCTCTCCGATTTCTTCATGGCAATGGCTTCACTTTAATCCCACATGAACAAAGTCGTGAAGGCTTTTATGGCTGCCTGCAGAAGTTCATCTAATATTGGTTGGAACAAAGACAGGAAGCTGGGAAGATCCCCTCCCCCGCTCTGACCTTCCTTGCTGAACATTCAGGCTAGATGCTCTATCCATCGCAGGCCTAATCACAGCACCAGTTCTAGAACTTCTTGCGAACCCGTCATTCAAAAGCGGCCCGCCAAAGAATATTGACTGGCCTGTGTATACAAGCTCCGGCCGAACAACTTGAGAAGAAGATCCACTGGTGTTCTCTAATCCCCTACTGTCACTTCTTGCAGCTGGCATGGGCATAAAGCGACCTGCTTCTTGATCCCAATAAACAGAAGAACTTGGGTTCTCCGCACTGATGTTATTTTTCCTATTTGGGTCAACACGGGTTAAATTATCAGCAACAGTGCTCTCGTTTGCATCATTTGTTTTATCTGACCATGGAGATCGATCTGTGGATGACTGATACATTGGGTTGAAGTGTTCTACACTAGACGGTTGTGGTTCCATTGGACTGACGCCAACTGAACTATTAATGTGACGGGGGCTGCTGAAACTACTAAGGCTGTGATTGCAAGTCTCAATATCCTCCCTGCTTGTGCGACTTGGTGGATAAGAACTTTTAATAGGAGATGACCTCAAAGTTGCCAACCTAGCACCTTTGTTGAAACCATGATCTGTACTGATGGCGCTGCTTCCCGAGCCTTGATCGGAGTCATATTGATGACGTGAATTAATAGGTCGGAGCACTGATGACGATGCTCTAGCTTTGGCTGCAGCTCTTATTGCTTCATTGGAATCCAGCTTCGCAAGCTTCCAGGCGCTGATTTTGACTGGACGTTTGGATAACTTTTTCCCTTTTTCAAATGTTTCAACAGCGTCTGGATCAACCGTTGATGGAACGCGTCCCGGTCCCAGATGTGGGATTATCTCATCCTGTTAGTAAGGTGATGGCCCATGTTAAAAGCTAGCGGAATGTCCCAAAATGTTGGTCTATATAATAACAAATGGCTCCAAATGGAATGTGCAGCATCTCCTACACTATCTAAATCAATTGGTAGCTTTTTTTGATCGGTTAAATCAATCAGTAGCTGCTGGGAGTTAAGTGAAAAAAAGAGCAATTCTGTAACTTAATGAAACATGGTCATCCAATCAGCTTCAGGAAAGACCCATTCGCTGCTCATTAAAGGGAAAAAAATTAATGACGACAATAAAGCTAAATGCAGATGGTCTAAACCATAGACAAAACAAGAGCAAGAGTGGGAGGTTTCTTTTAGTATTTAAAATGTTCATCACAAGAAATACAGTATAAAATGAGATAAACTACCATTAACTGTGTCATACCTTTAGTGCTAGAGGCCAAAATGACTCTGGCTGGACAATCCTAAGATTCCAACTGTCCATTTGGAGTAGCTTTTGGGATAAAATTAACTGGGTTGTAGATGAAAAATCAACTAAAATTTGTTCACCTTTCCTTTTATTTTCCTCAACATCCACAAATGAAGAGTAAGAATTTCTCAAACAATTCAAATTTGGCCTAGGTCTCAAACAATTCAAATTTGGCCTAGGTCATCCATGGAATGCCCCCAGGATGTTCCATGTAAACAAAAATAGAATTGCTGCTAACGTAAGGGAAAAGAAGAACCCAAGGAGTACCTAGATAAAAATAATATTAGAGAACTAAAAATAAGAAAAAAAAAAAAAAAAAACTATAAGATCAAAAAGAACTTTGCAGTGACGCACATAAAGTCTTCCATGGTGGGACCTACAAGATCTATGGCTTATATTACCAAAAGGTGAGTCCCTGCCTGTACTGTTGTAGGAATATTAGACTAAGAACACTGTTGCTTTCCAACACAGCAGAGCCTCAAGTTTTTCTTTCTTTCTTAATTTTGTTTCTCTTTTTGATAGGAATAATGTCCAAGGCCTCAGCTTAGAATATCTTAATTCAGAAATGGAAAACTACAAAAAAGATAAAATTTGGTTTTGGAAAAGTGAATCTTGATAGTATCATGGAAGTATTTGACGGTAAGGACAAGATTGAAAGCCAGATGATGCATGGCATGTTAGGTAGAGGATTCCAGGCTTCCACCCACGAGGCCTAATCTAGGAATCCAAAAAATTTACTCCTTAAAATCCAAAAACCAAATAAAATACCACAGATACATACTTGATGGTCCACGAAAATTCTTGGAGGAGTACACCAAGCACCTTTATACTGCAACTTCAGAGAACTTCCCATGCTCATGGCAGTCGCAGCTGAGCCACTGGGTGAAGATGGTACACTTTGTGGGTCATCATTGACAGATGGTCCTGGGGGCTCACTTTGCGTTCTCATAGCAACAACGTACTCATATGTTGTAATACCCTACAAGAGAAACGAAGAAATGTTTATATTGCATATAGTTGCAGGAGTCACTGGAGGCATGGAAGAGACAGTAGAGGAGAAAAGCTTTATGGAACTCACTTTTCTTATCAGTATCAGATGGAAGAAAAATAGTTCCCCCAAAGGCACACAAGCGAGCAAAGAAACAGCTGTACAAAGGGCCTGACACGAGAATTACGGAAATTAGAAAAGCATACAAGAAAATATTTTCTATATGACGCACAGAATTTTAGAAGCAAGGGAAAAGGTTACAATAGAAAGAAGCAATATGTTATATGAGTAGTACTTTGTTGACTTTTTTCTGGGGACAGGCACGCAGGACATAGTCCTGGGACCTTCTAAGTGGGAAGTACCGATCAACAATAGCCAAAATGTTGTCTCAAATCTCTATTTATTTATTTTTTTTTATTATTATTATACATTTTTCTTCCCTTATTTGATTTCCTTTCTTTGGCTAGCAGGACATGATCATCAATCTAGCCCGAAAGTTGTCCGAAACCTGGCTTTTCTCAGGTTGGGTCCTCCAGGTAACAAGGTAATCAGGGTTCTATTTACAGTCTTAATACCGGGACCTACTGATGATCAATCTAGACCCTCACACACATAACACAAATTCAAATGTTTTCCAGGTATTTATAGTTCACTTCTCGATCACTTCTCAAATGTCTCTCACATGTTCCATTTCCATAGTCTACTTCCCCATTTGAGTCTCAAAGGTTTTTCACTTGATCCCAACTTCATGCTTCACATTATTTTAAAAGACACTGTTTCTCTTGAATTTGTTTCCCACCTGGTAATAGATGATGGTAAAAAGCATATGCATACCACATTTGCATATTGTAGTTCAAATATGTCTAAGATCAAGTGTCATACATATCATCACTAAACAAAAGCATACCCATCAGTTTCAAACTGACCAAACCAACATTTTCAAGGAAGAAGTGAACAAGCACATGGAAACAGCACCTGGTTGATAATTTTAATAAATTAATGAACATTTGAAGATAAAAATAAAAAATCTTATGTGCACCAGAAAGACACTTAATTAGAAATGAGTACAAAATGATCTAATGAAAAACCATTAATGAAGTTCAAAACCATGCCTTGCAACTACAAAGAAATAAGGACAACTCCCACACATGAGAAAGTCAGAAGTAGATGGACAAGGTTAAAACAAAAGATTGTCAATACATACCACCACAGTAGCAAATGGGGGCCGAGAAAACCCTTCTCCAAGTCTATCGACTATTTCACTTTCAATGGACCTTCTATCAACAAAGCACCGCACAAGAACTGCAACGCCGACTCCAAATTCAACCATAAGCTGTGTCCGAATAAAACATTAAAAATAAGGTTTATAATCAGCATAAAATCAACTGATCAATATTACCAAAAAGGTGTCAAGGCTACAGAAATTCATTCTAAAAATTCACCAAACATAATCTTTCTCAGACTTACCCAAATAAGACTTGCAGCCATAAGGGAAAGAAATGTAATGTAATTTTTTCTCCCCACACAATTATTCAACCACTGCACAAGAAAGAGAGAGGCTCTAAATACCATGATCTAAGTGATTATATACAAATAAAATGGAAGGAAAATTTTAAACACAACCAATGCTTACATACCCGGCAATGATGATCGAATCCATCAACACATTTGTCACAACATCTGCAATGTTTACTAAACTTGCGCACCTAATAAAGAAGACAGCCGCTCTCATATATGGATGAACATGTCTTATCAGAATAATGATACAACAATAGACCCAGAGTAGACTTTTTCACTGGTTGTCAGTCCTATTATGCATTTGGAAGGAGAAGGATGCAGAAATCCAAGAGGACACTTGGTGGGATATGGTTGTCTGCTTTTTCCAACCAAATTCATCACCCCACCAAATGTAACATTTCATTTTGGAACTAACCAAAATGTACAGAAACTTAGAAGGAAAGATAATGGGTATGGTTTAGATTTTATCTGTGTTGTGTGTGTGTGTGTGTGTGAATTTGTACGCCAAAAGTATCTGTCTCCTCTCAAGAGGAGAAATGAAACTTCCAACGTCAGAGAGACAGAGATATAAATGTTCAAAAAGCAATCCAAACAGACAGATTGTGCAAACCAAAAAACTTAAGAACAGTGCTAGCTACTGTTTAATAACAAGGACATGTCCATCTTCCAAATCAGTGAAAAAGTAACTAATTTAACAGGTTTCAGATAAGTTATAATTTCACACAGTTTAAACAATGGTGGTTTTAGATGTATAAAATGCAAGCAGTTCAAATATTTTAGCAGAACAGATAGAATGTTGTGAGGGATTTTGGGCAATAGTAGTTACAGATTAAATAGGTGAGTCTTGAGAATTTTCTCTTTTTTTTCCTGATTTTTGTGCTTCAAGCCTCCAGATCGCTCTCAAAGGCTAGTACCATTATTTATTTGAAGCAGAAAAGTCAGAAAACAGTATCTTATCCAATGCAATTTTAAAATTCCATGCTAGCCCTAACCAGGAGTGGAAGGAATAACAAACCATTCTGCGAAAAGTATTTACCAGTTGTAATAAAGGTATTTCAGATGCACATTAGAAACCATTCTGTGAAAAGTATTTACCAATTGTAATATAGGTAATTCAGATGCACATTAGAAAGCATTCCGTGAAAAGTATTTACCAGTTGTAATAAAGGTAATTCAGATGCATATTAGCCAGCAGCAAGTTAGAAACTTATGTTATCCTTGTTCTTATGTACCTCTGCATTGCACAAAGTGCAGAACAGCGCATCTTCTTCGCTGGCTTGTTGCTGGCTTGTAACTTCATCACTGCGGCAATCATCTTTAACAAGAAAACCACAAAAGAAGCCACCAATCTTCAAGCAGGAAAAGGGGTGATGCTTAACAGATTTTTCTGCAGTGTTTAAGCTTATCTTGCTCGGTTCTTCAAGAGAGGCTGAATCCCCTGATTTCAAACCAAAAGTCTTTTACTATTGTTGCAAGAAATCAAAAATGAAAATTTAGAACAGTTATTCCTTCACATTGTTTCCAGGCAGCTACACACGACAAGGTAGCATAACAAAGGCGGGCCCCACTATGTGGATGTTTCTGCCCACAAAATTGGGCTACACTGATCATTACAATTCACAAAGACCACAGTTAAAATAAATCGATAGTTGGAAAATATCATGACCAATGGTCCACATGCAGTATACATGGAAGCAAACATATCTTTGTGCAGGTCCCTCCTGATGTGCGGGTTGGAAGTAGCTATATGTTTGACATCCATGTGTGTGGCAGCATCCACAGGCTGGAGAGAATGATGTGTGAATCTATGGTATTAACGAAAGCCATCTTACCAAAAATATAATTGTCAACCACTTACCAGGCAAATCAACCTTATCGCGTAAGCGATGGGCTAGTGTCTCATCAAAGGTCATCAATATTCCAGGATCAGCAGGATCGATAGCTGTGCATCTAACATAGAGAACAAATACTGCAAGAGCCTGAAAAGCCCACGAAAATAAGGAAATTGTGGAGCAGATAAACTGATTAATTGATGACATCGGAAGCAAATGCATAAAATAATAATGTGATCCCAGCACAAAGTACTCACCACCGTAGAGTAAACAGCTATTGCCACATATTCATATAAATCCTTTCCAAGAAATGGAGAAAAGAACGCATAGAATGCAACAACAAGCAAGAAATATACGGTTATGGCGACAACCTGTCCTCCACAAAAGCAGAGAATGAGGATCAGAGGCTTCTAGATGAAATATAACATACTAAAAATAAAAATAAATGCCAACGCAGGTTGCAAAGCAAGTAGGTAAAAAACATATCATTTACAAATTTGTGTTATTCCCAAATCCAATACTATGTTGAGTCTATGCCAGCTATTTATTTATTTTTCATTTAACTTCATCTATGATTTTGGCAAGACTACATAATGATGTAACCAAATTCAAATAATTCATAATTATAATAGAAACAGTGACTTCCGTTCAAAGAAACAAAATCACAAGCTAATCATGTTAGATATTCTAGAGTCAACAACAGGATTTTGGAAGTTCTTTTACTGAGATGTAATAACTACAGGCACGACGACATCGATGATTTTCAACAAATAACAAGAACCTTCTCACCACGATATAATTTCTTAATAGTAAACTATGCTCAATAAATGTTTTGATAACTAAATTTATTATCAAATGGACCCACAAAGCAGAGTTGCATTCTTAAGCACCAAATTCTTCTCTCTTTTTTCCTTTCCCTTTCTCTTTCTTTTTCCAGAGGCACTTAAGTAAAAAATTCATACAACCTTGGACAAATTAGACAATGAAGATGGTGATGATGATGATATTGTGCCACTTCTCAGGATAAAAAAGAGACATGTGACCTTGATGCATCAAATGTTAAAACACCAAAGGACCAATAGTTACCAAAGAAGATTATCAAATATTCAAATATATAGTTTCTACTTAGAAGCAGCATAATTCAATAATTTATGGAGGAAACACTTTCTGGTGAATTACTTTAGGGTGATGTGCCCCATTGTGCAATGAATATATTTGCAGAAGTGCAGAACAATAGAACATAAATATTAAAAAAACACCATATGTTGTGATATGCAACTTGAGGCAGAACTGGAACCGGGAGCCTTGATAGAAGGGCAGTATTTGCGTGCCTCTTCCACCCCAAATTACTAACACAGCTGACCATCAAAACTGATTTTGGTTGCCAGCATCCTATTAAAGAACATCATATGATAATCATGAAACAGAAACAAACGCTTAACAATACAAAAAGAAATTCACTTACCTCTAATAAATAAAAATTAACCCACAACACCAACAGCATGGTAAATAAAAAATAAAAAGAATCACACCTTAATCAGGGAATTTGAAATTAAATAATAAAAATAATAATGTAATACAAGAAAAATCGCTTAAGTATAATGTGCAGAGAATCGCAACCGTATCCACATTGCAAAAATCATCAGAAGTCACTGATTACAATGTCATTGGAACAAACCAAGAAACTAACAATCTATAACAAGCAAAATTATGTACCCAAAATAATAATAATAAATATAAATATAAATATAATGGTAAACAACAACAACAACAATACACAAAACTAGCAACCTAGAATCCAAAATTGGCAAAACCCCATTTCACCTTGAATCAAAAGAAAATCATCCACAAACCCACATAGCTGAAACCAACACAATTTTTTTACTACCTAGAATCAAACAAGTAATGTAACAATGGAGACCGAAAATACTACCCAATATAAAAATAAATATATATATATATGGAAACATACATAGAAAAAAAAAAAAAAAAAAAACCAGCAAAGAGATAGAGAAATACCTGAAGTGTATGGGCAGGGAGCTGCCATCCATGACGCCTCGCCATGACCAAAATTTGACGCGATAAACGCCGTAAACCAACAGCATTTACCGTATGAGAAAATCAACAAGATAAATAAATAAATAAAAACAGCATTTTGAAAGAACCCCAGAACAGGAATCTCTCCAACGCTACAGAAAAAACTGATTTTGAAAGAACCCTAGAACAGGAATCTCTCCAAAGCTACAGAAAAAAAACCATCTTTTTTTTCCTGTTCTTTGTTTCTTCTTTCTCCCCTTCTTCCTTAGATCACAGACTAACAGAACTGTGGCTCAAATGAAGAGGAGCGGGAACTTCGATCTCGACCCAAGAATTTAACAAGGGTTTGAAAACGACCCATTAACTTGATTTCCTGTTTTGTAGAAGCAGATGGCTGAATCATCAAAGAAATGCCATGAAAGAAGAGAGCTCTGCTTTGGCTCCTTATCTATTTTTCACGGCACTGGTTAAAGTCATAAGAACAGTAGAGCAGTCCCGTCCGTCGAGATGTACTGTTTTCAGTTTCTCATGACTCACGACTTGTTGCCAGCTGTGTAGTTGTTCCGAGAATCCAGACGGTTCATATGGTGGGCCCCGTCTTCGATGGCCCACCATAAGAAATCCGCCCGATGGACGGTCCCAGGCAACTTGCTTAGGACTTCTGCTTCGTTTTAATCTGGACCGTTGATAAGGGGTTGCTAGATATTCGTAGGAGAGTTTGATTACATAGTCGTTGTATTTTATTTTATAAATGGCCAAGGGGTGACAAGATGGACGGCTTAGATTCAACGAACAGGCCACCAAGTGGGCAATTGAGATCTGCGACTGACCAAATGGGTTCATGACGACTGACCAGATGTGCATGGGATTGGAATGTAGAAAGTTAGTAGGGGAAATGAATGCAGGCGTGGTGTTTCTTTATTAGAAAATATGTGATCCGGACCGTTCATCTAGTGGATTTTAATGAAGATAAAGGAGATCCGTTGATTCCAATCCTCCTGTATTTTTGGGTTTTGTAAAGCTGGGAAACATGTTCACTGACTCTAATGAGGAACTTTTTCATATAGCTCTAGTGGATAAAATAATATTGTGAGCCACATGTACTCGATTTCACTTCAACTCTAAATACTTTCTTTTAATTAAGTAAAAGTGGATTCTACTCCAAACCTTAATTTCAAAATAAACATTCAAATAAAGTGAAGTAAAGTATTCTACTTTAACTTCAACCTACTTCTCTTCACTCCACTCTACATGAAATATCCATTTTATTTTACTTCACTCCTCATTTACCAAATAAGCCCTAAGGGTGGGCCACTGCCCCAATCAAGTGAATGATGGCCCGGCAGTAAAATCCCTGCATTTTTTTTTCCTAAGTGCATTTTTTCCATTTTGGGAAACTATCAACTCTAACAAGTTAGACTATAAGTAGGGTCGCAGCAGGTTGGGTTAGGTTGAAGATTTGGCTGAACTCAAAATCTACAATTTATTGATAGGTTTGAAATTGTGACTCCTAGCCCTTAATCAACACGTTGAGAACGTGTAATTGCGTATGTTTCTCACCTGGCTACTTATATGAGCTTTCTTTCCGTGTGTTCATGCTTCTTTCGCACTGTGAATGGACTGTCTTCCTGATTGTGTGGGCTTTCTACCGGGTCCATCCCCATGGCTGAGGTACCAAAAGCATGCCCTTAATTAAAAGGTTGAGTTCAGATTGGGTTGGCAGAATACTGCAATTAGTTGGTTGGGACTAGTTTAAATTGGGTTTGTACTTTGCAGGTTGAATAGTAAGAATGACATAACCCTAAACCTTGTTCATTTATTAATTGGGGCATAATTCCAACTCGAACCTTGTTCTCAAGGTCCTTTTTGAGTTGGGCTTTTGGGACCACTTAGTGCCCGATTTTGGCCATTCAGAAACTGGGTCTGAGCCTGACTGTCTAATTTGACTTCCCTGGAAAGTAAAAGGGAATCAAAAAAATAAAAAGACTTGACAAAACAAAACAAAAAATTCATTGGATGGTTAGGTCTTAGGAAGGAGGACTAGTTGTGGATTTTACAAAACAATGAAGATTTATTATGTGCTTTGACTTTGTGGAAGTTGAGATGCTTAGCTTGGGTGTCCTGATTAGGTAAGTGTATTATTATGTAGGTTTTTTTTCAACTCTGTTTGGATTCAAATGTCTGTCTAGAAGCTAAGTTCTATTTTTTTTTTTTTTTCCTCTCTTTCTTTCTTTTTTAATAACAAGTGTTTATATATTGACAATTGTCATGAGGGGCTTCATGAACCACTATTTTCATCCATTAATATAATTAACTTACAATATGTGAATTGGACTGGTAAGAAGCACATGAACATGTGCCTTAGTTGCAAGTGGAAACATTTGTTTTTATCAGGAAATGTGGTGTTTTTGGCATTTAATTCATAGTTTGTGCCCTTTGCCTCAGTTCTTGGTTTCAATGGTTGGTGAATAAGGCTGAAGGAGATTGAATTCAGATGTAAGATTGAAGTTCTAATTAGGTAGTTGTTAGGGTTGACGACAACAATTGCTTCAGCTATAATCAAGCTTACAGAGAAATGATTACGCCTTAACACCAAATTAGATCTAAGGAGCTTGACCTCATTCGGATTTTTCTATTGATGCCTCCTATGACAATTTTTCTTAATCTCATGGAACTCAGTCGAACGCTAGCGAGTTACTGGATCGATATAAAAATCGAATACACAGTATGTGAAACTCGGTTTTTGCAATGGTCCAGTTAATATGCGAGCCTCCATG
The DNA here is from genome assembly GCA_003546025.1 of Camphora micrantha. Lineage (NCBI taxonomy): Eukaryota > Viridiplantae > Streptophyta > Magnoliopsida > Laurales > Lauraceae > Camphora > Camphora micrantha. The sequence continues at coordinate 42,464,810 of QPKB01000009.1, forward strand.
ACTCCTCATTAGGGGCGAGTTTAGTAGTGGGGTTTTGTGGTTTGGGGTAGGCATGAGTTTATGGACTCACATCCAAGTTGAATTAGAGTTTTGGCTGCCCTACCTCGTGACACCCCAATTTGTTTTAATTATTCTTACTATAACAATAATTAAAATAACCTGCAGTATTAAATCTGACCCAACCAAGATCCATTCAGGGCGGGTTTGGAATCATAGTAATGACCCATCACTAGACAGGTCAGGTTTGAAAATGTGAGTTGGATCTCAGGCTTTCCCTACAATACCCACCTTGTTGCCGGCCCGGAATGTTTTCTTTTTTATAACCTAGGGTGCCATCCACATACACTGGGTAAAATTTGGGAAGGTGGCCAACATAGGTATGTGTCGAGCACAAGACCTCACCACTTCCTTAAGCGCAGAATCCTTGGCCAATTAAGCTACCACTCATTGTCATCCCTAGATATATTTAAATTATTATTTAAATAGTGCAATAAAACAATAGGTATAAGAACAATAGCATTCAGTATGAGTGTATATTTGGAAAACATTATACAAATTCAATAAAAAGACTTTATAAGAAACCAGAATTAATGGTCTATATTCCAAAAACAATATTTAAAAATTAATATGTAATATTATTTAAATCAAAAAGGAAAATCCATACATGGTTAAACTAAAAAGTGGCTACATAAATGTACGCTAAAAATTGGTTTGAAGTGTGAAAACTCGAAAAGAACCGAATAAATATTCATTGGGCTTTATATGGCTGTTGAGATATATCCAAATCACGCAAACAACAACGCCATTGAAGAAATTTTTTTCTATGGACATGGATGACACATCAAGAAAAAAGAAGGGGTGGAAGAGGACATGAATGAAATTGAAAGTAATAAAGAAATATCTTAATAAGTGTAATCTAAATAAGAATTTAGCTAATGATAGATTATGATGGAAAAACATAACTGATGTAGTCTATCCAGTGGGGGACAAGGCTTTGATGGGCTTTGCAAGGCCATAGTTGGACCAGATTTAGTCCAATTCACAGCCTTTGCCCTAGGTGGTCTTCCCCATTCCCTCATGTTCTTTAATTCATTTTTATTAAGCTTCCCGCTTTGATTTTATCGACCCTCACATCAAACAAAACGCAATTGCTAATACACAAGTAATTTAAAGAAATGGTTCACATTCCTCTTTCCACGTTCCATCACATGAAAAAAAAGCATCTTTCTCCCCAAATCCCCAAACCATGGCGTCATCTCTCGCTCGCTCAATCGTCCTCGCCAAAGATCCCCAAATCCCATGCTTTTCGGGTAATTCATCACTCTCTCAAAATCCCCAAATCGTTTCTTCTCTAAATCTCACCAAAAAACGTTGCTTTTTCTGTAGTCATATGAAGAAGAAGTGGATAGTTGTATAAAGCTTTGAACTTTTTTCATTTTCTTCTCTCTTTAGATGTTTGAAGGCATGTGAAATGAAAAGACCATCAGAACAATTGCTTGTAAACTATCAATGAATGCTACATATCTAAATATTAGTTGGGTTCTATTTAGATTCTGCTTTGTTGGGGGTTTGTGAGTTGCTTTTTCTGATGTTTTTGCATTATTTTGCTTGAAGGTTCTTCTTTGAAGCCATTGGAGCAATCTGCTGTGAAAGTTAGCCATTTTAACTTGTCTGTGAGGCCCATTCACTGGAAAAGGGAAAATCTTTCTACCCATAAAAGATCATTGAAAGTTCGAGCGCAAAATGGGTACTTTATTCCTTGGCTAGTGGCGCTTTGGGTTTTGCATCCTTTGTTTTTGCTCTTAAATATGTTGTGTTCTACTAAATTATGGGTTATGGTCTATGAGTATGAGAATGCTTTTTGTAATTGGTCTGGAGTTCTGATATAGTAGATATGTCTTATGTGTTCATAGAGCTTGTGTTTTTGCGCATTAGATTTTTTATTTTGCTTGTCAAATGGTATCTTTATATTTCTCTATTTGTATCCCAATTGATTTCTCTCATGTTTCTTCTTCCCTTGCATGTATGATTCTTGTATTTAAGTTTTCACGCATCTGTTTCTCATTTCACATGTGTTTCTTGCACTGGGTCATCCCCTTCCATTTCTTGCTTCTTGTCTCAAATCTAGCTCCCACTTTGGTAACAATTTTCCAAACTTTCAGAAACTGGGTCATAGAGGCTGGCATCTTCCATTAGAATTCATGTCTCTAACAGGGAAAGCCGTGTTTTTTTTTTTTTACCCAGAACACTAATATACTCAACTTTCTATGTAGGCAAAGCATCGATAATATCTTAATGAGTTCCTATGAGAAAATTTCTTCATGTATATCACTTCAATCAGACAGTAACAGTAAAAAAAAGTCATCCTCATATGCTCTCCTGAAGCGATGGAATGTTAGTCACCTGTAAACAGTTTTGCCTACTTGTCTGCTTGCACATAACTTGGTTTACTGATGAAAGCCTAAAATTTTGGAGAACCTAATCCTATCCATTTTTTCTGTTTGTTTCATTGCTTTCAGCATTCAAGCTCCTCAAATTGACTCACAATTCAGTGGTTTTTCTGGAACTAAGGCTCATTCAAGCATTCTTTAGCTATATATTTTTTTTTTCCAGCATGGGAACCATTTTTAACCATAGGTAGCTGTCCCAGCCTGTCACTTTCACATATACCGTTTTCCGTTTTCACTAATTTTTCATTCATATTGTTTGTGTTATGGCATGCTGTACGTTTGGTTTCAAAATCCTGCTTTTGTGTAATGACAGTGGTCATGATGGAAGAGCAAGTAGTACCTTCTTTGTTGGCGGCTTTGTTTTGGGAGGACTAGTAATGGGAGCACTTGGTTGTGTGTATGCACCTCAGGTAACTGCTTATCTGTGTTATATGTTACTATTATTTGTGGTTGCATTCAGTCGTGTATGTAACCTATTGGTCTGCTGTGGTTCAATTGCTTGGGAATTGTGCATAATATTTCTCCTCCCTCCCCTAAACTTTTCATCTTGTAACCCTCTTGGAAAATCCAGAGCTTAATTCTATCCACTAATATTCTTACAGGCCAACATTTTTCTTCAAAATCCCTCTTATTCCTTTCCTTCCATATGTACAGAGCTGCAGCCAAAAGTGACATATTCCATAGTGTTTTGCCCCTACTCAGGAACCTCCCAACCAAACTTCTAAAAGGTTCCCAAAGAAGAAAGGAAAAGAAAAACAATAATAAACAAGGATATGAAGGAACTCCAAGGGACTCATGAACTTGCAATGAACAAAGTGGTAGTCATGGATTCCTCCATTGACCGACAAAGGAAGCACATACTCGGTAGGGTATGAGATTACTGATTACCCAAGATTAGAGTTTTATGGGACATGGCGGTCCAACCAACTGCATTGGCTCTTGGCAGGACCAAGGAGTTCAAAATCATTTTATGTGGAAAATGAATGTTGGGTTTCGAGGCAAGTAAATGAAGAAGTCTCTTACCTACAAAGACCCAAGAGATTCTGGTATCCAAGTCTTTTTATCTCCGCCCTCCAGTGGAAAAATCACTCCTTTGTGTATCTCTAGGACTATCAAGCATATGCACTTCAAAATGTGTCAACTCTTACCAACAAGTCCCATACCAGTTGGCACATTGCCCTCCCTTCTCTCCATTAAACATTCTATAATTTATGCTCCTTTTCAATTTGAGATCATGTACAATCTTTGAAATCCTGTGGATAAAGCCCTTTCATCACATAAAAAAACCCTCGTTTTTTAGTCTTTTAGCCAGAGACTTTGATCTTTGATAAATGGAAAGGCAATAGACTTTTATCTGTTGCTTACTTGCTTCAGAGTAATTTATATTTATGACCACACTGGTCTTCTACAGATTAGCAAAGTATTGGCTGGGACCGACGGAAAAGATTTGATGCGGAAACTACCGAAATTTATATATGATGAAGAGAAAGCTTTGGAGGTAACCACTTGTTCTTTATGCTTTGAACTCTACTCAGTGGACTGTTCTGCATCCTCAGTTAGCTGTTGACTTTATATTTAAGTGGGCAGTATTTCAGTATTTATTTTTTGTAATTGGGTTTCTGACATATTTGATGCCCTAGTTTGAAGATTACCATCCGAACCCAACCTTAGGTTGGAATATTATCAGCTGGATGCTGTTGTGATTTGGATTTTTGTTAACTTAGTTTGTCCTAACTAGGGTCAAACTATGTGCTAGTTCTTTCGAATAATTTGCTATATGATTTACTCAACGTTCCGTTGAAAAATTCAGCAAATCCACAGAAAATAGGTTCTCTGTCATTTGGCGGAACCTGCAATTCAATATTTCTAATTTTTGTTCATTGATTAATGTAATGAATTTTTTTTTTTTTATAATCTTTTTGCATCTGTTAACCCAAAATACAATTATTTAAAATGGTTCTTACAGTGAAAAATAATTAAAGGCCGATTTTGTATACAAGAGGAGCCTTAAGTTCCTATGAACTAGTTGGATTGGACCTATGAACCCAACTATAATGAAGTGTATTGTAACCTTTCTGTATCCAATTGGCTAAATTGCACTTACTGAAAAGGGTCTTATATTTAAAAATATTTGAAGGGAGGTTTCATATGGTCGAGGACACATTAGAAGTGTTTCTATGAATTAGTGGAATTTGGGCCTATGAGCCATGCAACTAGAATTAAACTACATAGAAGTATAAATCTTTTTCAATGAAGTTGGCAACTTGAATCACAAATTGCACAAAGTAAAGTTGAATTGAATGAACCTACTCCAACAAACTGATGAACTATCACAATTACAGACTTGCTAAATGTAAGCACGGACAAAATAGTCAAACCATGAACTATGTATTTTCCTACTTAGTTGGAAGGTGTTAATTGTCACAACCATGAAGTTGCAAGTTTGAGTCACATTATGTATAAAAGAATGTTATTAGCCTCAACATGTCCATCATATAAATAGTTCATGCATCAAAAGAATATGATTGGCCTTCTTATATAAGTCTATGGCTCTTAACATAAAGCCCAACTAGTTCTGAATCATGCTCTTTAGACATTTAAGTGTGCTGTTTTAAAACTATTTGTTGCTGACATTGATATATTTTCTTCTTTCATGATCAAGTCTGGATTGGGTGTGGGTGTGCATGTAGTGGTGGAGAGAGAGTTCTACACTTTGGGGTTCTTTGGAAGTTATATGCTATCATTGTCACAAATCTTGTTCTTAGCCATTTCACTTTTTACAAAATTATCAAGAGAGACTTCCATTCTTTTTGCAGTTCTCTTGGGCTATTTCCAGAAATGTATTGTTGAAAATGAATGAATTCAAAACTTTGGAGGTCTCTATGTGGGACCCACCTAGATGCATGCCAAACATGGGAAGGAGGGAAATGGAAAGATCTTGCTGGATCTTCCTTATCCTTGACTTTAGAGCCTCAAAGTTTGACAGTTTTCACTTTTAAGTGCTTTTTTTTTTTTTTTTTTTTTTTTTTTTTTCAACCCAACTGTGAGTCATAGGCTTTGGAATGTTTTTTTAATGGGGGGCCAGTTAGGGGCCTTGGGCACCTTTGTTTTGGGAGGGGACCATAAGCTGAAGCTCTTTCACCTTGAAAGAGCTCTAGCCCAAAGACATGTATTTGAGTCTGCCATTGGTCTTTGGCATGATATGGTCAAATCAAATTCATGCATCGGGTCCCCACTTCTCGCAATTGAATGTCATTATCAGACATGAATAATTAGAGGGAAGATTTTCACCCATTAGCAGACTGCATACTATATGTGGTCCAGCTCATGAGGCCCACTTGGATGCATTCATATCATTACTGGTAGGATAGAATGTCTCTTTACGGATAAGGGTCATGCAAAAAATCAGCCTTATCATAGATTCTTTTGAGATTCAATCGAACATTGAGTGAAGGTTTGATGATCATAAAATTGAGCATGGTGCTAGGTCATGGGGGATAAGAGCGTGAAAGATCTGCACAAAGGTGGGCCTAAGTTGGCCCCATAGATCTGGACTGTACAGGTAGTCCGCTCGTAGGAGAAAGTTTTCCATAATTCATTTTTATACTCATTGATTTTGTGTTTGGAGTGTTTAAACTCGTTGAGTGTGTTCACTGTGGCCTCATGCGATATGGGTATTTACCTTCCCATCTGACCACAGTTTTCCTGTCGTGTTTTTTTACCGGTTATTAATCTCATTATTATGTTTAAATTGGCATCTGTTTCTCTGCTCCATTTTTCCTGTGTCTTCTACTGAAATAGCACAATGCAATTTGCAACCACAGAAAACTCGGAAAGTACTGGCAGAGAAGATAGCACAGCTGAACTCAGCCATTGATGATGTCTCCTCTCAACTTAAAGCAGACGATGACCTGAATGAAGTGGCATTGAATGCTAAGGAAGTTGAAGCTGCTATTTAAGAATGAGCCCTTCATACATTACGGTTTTCCATTATTACATGTGAGGAGGAATTCTATGTTCAAATTTTATAGGATTGAGATAATAATTGGTGAATTTTAGGTGCATGCTATTCATTTCATGTGTTACCTTGGTGGGGTTCACTGGCACTACCAGATATAACAGTAGGCTATGAATTAGATACCTAACACAAATCAGCCCCGCGTAACATTTTCAGCCACCTGATATTACATGATGAAAGTGACTGTCAAAATCAAGTACTCTGCTTTCTATGTTATGACTTCAGATTGTAGATCAAATGAATAAAAATGCTCAATATAATAGTTTTAGTAGATTCTTGATCTAGAACAAATATGAGTCCGGATCCTTTAATGCTTGAGTTATAATTTCATCAGTATGGTCTGCCTCTAAAATCTATGAAGGCTCAAATTCATGATCACAATGCCTATCAGCATCAACCAGATTTCGCTCCAATTGACCTTGAGCCTACCATTAGAGTGATCACTTATGTGATTGAAATATTGTAGTTGGTGCAATCTGTGCAGGCCTGAGCCACGTGATCAATCTGATTGTGGGTCCAAGCAGCCTCTTGCCAAAGCACGACGTGAAGCTTGATTGTCCATGGTTTAAATTTAGACACACACCCTACTGATGGATAGAACAGTTGAGTTCACAAACATCAGACTCCAGCAATCCGACGGGCCAGAAAACTCATCAAGATGGATTTTAGCTGTGAGTTTTAGTGCTGCTGACCCTGCTGGGCAAGTTAAGTCACTCTGGAGGTGGCCATCTTAAACTTCCTTCTCTTTCTAGTTCTAGATAAAGACGCGAGTTGTGTGCTTGTGTTGGGACTTTCCATCTCTAGATGTTTAAAACTCCACTATACAATCAAGAGCTGTGCCTCAGTCTAATTGAATGAAACTTTGTCGATGATAATTACAGAAAGGCTCCTAGTGGATTTATAGGCTTGGAATCATAGCATTCAACTTTATTTCTTATAATGAGGATGCTAATTTTGTTAGTGCCTGCTAAAATTATTTGTACGTTTGAGATTATGGGACCACTATTAAAAAAACAAAAAAAAAAAGCATATGCAAATGCTAATCATAATTAGTTGGTCCTTCATGATTATTCAAAAGGATGAATTAAGGGACCCATTAGCTAGGCATATCACTTGATTTTAGTGCCAATTTCATAAGGGCTAGGTTTTTATAGCACCCGTGCAGTGTTTTGTTCTTCGCATCAGATCAAATCCCTAGAAATATAAAACATGGAAACAAAAAAAAAAAAAAAAGAGAGGCTCCATTGAGCTTAAGACCCTACGCTTGGATCTGGCCTGTTAAGGTTTTCGGCCCCTAAACATGTGATGCCAAGGCCCCCCTCAATAGACCCAAGTAGGACTCAAACTTGTTGAACGCCTTGGTAAATCTGGGTAGGCACATCTTTTTCAATGATTTGAATCTCCATAAAATGAACCCAACGTAAGGACTTAATTTGACTTCTCTTGACCGCCTGACCTTCTATAATCAATCATTCATTCACCTATAGTTTTCACAATATAGTTAACATAGAGCCACTTTGATGGCGCACACAAAAAGTTATGTTCTTATATCATGAAACCAAGATCATTATTTATAGAAAGCTTACAGACAGAAAACATATCCAAAGCATACAGTAGTTGGAGTACAAAGCAAGCAGATGAGCAGCCATACATTGAACAATACAATACCATATAAAAGGTATGGAAATCTAATTTCCAAATGCGAACTTGGGAAACGATGAGAAGAAGGCTTGTGTCATAGTAAGCAGTAGGAGGAGGAGGGCAGCGAAAAAGGATATAATTGCCCAAGGATTATTGAAGTAATCATGGACCAATGACGCTCTCAACTTCGGCCAAGACCTCTCACTGTATTGATTAATTTTCTTAAAAACATCTACCAAATAGAAATCACGAAATATGATCACTTCTCTCGTCATGTTGTTGAAGAGAGAAGCCACTAGTTCCTCACTGCCTAAATTGTTACTGATGATTCCTTCCCGGCAGAGGATTTCGACATCCTTGGGAGTGTTGAAGAGACAATCCATAAAAAAGGCATATGTTGTGATGAGTTTTAGGGAGTGAGGATTACATTGCTCGAGTGCAATGAGGTTGAGAAACAGTATCTTTATCTTGCCCCAAATCTCTATTCTGGGGATGTTAATCACTCCATTCTCAAACTCTATGTCCAAAAAACCAACATCCCTTTTTCTGAATGTAATTCCTTTTTCTTCAAGTTTGGAAGCACAAGGGATCATGGGGACTTGACTAGGAATTGTATACTCACTGGGGTAGCGAACGTAGTAGCTTGCATGTAGTAAATCAAGTAGATGGCGGATCCGCCTATCCGGCCGGACCGTGCCAGTGGTGAAATCACCTTCAAGGAAGTTTAATACACTTTCTGCCAAAAGTGGGTGTTCGCCGTCTATAAGAATAGATAGGTGTTGGAGGATGAAAAATGGAATCTGATTTTCCAACAAGAGCAAGTCATAATTTAATGCCGTTTTCAGCCATTCTAGTCTAACTATGAAATCATTATCTCCCAACCGTAACTTGTGAAAGAACTCGACGATGAAGCAACCATCGAGTACCATCATTTCCACAAAAGAATTGCTGTCGAGTGTTACTAACTCTGAGTAGTAATTCCGAGCTTTTTTCTCCAATCCTTTAACAGTGGCCAAACAATCCTCCAACCAGCCTTCAGGTTTCCGGGAGAGGATGTTATGTAGAAATCTCCATTTGTGCTCTTCCATGGCTCGTAGTTTGCCTTTTCTTTTCTCGTAGTGAAATGGGCCTATGGAGATGGATTGAGGATCGTATACCTCTCCATTATCTTTGCGAAGCCAGTCAGGGACTCGGTATATTGAGCATGATTTGCTGTAATATGATGCCTTCATTATTTTCAGCTCAACAAGACTCTTTCATATGATTGAAGATACCAAATTTGGATCCAGATCCTCCCTCTTAAAAGAGTGAAGTGCTTCCTCACCATCATCAGAAATAGGGGAAGGAATGTTGGCAACAGGAAAAGGAATGTTGGCAACAGTGTGCTGGAAATCATCCTCCAAACCTTCCATGTCCAATACTACCTCACCATCATCAGAAATAGGGGAAGGAATGTTGGCGACAGTGTGCTGGAAATCATCCTCCAAACCTTCCATGTCCAGTGCTACCCTGTCTGCTCCAGAAGTGACCTCTATCGTTTAACTCTGCGGTCCTTTGTTCTCCCTTGCAATCCGGTAGAGTGGGTTTACCTGCAAATACACACAGCCCAAAGATCAAGAAAACCCAAATTCAGCCAATGGGGGATCCCCATGTTGGCCTAACCCATCGGATGGAGCCTGTCACGTCCCGCCAAAATAAAACCGAGGGAAATGTGAAATATAATATTAAATATAAAGTTTTCATTATTTATTACAACACAAGCTTGCAAAAATATAAATCAACAAAATTCCGAACCATGGTAAGTCAAAATAAATCGTGAATAAAATTCTGTAGGAGCATTAATTCAATTGGCACCAACAACCAAATCAAACTAAGACATAGCTAGCTAAATAATTAAGGTTTAAGTTTCCAAATAAACTAAACAAAATAACTAAATAAAAACTAAAGATATCATTCAAAATTAATTGGCGAATAATAATGATAAATAACAATCTTAATTTATAATTTTAGAAAACTTAGGATCCCATCTTAGTATATTTTTAAGAAAATAACTTAAAAGGGTCTAATTTGAATTTATTAAAACTAAAAGGGCCTTCTTTCAAAATTTTAGAAACTTATGGGCAGGGTAACTAACTTAAGGTTCTGTGACATGTGATTCTCTCAATGCGAGGCATGTTCATGTCAACAACACATTTATCCCAGGCACATAATGTCATCACCACTCTTTTCCAATTTTTTATTTTTTTTTAATTAAAGTGTCATGTAAACCAAAAGGCTCTCATTCCAATACAAGTTCAAGACATATTGGCCCCACCTTTCCCACACACAGAATCCATTTTAGGCCTGTTAAGTAATTTTACTAATATTCAAGTGAAGTGAAGTCAAGTTAAACATCCCATCAAAAGTATTTTTTCACAAAATTCCCTCCATCTTTTCTAAGTTAAAAAGCAACTACATTTACTCACTAAAAGACAAAAAAAACTCCATTTCCCCATATAAAAAGTCAAAAATATTCCATCCAAAACAACTAAAAATAAAATACTATCATAATTCACTTATATTTTATTTATTCTTTTCATTTCACTTCACTCCACTTTATTTTAAAAGTAAATTACCAAACGGCCCCTAAGGATGTTTGATAGTGGCCCTCACCACACTAATGCAAAATGAAACAAGTGTCTTCATAATCTGTATTTTCTTCCCCTCTCCTCCAATTCATGAGCAGCCACCGCTCATACCAGAAACACAGTTTGTGGAACAATGGGGTTTTGAGCCTGTGCTAGTTTCGCACTTTACTAGTATGGTAAAAGTCAATTAAAGCTTTTAATTTTTAGATAAGATGTCAATCAAAAAGAAATTTAATTCAAAACTTCCTATATCTTTTTCAAAATAAGTAAAAAAGCAGCCACTATTATCTACTAAAATACAAAAAAACTCCACTTTCCCATAAAGAAAGTGAAAAAGATTCAACAACAAACAAATAAAAATAAAATATCATCATAACCTATTTATATTTTTATTCTTTCTTAAAAATCAATTTTACTTTCACTCGACTCTATTAGTAGAGTTGCCAAACTGGACATTTGAATAGTGGGCCCCTCTCTAAAGTCGTCCAGGGCCTCTCTAATAGTAGATCTATGGTTCAGATAGGTCATCAGGCCATCTCCCTTGGCCCCACGACCAGATTAAATAAAAGAAGATGACCTCATATAGTAACTCCATGTTCTGTTGAGGGAGTCTCTTTTTCCCCAATTCCTGTACAAATCTGAACCAGCCCACACAGAAACCCATTTCCAGAAACTAAAGGCTCCACGCCTATTGTCACAGAGACTCCTAGATAGTGGGCCCCACTGAGCAAGAGCCCCTGATCACCTCACCCAGCCCTATACGGTAGGTTGCACGGACCAGATCTGTGATCGGATCATCCCGCAGGCCCTACATCAAGATTCAATAACATAAAGAAACCTAAGGCGGCTGACAGAACCATCAGTTGGTGGCCATCTATAGGCAAGGTATCATCACAAAATAGAGAAAATCAAACCTTAATTCAAGTAAAATGCTAGAATAGTAAAAGTCAAGTAAAGCTTCCATTATTCAAAAAAAGAGGAAGAGGTCACGAAATTTAAATCAAAATTGTTTCCAACTTTTTCAAAAATAGTAATAAAGCAACCACCTTTGTCCATTAAAAGACACACACACACACACAAAAAAAAAAAAAAAAAAAAAAAAAAAAAAAAAAAAAAAAAAACAACGACGATCATAACCTACTTATATTTTATTCCCTATTTTACTTCACTTTATTTCATTTGATTTTAAAAGTGAAATTACAAGACGGGCCCATAAAAGGGGTGTCTACATGCATTCACACGTAATTCAACGAGGAACACAAGTATTAACTTTACAAATTATGGTTAGGTACTTACTTTGGGTTTGTGGTTGGTTGCCAAAGCTCAACCCGAATATTTTTGCAAAGGGTTTCGCGCGGAATATTATGATCGTCTTTGATCGGAGATCCGCGGTTAGTTTTCTAAATTGCAAGACAAGAGATGGAGAAAAAGAGGAAAAAGATGAAACGGAGAGAGAGACAGTAGCCAGGAAAATTTGTGGAAGAAGAAGAGGTGTCTGGCACATGGAGCCTCTCTTCCTCCCATATATCCTCAAATGAGAGCCGAGGCACCCAGCTACACCCCTCCTCAATAATGTACTGGTCACATGTTGAGAACCGCCCCACAACTAGTCATATTCCAATTATTAATATAATAATAATAAAACTAATGAATTACCAAAACGTCACAGATCGCCTCTATGGGGCTCACGGCCAAGTGGTTTTTAACCGCTTTTTGTACTCTTCCATGTTTTTTTAATCATTTCCCAATCATCTCGTGATTTCAAGTTGATTGGAGTCCAATTGCACAAAATCCTCAACTTTGAAAACTCCAAAACATGATCCAGTTTTAATTAACTCTCATCTTATGTAATTAAGGGGAAAAGGAGTAGGGGGAAAAAGAAAGGAATTTTTTCAAAATTCAAAATGGTGTAGTGGGTTCACCTGCAAGAAAGTGAACTCGCAAATTATACATTTTTTTAAGAGTCGATCAAGGTTCTGGTGCTGCTATTAGGGGAATAAAAGAAAAATAAAATTATCGTCTAATCAAATCGAGCCGAATCGAACCTCGGTTAATAACCGTATTTCATAGTTCAGTTACAGTTATTAAAATCGAAAAACCGTGCTTCACGGTTCGGTTACGGTTTTTATCTTGACTCACGGTTAATAACAAAACCGAATTGTTAACCGCGGTTCGATTAACTGCGTTCCCAAAATACAAGATTAACCAAACCGTTTCGCTAATAAGAAAAAAAACCTAATGAAAATTACTTTTTTCTTTTTACAGTAACATATTATGCATTCTCCAACTAGGTTTTTTTTTTTTTTTTCACATTACGTTTGATTGGTAAATGGCAAAATTTTCACAAATATTTTGTAAATGACAATTAACTGTAACTGAACCATTAATCGTGGTTAACTGCGGTTCGGTTTTTAACAATTCGGTTACGGTTAGGATTTTTACAAAATAAAAAATCGTAAAACACGATTCGATTAGCAGTTTTTTCAAAAACCACGGTTAATCAAACCGTTACATTCCCAGCTGCTACCCTTCCTTCTTCTAATTGGTCAACGAGGGAGAATGAAAGTGGTTCGTCGTCCTTGTAATAGTCTAGAGTCTAGACCTACCCAATTTTGCACATGAATCTCTTTCTTTCTTTTCTTCTTTTTCCTTCTTTTTTTTTTTTTTTTTCAAATTAGTACTCACAAACAATAGAAAAATGTTATTTTAATATGTTAGAGAAACATATATAGAACCCATAAAATCAAACGATTAAAAAAAAATCCAAGAAAACCCATAAAATGAGACTTTCATGTCCTGATAAAAAACTAAAAAGCTCGTGAACATTATCCGACACCTGGCCTGCTACCTAGGTTGTATTGGACCAGCCTTGGATTTTGATTCTTAGATTATAGAGGAATTTACGGGAAAAGTTCCCGTAGGACCCCATACGTCTTACCTGGTTCCTGTATTATGTTGGAAACGGGAGGGGTTCTCATGTGACCCTTTTAATTTTAATTTTTTTTTCATTTAGCAATATGGTTAATATCGGCCATTCCGTGGTCGATTTCAACTATTTTATCAGTCATATTTTCTTCAACATGTAAGTATCTTATTTAGGGATATGGTTAATATCGGCGTTAGGGATATGGTTAATATCGGCAATGAGTTGCCAATACCTCTATGCTTTATATGTCCCATCTTCGAAAACGTGGTGAGTGTTTGTTATTGTCCCTGCCCCATCTGGCCCAGAAGTTGGTGAGCTTTTCCGCGTTTTCCAGTATAACAACCACAACGCTTTTTTTTTTTTTTTTTTTTTTTTTTTTTTTTTTTTTTATGACTTTGAACAGAGTCAACCACAACGTTTTTTTTTAGACTACTTGTCAGGAGAGAGGAAGAGAACCTGCCCTCCCAACGATTATCCCTGGGTGGGAGCGAGTGTCCTATCCCCAAATGTAATGTTTTTAGTCTCACTTCTACCCTCTCTCTCAATTCCAACACTGAGAACAATCTTAAATCGAAACCATTACTAATAATGCTTCAATTACAGTTCTAACAATTCAAGGACGACCATTAGATTTCATGTGTGAATGATGGAACTAGTGAATACATGATGGAACCTAACACTGAAATCCAAACTAGTAAAAATCCTTGACCTCCGTGTGCCAGACCTATGTATCCATAAGTTGGGTCCACCTATTGGTGATGTGTCCAATGCAAGCTTAAAATATAGAATACAAAGGATCAAGTAAAAAACTAAAAATTCATGTTTTAAGACTTTGTCAATCTGAAGACGGATAACTTCGACTAGGTGGAATTTGGTCTACAAAGGGAACACTAGAAGGGAATATGATTTTGAGTGAAATAGATTTTGAAAGTGAGCTCAAATGATACATTTACTGGGCTTGCCTTGATGAATTCTCATATGGATCCGGCTTCCTAGGGGCTTTCCACTTTTTTCTTCAATACATTCCCCATTATTTTATTAGTAGATTCAGAATTCCCTGGTTTAGGGTCTGTTTGTGCAGCGCCAGGTTTCTTCTGTGGCACTTCTTTCCTATGGAGGGAGATGAGAAACACGGATCATCGCTCTGTGTGTGTGTGTGTGTGTGTGTGTGTGTGTGTGTGTGTGTGTGTGTGTGTGTGTGTGTGTGTCGGGGGGGCGGGAATCAAGAAATCACGTGTCGACGGAAACCTTATAGTGAGCATGAGTGGCCTCATCGATCTTTTGAATGATTTTCACTTCAAGGAGATGGAGACCACAATTTTTTTCCCCAACTTGATTGTCAACTTAATTTTAATGAAGAATGGCTCCTTACCCGAGTGGTAAGGAGCGTTTACCTCCCAACCTAGGCTCAAATACCCTAGGTACGTCACTTCTTCCTGCGGGGTCATTTCCCACTTGTGTGGGCGGACTCTCTCTTGAGTCTTGGTTGGTGTAAAATAAAAAAAATAAAAAATAAAAACTTAATATTAATGACAACTTTATGGGAATATCCCATAGATCCACTCATCCTTATCAAAGCCCAGAGCCTAGACTTTAAAAGAGTTTTAGGGCGCGTTTGTGTGAGTCCGCTGACAATTGTTTATGTGGAGTTTTTCATTAATCCGCGTATTAAAGGGTCAACCCTTCCTTGTCTTTCCTTTTCTTTTTATTTTTGTTTAGTTTGTCTTGTCACTGTTATTGCCAATTTGACGCCGACTTCCATCACTAAAAAGGATAAATCCCAGAAGGTGTTAAGTTTTAAAAATGCTACAAAGATTCAAAGGTCAAAATGTGCTTCCTGCCTGCTTAGGTGTTGAGTTTTAAAAATGTGAAAAAGACGCAAAGATCAAAATAGGGCACATAATAACAAAGACCATGGAGAAGACTCTGTGTTAATAAGAAGTACTACTCGATTTTTTATTTCAAAGATCATCTTTATATATGAATTATGAAGTAACAGGCCATTTGATCATGTTTTTTTTTTCCAAAACCATTGACCTTGAACAAATAGTTGGTGAGCCCAGCTTTATACATCTAATTCACGAAAGCCTCTTGCATGGGGCCTGTCTTTTTTGCAGAATAATTCAGGGAATTCATGTATGGAGAAGTTATAATTAAGCGTCCTTTACTGTATTAAGATCATTTGAAGTATGAGGATGCTAGTTTGTTACGGTACATAATTATTGATGATACTGTTTTGCACGCAATTGACTCGTTAATTGGCGTGGCCCAGGTGGGCCGCACAAGTGAGTTCCCGTGGAGGGTCCATGAGAGTGATACCTCGGCATTAGATTGCACAACGTACTTGGTAAAAGGTAAACCCCATTACGAATTTAATCCGTTAACACTCACTAGCCCTCCATGACTGACACTGACCATAATTTAAAACTAATCTGAATCATACTTGCCGTTGGATTCAATTTCATGAAAAATATTTAACTCAAGAAGAGATTGAAATTTAAGGCATATAAATCACCAGTAGTAATGATCTGGTGGGGTAGACCTAGAGCGCACTGGGTACAATGAGGATGGTTGATGGTCCACTTGTGATCAAGTTAATCCCCTCCGATGCACTATCCTCGATGAATTAGTACAAGCCCAAATCTGGCACTCACCAAATTGTTACTCACTGTTCGTTTGAAATTAAGAGAAAGAGAAAAAAAAATGATGCATTTCAAAACCATTAAACTTGAGAGACATAGATTATAGAATAATTTAATAGATTTAATAGTTTGCACACTAATAAATCTCATTGAGTTCCTTCCATCCCCTGACTCCACCAAATTGTAATGGCCCCACGTAGCCCAATAGGGTTCATTGCGCCCTTGCACCATTTGGTTCAATGCAACAGATCAAATCGAACCCGTAGTATAAAAATACAATACAGGTGTAATAGTATTGGTCCCTTTAAAACTATAAACCCAAGGCTTGGATCTGGCCCGTTAAAAGTATTGGTCCCTAACACACATACGGCTTCGGTCGTTTGAGTCAAATGATGTTTAGGCCGGCCTAAGTAGTAAGTAGACCCTAGTCAAGTAGGACTCGAACCCATTGAATGCTATTGTAAACACGGGTGGGCACATCGTTTGAATGATTAGAATCTTCACAAAATGAATGGAACATGTAAGGATCTGATTTAACCTTTCTTGTCCACTTAACCTTTGTATAATCAATCATTCACCAATATTTCTCACAACATAATTAATATAGAGATAATTTAAAAGGACACTAATGAGAACCTAAATGCACCATTTAGGCCCCTCAATAAGGACTTTGGTACACCTTCCGATGAGATTAATTAGTTTAATTATATTAATTTTGTGTTTACAGGTGCCTCAGGTGAAAAGCATGAATTCGGGACAAAAGTGGAAGAGAATGGCAAAATTCCAGATGCACCAGAGCCACTGCCTCTAGGCGTCCGGACGCCAGGCCCAGAAATGACCCCGAGGCTACTGCCTGGAGGCCAATATTTCCGCTTACCTACATATGCGAGCATATACGAGCAGGGATATCTCGTTTCCTTTTTTTTTTCTTCACAGTAAAGCAACGATTTCACTGCCACAGATTAGAGAAAAAAAAATAAAAATTTCTTGAGTGGTGGTCACTTGATAATGGATTTTGGAAGATGATATATGGGTGAAGTTGAAGATGATGGTGAAAAGGGAGATGTGAGAATTTGACATCAGTTGTAGGTGCTGGGGGGGACCTGGGAATTTTTCCTTGGGGGGGGGGGGCGGGGCGCGGGCACACTTTGTAGACGAAAATTTTGGGAGGGCCACATATAAGAAATGAATGTAGTTTTCAAAATATACAGGGGCTATTATGAAAACTTTGGAGGGGCCATGTATAAAAAATTATAAAAAATTTGAAAAGTTAAAGGGGGTTTTTGAAATTTTGGGGGGGGCCATGGCACCTACCAGCCAGTGGGTGTGGCAGTGGTTTAGATGTCGTGAGTTGGATTGGTACATGGGGAAGGACATGTAGATGGAATGAGATGAGATGATGATGCGGCAAAGGTGGTTTCTAAATGGGAGATAGAAAAAGATGCTAAGAAAGGTGGGGTGCAGAGAGCAAGAATCATACGAAAATAAATAAAAAGAAAAAAAAAGAAAATGAAAGAAAAAAAGAGAGAAAAAGAGCAAGGTGAGTGAAGTTTCGTTCTTTTATTTAGAGGAATGTGAATGAATTGAGACAGGTTTATTTGGGTTGTGGGAGGAAGAGTGATGAGCAAAATGATGGGTTGAGATGACTAGATGTGAGAATGGGGTGCTTCGGATGACAAGCTCCTACTTGCAAGTCCAAGATCATTAAGGGAATCATATCATGAAGGAAAATAATGTACAGATAGGAGGTTAGTTGGCAGAGGTGGAGGAGTTAGAGTGGAGGAAGAAGAAGATGTGGAAGGAAAAAAAAAAAAGAAATATCCTCGCTTGGGTGGCTGGGGATATCATTGCTCGGCATACCAATAATAAATAAACCAAAAAGGGCCCTTTCATACATAACACCATGATGGATATATATGTTTTGGGTTTTTTTTTTTTTCAAAAGTAAAATCCTTTAGATGATATCTCGAACACTTTGCACTGTGATTTTTCCTTTTTGAAAAATCCCATTCTCATTTTTAACTATCCATTATCGGAAAGAAAGATTGAAAAGGTTTGTTGGATTACGCTTATTGTTTAATTTAAGAACCTCAAAGTTTGATAGTTTTAAACTTAAAAGTACACTTTTTTGGTGATTCAACCCAACTGTGAGCCATAGACTTTAGGTAGTCAGTTAATGGGTGGCCCGTTGGTGCATCTTGGTTTCGGGAGGTGACTACAAGCTGAATCTATTTTATCTTGAAAGAGCCCTAGCCCAAGGGATTATTAATGTAGACAAATTCTTTAGTGTGCCATTGGCCTTTGGCATATTATGGTCAAATCGTATTCATGCATGTGGCCCCCAATTCCCAAGTGAAAATCATTATATTGGATGAATAGTCCAGAGGAAAAGAAAAAAAAAAAAAAAAAGAGGCCCCATTGCGCTTAAGACCCTAGGCTTGGATCTGGCCTGTTAAGGTTTTCGGCCCCTAAACATGGATCAAGGCATTTGAACCAAATGATGCCAAGGCCCACCACAATAGACCCAAGTAGGACTCAAATTAGTTAAACGCCTTGGTAAATATGGGTAGGCACATCTTTTTCAATGATTTGAATCTCCATAAAATGAACTGAACGTAAGGACTTAATTTGACTTCTCTTGACCGCCTGACCTTCAATTATCAATCATTCACCTATAGTTTTCACAATATAGTTAACATAGAGCCACTTTGACGGCGCACACGGCACACAAAAAGTTATATTCTTATTTCATGAAACCAGGAGCATTATTTATACAAAGCTTACAGACAGAAAACATATCCAAATCATACGATAGTTGGAGTACAAAGCAGATGAGCAGCCATACATTGAACAATACAATACCATATAAAAGGTTTGGAAATCTAATTTCCAAATGCCAACTTGGGAAAAGATGCCATACATTGAACAATACAATTCCATATAAAAGGTATGGAAATCTATTTTCCAAATGCAAACTTGGGAAACGATGCGAAGAAGGTTTGTGTCATAGTAAGCAGCAGGAGGAGGAGGGCTGCGAAAAAGGATATGATTGCCCAAGGATTATTGAAGTAATCATGCACCAATGACGCTCTCAACTTCGGCCAAGTTCTCGCACTGTATTGATTAATTTTATCAAAAACATCTGACAAATAGAAATCATAAGTAAATATGACAACTTCTCTTGTCATGTTGTTGAAGAGAGAAGCCACTAGTTCCTCATTGCCTAAACTGTTACTGATGATTCCTTCCTGGCAGAGGATTTCGACATCCTTGGCAGTGTCGATGAGGCAATCCATGAAAAAGGCATGTGTTGTGAAGGGTTTTTGGGAGCGAGGAATAGATTGCTCGAGTGCAATGAGGTTGAGAAACAGTATCTTTGTCTTGCCCCAAATCTCTATATTTGGGATGTCAATCACTCCATTCTCAAACTTTATTTCCAAAATATCAGCATCCCTTTTTCTGAACCTAATTCCTTTTTCTTTAAGTTTGGAAGCACAAGGGATCCTTGGGATTTCACTCGGGTCTCTATGCTCATTGGGGAACGGAATGTAGTAACTTGCATGTTGTAAATCAAGTAGATGGCGGATCCGGCCACCCGGCACGGTGGTGAAATCATCCATAAGGAACTTGAAAGCACTTTCTGCGAAAGGAGGGTGTTCGCCGTCTATAAGAATAGATAGGCGTTGGAGGATGAAAAACGGAATCTGATTTTCCAACAAGAGCAAGTCATAATATAATGCCTTTTTCACCCATTCCAGTCTAACGATGAAATCATAATCTTTCAATCGGGACTTGCGAAATAACTCGACAATAAAGCAACCATCGAGTACCATCATTTCCACAAAAGAATTGCTGTCAAGTGTTGTTATTACCTCTGAGTAGCAATTCCGAGCTTTTTGCTCCAACCCTTTAACAGTGGCCAAACAATCCTCCAACCAGCCTCTAGGTTTCCGGGAGAGGATGTCATGTAGATATCTCCATTTGTGCTCTTCCATAGCTCGTAGTTTGTCTTCTCTTTTCTCGTAGTGAAATGGGCCTATGGAGATGAATTGAGGATCGTATACCTCTCCATTATCTTTGCGAAGCCAGTAAGGGACTCGGTATATTGAGCATGATTTGCTGTCGTATGATGCTTTCATTATTTTTGGCTCAACAAGACTCTTTCCTATGATTGAAGATACCAAATTTGGATCCAGATCCTCCCTCTTGAAAGAGTGAAGTGCTTCCTCACCATCATCAGAAAGAGGGGAAGAAATGTAGCCAACACAGTCCTGGAAATCATCCTTCAAACCTTCAATGTCCAGTGCTATCGCGTCCGCTCCATAAGTGACCTCTGTCATTTAAGTCTGTCGTCTTTTGTTCTCACTTCCAACTCTTCACAAAAGTAGAGTGGGTTAACCTGAAAATACACATAACCCAAAGATCAAGAAAACCCAAATTCAGCCAATGAGGGATCCCCATGTTGGCCTAACCTCTCGGGTGGAGCCTCTCCCGTCCCTCAAAAATGAAACTCATGGAAACGTAAAATATAATATTAAATATAAAATTTTCAGTGTTTAATACAATACAAGCTTCCAAAATAGGATCCATAAAATTCCGAACCATTGTGAGTCAATGTAAATCATGAATAAAATTCTCCAGAAGCATTAACTCAATTGGTATCAACAACCAAATCAAACCAAGACGAAACTAGCTAAATAATTAAGGTTTAAGTTTCCAAATAAACTAAATAAAAACTAAAGATATGATTCAAAATTAATTTGTGAACAATAATAATAAATAACAACCTTAATTTAATTTTTTCGAAAACCTAGGATCCCATCTTAGTATATTTTCAAGAAAATAAGTTAAAAGGGCCTGATTTGAATTCATTAAAACTACAGGGGCCTTTTTTCAAAATTTTAGAAACTTATGGGCGTGGTAACAAATTTAAGGTCCTGTGACAAGCGATTCTTTTGTCAGCAACCCATTTATCCCAGGCACATCATCTCATGACCACTCTTTTCCAAAAATTTTTCTTTTTTTTAACTAAAGGGTCATGTAAACCAAAAGTCTCTTATTCCAATACAAGTTCAAGACAAATTGCACCCCCCATTCCCACATGCAGAATCCATTATACAGTAAGGATGTTCTCCATAATATGTATTTATGTATACTAGATAAATATATAACATTGTCTTCCCCTCTTCTCCAATTCATGAGCAGCCACCGCTCCTCACAGAAACACGTTTCCAGAATGATGGGGTTTAAAGTAAAAGTCAAGTAAAGTGTTACACTCCAACCCAATTTAACCCTGATTTATGCAAATTAACAGTGATTTAGCTTAGTTGATTGTGCTTAGTCACTAATTATCATAATTAGTATTCCTTAGCCCCTATAAAATGAGTTAGTGGAGTCATGAACCTTATATAGTTGAGTGAGAACCGAGTTGATTCAATTAAGTATAGTCAAGGGCTTTTTCGTAATTATCGATTTTCACATTTTGCATCATTTGCACGTCATTTAGGCATCATCACGTGTATTTCGACGAGTATGTCAATTTTCGTATTTGGCTCTACTTCATTCGAGCAACTGTTGGATAATTGGACCCTCATTTGACTCAAAATGGAAATATGCTATTTTGGTGGACCTTTTTACAAAATTGAGAACCTTATCCTTTTATATTCAACCCATTCTTCTCTTTCATATCTTTTCATTTCTCTCTGTATCCTTCTTCTCTTCTCTTTTTCCCTCTTCCTTCAATCACTACAAGAGTGAGTGTATGAGCCTTGAGAGCTAGGAAGCCCTTCATCATCATCACCTTCTTCATTTTCCTCTCTTCCTTGTGGGCTAGAAGTCACCTCCACCATCTTCCATTTCTTCCAAATTCGGAATCCTTACAAGTGGTAGGCTTCAAACACTTTTTAGTTGGGTTTTGGAGTTGCATTAGAGTCAAAGGACTCCTAATTGTTCATACATGCATGCTTCATTAGTTTTTCCTTGTGTATTTGTGTCTAGGGTTTGGTAAATTTGGGGTTTTTGATTCTTTTGAGCTTGGGGGTGAAGTAAGAAGTTGGAAAGCTTTAGTGAGGCAAGTATAAGCATAAATTTGGATTACATTTTGTTTAATGTCATTTGATTCAAATGAAATCCTTTTCTCAATGATTCTAAGTTTTCTTAATGAATGAATGAGTTGTCTGATTTATGATTTTAGTTGATGAAATGGATGGAAGGATTGTAATGTGTAAATGGGAGTAAGGAGACTTCATTATGCAGGTGGTGTGATGGAAGAAGGGTGAGGAGAAATGGGAGGAAGAACCCATCAGAATTTCGAAATCAGAATTCTAGAGTGGGCGCTCGAGAGTGCAGATGGCCGCTCGAGCGGACTCATTCACTGGAAATCCCGGAATGGAATTTTGTACTAGGCGCTCGAGCGCGTAACCCCTCTGGACACCTCCGCTCGAGCGGACCTGAAGCCTTTTGTTTGGGCTTTTTAGGCCCAATTAAAGGGAGTATTAACACTCCTAGCCTATATTAACCCTCATTAATCCTCCATTTAGTGGATTTTGGTGCTCACCCTTACTTTTATAGGAATTTAGGAATTTTTGAGACTTTATGACCTTAAAATGGAACCGTTAACCTTATTAATTGGTCTAATGGATATTTATTAGTCTAACACTATGCCATGAGGGTTAGTTTAGAAACTCAATATACCTCTCATAAATAGTGACATCTAATAAGGTAGAAATACGTTGATTTTTCCTAAACTTACCTTGTATTGGACGGTGAAAGACTAAAATAAATAATTTAGTATTGGTTAGTAAAATATCTTGATTCCTTTAAAGTTACTGCATTTCATATTGGAACGCAATTTCTTTATTGATAATCAAATCCTGATTAGTAGATTAGTTACATCATTAGTGTTTTTTGAGGTTCGATTGTTTACCTTCAGTTCGTAATGTCAGTAATGGATACCAGATTTAGTATTCATTGGAGATGTGGGATTGAGTAAGTATTCGTGATATATGAGATTACTATTCGATTTGATTATGGATAAGTGAAATACAAATTTACTCAAATCCAATTTGTATTCGATTATTAGATTCGATCGAGTCGGCACTACTTAGTTTCGACTCTGTGATACCCGACGGGGTTGGACTTGGCTTAGTTATTCGAGACTACTGCAGTAAGTCATCTGAAGTACCAGAACTCCAAACCTGGGTAACCAGCTAGCCTTTGGCTGGGCCGCTGGTGACATTCCAACTAAATTTGCGCTCTTTCGAGAGGATGAGCTTAAGGTAGTAGCCAATTAGTACGTTTTCATTATACTTGATCCACAATGCATAAATTACTCATTTACGCACAATTTGCCTACTTGATACTTACCATTGACATCAATTAATTTAATCATCTTCTAATCCAATTTGATGCATTATGTATTTCCTCATTATTACTTATACTTATTTAATCGTCGTATTGATGATACTACTCTTGGTGTCACAATCGCAGGTGCAGCCTCCGGCTCTGAGAAGGCCAAAGAGGGAGAGAATGTTACCCAAGAAGTACCTTTAGGATTAAAAGAATGGGCCTGAGTCCGGAACCGCTTATTGATCGTCCTCGGAGTGCGTGATGACCTCTTTTGAGAGTTTCCTTAGAGTGTGGTTAGCCCCATTTTTACGTGGGCCACACTTAGATTTAACTATTATTTTATTATACTTTTGGTATTGTTTGTATATAGTTCTTTATATACCCTCTTTTGTAAAACAATGCATATAATTGTATAATTCTTTTGTATTAAACTTGAAAGGTTAATTGGACTAAATTAGAATTGATACCCTCACATAAATGAATTACAGCTTCCGCTATGATTAATTGATGTTGATGTGTTCTAGTGAATTCTAACTCACGTGTGTGAAAAGTTGTTTTCTCTTTTTCGTGTGTTGTATTTGGCTCAAGACAGGTACAGCACACGAGATTACGTGTGTCATACCTCGGGGATTACCCTAGGCCAGAGTGATTCGGGGCCGGGATGTGACATCAAGCCTCCACTTTTAAGACAAAATGTCATATTAAAAGCAATTTAATTCAAAACTCCCTCTATCATTTTCAAAACAAGTAAAAAAGCAACCACCTTTATCCACTAAAAAAAAAAAAAAGAACTCCACTTTCTTATACAAAAAGTCAAAAAGATCTAATAACAAATAACTAAAAATAAAATACCATCATGACCCCCTTGTATTTTATTATTTCTTCAAAATAAACTTTACTCCATTCGACTCTATTAGTAGAGTTGCCAAACTGGACATTTGGATAGTGGCCCCCCTTATTAGAAACCACGATGAGTATAATCTCGAAAGTCGCCCTGGGCCTCTCTAATAGTAGATATATGGTTCAGATAGGTCATCGGGCCATCTCCCTGGGCCCCACGACCAGATTAAATAAAAGAAGATGACCTCATAGTAACTCCATGTTCTGTAGAGGGAGTCTCTTTTTCCACAATTCCAGCCCAAAAAGAAACCCATTTCCAGAAACTAAAGGCTCCACGCCTATTGTACCAGACTCTGAGATAGTGGTCCCCACTGAGCAAGAGCCCATGATCACCTCAGCCCCTTAATATCGCCCAGTCCTATACGTCAGGTTGCACGGACCAGATCTGTGATGGATCATCCCACGGGCCCCACATCAAGATTCAATAATATAAAGAAACCTAAGGCGACTGACAGAACCATCAAATGGTGGCCATCTATAGGCAAGGTCTCATCACAAAATAGAGAAAATCAAACCTTAATTCAAGTAAAGATACTAGAATGGTAAAAGTCAAGTGAAGCCTTCATTTTTCAAATAAGAGGTAAAATTAAAATAACTTTAAATCAAAATTCTCTCCAACTTTTCAAAAAAAAAGAAAAGTTAAAAAGCAACAAACATTTGTCCATTACATAAATATTAAATTTATAAATTATGGTTAGGTACCTGTGTCAAGTTTGCGTTGAGAGGAGATTAGGTGATTTCTACCACCAGAGCCCAACCTGAGTATCCATGCAAAAAAAAGTTTTGCATGAAATACGATGATCGTATCTGATCGAAGATCCGGCAGTTACTTTCCTCGTATGCAAGACAAGAGATGGAGAAAACGGAAAGAAAGAGAGAGAGTGCGTGGCCACTGGCCAGGAAAGTTTGTGGAAGAAGAAGAAGAGGTGTCTTCGAACATGGAGCCTCTCTTCCTCCCAGATAGCCTCAAATTATAGCCGAGGCATCCAGCTACACCCTCCTCGATAATGTATATGTCACCTGTTGAGAATCGCCCCACCCCTAGTCATATTCCAATTATTAATATAATAATAATAATAAAACTAATGAATTACCCCAAGGTCACAGAAGTGTTACCTCACAAAAGTTTTAGGGAATTTAATAAATCTAACACATGCATCATCTTAGTGGGACCACATCATATTACTTGATCCTTCCCTAAATATTTCCAGCTACCTAAAATTTCTCTAATGAGTTTTCATCTTTATTATGAATTATATA
The DNA here is from genome assembly GCA_003546025.1 of Camphora micrantha. NCBI lineage: Eukaryota > Viridiplantae > Streptophyta > Magnoliopsida > Laurales > Lauraceae > Camphora > Camphora micrantha. The sequence continues at coordinate 42,490,621 of QPKB01000009.1, forward strand.
TTAATATTTATTTGTAATTTATTTAAATATTTAGAAATATTTCTAATTAGAAATTTTAATAATTTTTTAATTACGCCGGCCTATTGCACTAGCTTACAAAATAAATTATAAATCTGTGGGGCCCATTATAGATATTTTTTTCCTTTTTTTTTTAGATATTTGGTAGGATTAATTAATATATGGGGCCCATTGTGGAAGCAAATTAATTCCAAAATCCACATTTAATTCTGAAATGACACTCAATTTATGGCTAAGCACAAATATAATCAAAATAAGGTCCTAAAATATTTACTATTTACATGCTCTTTCCCTGAATATTTCCAGCTACCTAAAATTTCTCTAATTAGTTTCCAACTTTATTATGAATTATACATTAATATTCATTCATAATTTATTTAAATATTTAAAAATATTTTTAATTAAAATTTTAATAATTTTTTAATTACGCATGCCTATTGCACTAGTTATTTACGGTAGTGGGAGTACAAAGCAGATGAGCAGCCATACTTTGAACAATACAATACCATACCATATAAAAGGTATGAAAATCTAATTTCCAAATGCAAACTTGGGAAAAGATGCCATACATTGAACAATAATGTACAGGTCACAAGTTGAGAACCGCCCCACAACTAGTCATATTCCAATTATTAATATAATAATAATAAAACTAATGAATTACCGAAACGTCACAGATCGCCCCTATGGGGCTCACGGCCAAGTGGTTTTCAACCGCTTTTTGCACTCTTCCATGTTTTTTTAATCATTTCCCAATCATCTCGTGATTTCAAGTTGATTGGAGTCCAATTGCACAAAATCCTCAACTTTGAAAACTCTAAACATGATCCAGTTTTAATGAACTCTCATCTTATGTGATTAAGGGGAAAAGGAGCAGGGGGAAAAAGAAAGGAATTTTTTTAAAATTCAAAATGGTGTAGTGGGTTCACCTGCAAGAAAGTAAACCTGCAAATAATACCTTCTTTTAAGAGTCGATCAAGGTTTTGGTGCTGCTACTAGGGGTATAAAAGAAAATAAAATTATCGTCTAATCAAATCGAGCCGAAGCGAACCTCGGTTAATAATCGTATTTCATAGTTCAGTTACAGTTATTGAAATCGAAAAACCGTACTTTACGGTTCGGTTACGGTTTTTATCTTGACTCACAGTTAATAACAAAACCGAATTGTTAACCGTGGTTCGATTAACTGTATTCCCAAAATACAAGATTAACCAAACCGTTTTGCTAATAAGAAAAAAAACCTGAGGGCCTGAACCAAAATTACTTTTTTTTTTTACAGTAACATATTATGCATTCTCCAACTATGGTTTTTTTGTTTTCCACATTACGTTTGATTGGTAAATGGCAAAATTTTCACAAAATTTTTTTAGGTGACAACTAACAGTAACCGAACCATTAATCGCGGCTAACTGCGGTTCGGTTTGTAACGTTTCGGTTACGGTTAGGGATTTTAAAAATAAAAAATCGTGTAACATGGTTCGGTTAGCAGTTTTTTCAAAAACCACGATTAATCAAACCGTTACACACCTAGCCGCTATCCTTCCTTCTTCTAGTTAGTCAACGAGGGAGTAAGAAAGTGGTTCATCCTTGTAATAGTCTAGTGTCTAGACCTATCCAATTTTGCTCATTTAATCAGCCGCAGCCACAAATAGCAGTCCGCAGAGTAGACTCGGCTCCACTAAATCCATAGAAGGGGCGCCAAAAGAAGGGGCGTTTCGTTGTGGAGTAGTGCTACCTGGACAAACTTTTTCTAAGGGTTTGTCCAAGGTTCTGGCAAAAAAAGTTTGTCCAAGTAGAATTTTTTGTTCATTGTGAAGTTAACTGTTCTTTGAAATTGGCTGGTTGAAAGTGGATGGCAAACTACAAAAAAAAACTAAAGTCTGAAAAATCCCCTTTAAGACCAAAAAGGGTTCCTTTAACGGGAGATGGGCCCTTTTTTCTTTTTTCTTTTTTCTTTTTTTTCTGTTTTGTTTTGTTTTGTTTTGCCTAGAGGCCGGCTTATACCAGCACATGTGAGCATATAGGATATCTCATTTTCTTTTTTTCTTCTTCACAGTAAAGCAACGATATCACCGCCACATATTAGAAAAAAAAAGGTTTTTTTGAGTGATGGTCACCTGATAATGGATTTTGGATGATGGTAATGAGTGAATTTGAAGATGATGGTGAAAAGGGAGAAGGGAGATGTTAGAGTTTGACATCAGTTGTTGGTGCCAAGCGGGGATCCAGGAATTTTTCCTTTGGGGGGCCACTTTGTTGAAGAAAATTTTGGGAGGGCCACATATAAGAAATGAATGTAGTTTCCAAAATATACAGGATGGGAAAACTCAGAATCAAAAAATCACGTATCCACGGAAACCTTATAGTGAGCATGAGTGGCCTCACTGTTTGAATGATTTTCACTTTTAAGGAAATGGAGACCACAATGTATTTTCCCAACTTGATTGTCAACTTAATTTTAATGAAGAACGGCTCCTTACCCGAGTGGTAAGAAGCATTTACCTCCCAGTCTAGGCCCAAACACCCGGGGTACGTCACTTCTTCCAGCTTATACAGGGTCCTTTCCCACTTGTGTGGGCGGACTGACTCTCTCTTGAGTCTTGATTGGTGTAAAATGAAAAAAAAAAAAAAAAAAGAAGAAAGTGAAAAAACTTAATGTTAATGACAACTTTATGGGAATATCCCATAGATCCACTCATCCTTATCAAAGTCCAGAGCCTAGGCTTTAAAAGACTTCTAGGGCGCTTTTGTGTGAGTCCGCTGACAATTGTTTATGTGGAGTTTTTCATTAATCCGCGTATTGCCAATTTGACGCCGACTTCCATCGCTAAAAGGGATAAATCCCAGAAGGTGTTGAGTTTTAAAAATGTTACAAAGATTCAAAGGTCAAAATGTGCCTCCTGCCTGGTTAGGTGTTGAGTTATAAAAATGTGAAAAAGACGCAAAGTTCAAAATATGGCACATAATAAATAACAAAGACCATGGAGAAGACTCGGTGTTAATAAAAAAGTTCTACTCGATTTTTTTATTTCAAAGATCATCTTTATATATGAATTATGAAGTAACAGGCCATTTGATCATGTTTTTTCTTTTCCAAAACCATTGACCTTGAACAAATAGTTGGCGAGCCTAGCTTTAGACATCTAATTCACGAAAGCCTCTTGCATGGGGCCTGTCTTTTTTGCAGAATAATTCAGGGAATTCATGCATGGAGAAATTATAATTAAGCGTCCTTTACCGTATTAAGATCATTTGAAGTATGAGGATGCTAGTTTGTTACAATACACAATTATTGATGATACTGTTTGGCACGCAATTGACTCGTTAATTGGCGTGGCCCAGGTGGGCCGCACAAGTGAATTCCTGTGGAGGGTCCATGAGAGAGATACCTCGGCATTAGATTGCACAACCGACTTGGTAAGAGTTAAACCCCATTATGAATTTAATCCATTAACACTCACTAGCCCTCCATGAACTGACACTGACCATAATTTAAAACTAATCTGAATCATACTTGTCGTAGGAACAATTTGATGAAAAATATTTAACTCAAGAAGAGATTGAAATTTAAGGCATATAAATCAACAGTAGTAATGATCTGGTGGGGTGGACTTAGAGCGCACTGGGTGCAATGAGGATGGTTGATGGTCCACTTGTGATCAAGTTAATCCCCTCCCATGCACTATCTCGATGAATTAGTACAAGCCCAAATCTGGCACTCACCAAATTGATACTCACTGTTGGGTTGAAATTAAGAGGGAGAGAAAAGAAAATGATGCCTTTCAAAATCATTAAACTTGAGAGACATAGATTATAGAATAATTTAATAAATTTAATAGTTTGCACACTAATAAATCTCATTGAGTTCCTTCCATCCCCTGACTCCACCAAATTGTAATGGCCCCACGTAGCCCAATAGGGTTCATTGCACCCATGCACCATTTGGTTCAATGCGACAGATCAAATCGAATCAGTAGTATAAAAATACAATACAGGTGTAATAGTATTGGTCCCTTTAAAACTATAAACCCAAGGCTTGGATCTGGCCCGTTAAAAGTATTGGTCCCTAACACACATACGGCTTCGGTCGTTTGAGTCAAATGTTGTTTAGGCCGGCCTAAGTAGTAAGTAGACCCTAGTCAAGTAGGACTCGAACCCATTGAATGCTATTGTAAACACGGGTGGGCACATCGTTTGAATGATTAGAATCTTCACAAAATGAATGGAACATGTATGGATCTGATTTAACCTTCCTTGACCACTTAACCTTTGTATAATCAATCATTCACCTATATTTCTCACAACATAATTTATATAGAGATAATTTAAAAGGACACTGATGAGAACCTAAATGCATCATTTAGGCCCCTCAATAAGGATTTTGGTACACCTTCCGATGAGATTAATTAGTTTAATTATATTAATTTTGTGTTTACAGGTGCCTCAGGTGAAAAGCATGAATTCGGAGCAAAAGTGGAAGAGAATGGTAAAATTCCAGATGCACCGGAGCCACTACCTCCAAGCGTCCGGACGCCAGGCCCAGAAATGACCTCGAGGCTACTGCCTGGAGGCCGATATTTCTGCTTACCTGCATATGCGAGCATATGCGAGCGGGGATATCTCGTCTCCTTTTTTCTTCTTCACAGTAAAGCAACGATTTCACTGCCACGGATTAGAGGAAAACAAAAAAGTTTTCTTGAGTGGTGGTCACTTGATAATGGATTTTGGATGATGATGATGGGTGAAGTTGAAGATGATGGTGAAAAGGGAGACGTGAGAGTTTGACATTAGTTGTAGGTGCCGGGGGGGGACCCGAGAATTTTTCCTTGGGGGGGCCACTTTGTAGAAGAAAATTTTGGGAGGGCCACATATAAGAAATGAATGTAGTTTTCAAAATATACAGGGGCTATTCTGAAAACTTTGGATGGGCCATATATAAAAAATTATAAAAATTCTGAAAAGTTAAATGGGGTTTTTGAAATTTTGGGGGAGCATGGCACATGCCAGCCAGTGGGGTGTGGCTGTGGTTTAGATGTTGTGAGTTGGATTGGTACATGGGGAAGGACATGTAGATGGAATGAAATGAGATGATGATGGGGGTAGAGGTGGTTTCGAAATGAGAGATAGAAAAAGATGCTAAGAAAAGTGGGTTGTAGAGAGCAAGAATCATATGAAAATAAATAAAAAGAACAAAAAAGAATGAAAGAAAAAAGATAGAAAAAGATGGTTCAAGAAAAAGAGCAAGGTGAGTTGATTGAAGTTTCATTCGTTTATTTAGAGGAATGTGAATGAATTGAGACAGGTTTATTTGGATTGTGGGAGAAAGAGTAACGAGCAAAATGATGGGTTGAGATGACTAAATGTGAGAATGGGGTGCTTCAGATGACAAGCTCCTACCTGCAAGTCCAAGATCATTAAAGTAATCATATCATAAAGGAAAATAATGTACAGATAGAAGGTTGGTTGGCAGAGGTGGGAGGAGTTAGAGTGGAGGAAGATGAAGATGTGGAAGAAGAAAATAGAAAAAAAACAAAAACAAAGGGATATCTTCGCTTGGGTGGCTGGGGATATCATTGCTCGGCATACCAATAATAAATAAACCAAAAAGGGTCCTCTGATACATACCACCATAATGGAAGCATATGTTTTGGGTTTTTTTTTTTCAAAAGTAAAATCATTTTGATGATATCTCGAACACTTTGCACTGTGATTTTTCCTTTTTGAAAAATCCCTTTCTCATTTTTAACTATCCATCATCGGAAAGAAAGATTGAAAAGGTGTGTTGGATCACGCTTATGGTTTAATTTAAGAACCTCAAAGTTTGATAGTTTTCAACTTAAAAGTACACTTTTTTGGTGATTCAACCCAACTGTGAGACATAGACTTTAGGTAGTCAGTTAATGGGTGGCCCGTTGGTGCATCTTGGTTTCGGGAGGTGACTACAAGCTGAATCTATTTTATCTTGAAAGAGCCCTAGCCCAGGGGATTATTGATGTAGACAAGTTTTTTAGTGTGCCATTGGCCTTTGGCATATGGTCAAATCGTATTCATGCATGTGGCCCCCAATTCCCAAGTGAAAATCATTATATTGGATGAATAATCCAGAGGGATGGTCTTCACCCACAAGCAGAAGGCATGCTTAGTTGATGCATTCCCATTTGGGGGGGGGGGGGGGGGGGGGGGGGGGTGGGGTTGGGGGTTCAAAAAATTAGACGTGGCAAAAAAAATTAGACGTGGCAAAAAATGAGGATGCTAATTTTGTTAGTGCCTGCTAAAATTATTTGTACGGTTGAGATTATGGGACCACTATAAAAAAACTGCAAATGCTAATCGTAATTAGCTGGTCCTTCATGATTATTCAAAAGGATGAATAAAGGGACCTACTAGCTGGGCATATCACTTGATTTTATGAGAGGGCCCCATTGATGGTGTTGGGGATGTGCAACCAAAGTCCCACATCGGCTAGAAATGGGAAAGATCATGGGCATATAAGTTGGACTAAGTACTCAATTGGGAAAGAGCAAATCCATGAGGGCTTAGGCCCAACGTGGATAATATCATACAAAATGTGGAGTTTGTGATGGTCCATAGTTTATAACAAGTGGTACCAGAGCACTCAGGCCCAGATAGGAAACCCGCGGTACTCGCGATTGGTGGATCCGTAGTGAGGCTCTCGAGTTGGCTCTCCTCGATGGAGCGGATGGATGATCGTTTAAGCGGAGGCCCGGTAAAAATATCCAAAGAGATATGATCCTTTGTTTGAAGGGAGGATTGTCAACCAAAGTCCCACATTGGCTAGAAATGAAAAAGATCATGGGCATATAAGTTGGACTAAGTGCCTTTTAGGTAGAGTCCAACAGCAAATCCATGAGGGCTGAGGCCCAAATTGGACAATATCATACCATATGGAGTTTGTGATGGTCCATAGTTCCTAACAAGTGGTTTCAGAGCACCCAGGCCTAGACATAGCCAGGTGAATCCTCGGATTGCTGAACAAAGGTGGTAGGCCTCCGTGGTGAGGCTCTCGAGTTCGCTCGAGCGAACAGTAAGTGAGCTCGAGCGAACATAGTTCTGTTTTGGTCCGCTCGAACGAACAGTATGTCCGCTCGAGCGAATAATGTTCTGTTTGGATTGGAATTCTGAAGAGTTCGCTCGAGCGAACACTAATTCGCTCGAGCGAACATCGTTTTGTTTGTGTTTGCTCGAGCGAACAGTAATTCTGCTTGAGCGAACAACTCTCTGTTTGGTCCGCTCGAGTTAACAGTGATTCAGCTCGATGGATTTTGGATTTTTGGGATTTTCATATGGACTTGGAGTATCACTTGTGAGTGTAAGTGCTCCTTTAATTAGTTTTAAGACTAAACATCTATGGGTGATAATTATGGGGACTAAAATAATGCACACATTAAATATATAAATGTGATGTCCATCAATAATAACACGTGCATTTAGAAACCAATGGTTACACCGAAATGGTTATTTAGATTTGAGATAGAATTAAGTAGGATCATAAATAATTAGTAAATTCTCTCATTGTATTATATTTCGTATCATTGTGATCTAATCTAATGAGATTGGTATTATTATTATCCCCTTCCTTTGTTATGAAAGGAATTGTTGAATTGAATTGAATCCAGAAATGGATTGGTTATTGACAAGTATTGACTCTTGAGTCTGGCACTACCTAGCTGTTATATTAGAACTCTAAATGAGTTAAATGAATTAATAAATGAATAAATGACTAATCCTACTGCAGTAGATGGCTTTAGGGCGTTCTGGAGCTTCGTGGTGATGTTAGTTGTCTCTGCCCCGGACACTAGTAAGTTCCACAATTCCGATCATATTTATGAGTATTGATTGATGCATTCCATTCAGAAGATGAATCCTTTCTTTGAGGGAAGATGATAAATAAAATGAATCATTCCTTTGAGGGAAGATAGTAATGAAATGAAATGAAAAGAAAAGAAATGAATGCTATGGTAGTGGCCATCTTATACATGTCTATTAATTAGTTTGTTCACGTATTGTCATTATAGGAATTATCTATAATTATCTAGAATTGGAATTGTTGTTAAATTAATTGGATGAATTCAGTATATGTATTAACATGTGCTATTACAAGATTTATTTATGCATTGTTGAACCGTCGTGTTGATTAGTATTATTGATTGCATTACAGGCCCAATTGCCCTTGCCGTTCCCGCAGCGCCTCCGGCGGCAGCGGAGGAGACCGCTCCGGCTCCTCCAGGAGGATTAATAGAATGGAACAGACGTGATACCAATTGAATGGGTATCCGAGTGCGTAAAGGAGTTAGAACATTTTGACAAATTATTTTGTATAATCATTTTGGGATGTAATTAATTGTCGGCTGCATAATGTTTCGAATATGCAGTGTTGACAAACAAACATTGAAAATGATATATGTATATGGACTTTATTTTGTATACATGTAAATCGTGAGTTGTTAATGTCAAATATGAATGTTTTCGCAAAATTATGTGTATTTTACAGGTAAAATTGAGAATGTTATCCTTGTGGATCCATTTTAACTTAGGTTAATTCAGAGTTTACGGGAGTAAGTATGAGCTCACGGTTCGGGATTACAGAATCTCGGGCCCGGGTTGCGACAAATCTCCATAAAATGAACCGAATGTAAGGACTTAATTTGACTTCTCTTGACCGCTTGACCGCCTGACCTTCTATAATCAATCATTCACCTATAATTTTCACAATATAGTTAACATAGAGCCACTTTGATAGCGCACACAAAAAGTTATATTCTTATATCATGAAACTAGGAGCATTATTTATACAAAGCTTACAGACAGAAAACATATCCAATGCATACAGTAGTTGGAGTACAAAGCAGATGAGCAGCCATACAATGACCAATACAATACCATATAAAAGGTATGGAAATCTAATTTCCAGATGCAAACTTGGGAAACGATGTGAAGAAGGTTTGTGTCATAGTAAGCAGCAGAAGGAGGAGGGCAGCGAAAAAGGATATGATTGCCCAAGGATTATTGAAGTAATCACGCACCAATGACGCTCTCATCTTCGGCCAAGTCCTCTCGCTGTATTGATTAATTTTCTTAAAAACATCTACCAAATAGAAGTCATCATAAAATATGATCACTTCTCTTGTCATGTCGTTGAAGAGAGAAGCCACTTGTTCCTCATTGCCTAAAGTGTTACTGATGATTCCTTCCTGGCAGAGGATTTCGACATCCTTGGCAGTGTTGATGAGGCAATCCATGAAAAAGGAATGTGTTGTGACGAATTTTCTAGAGTGCGGATTACATTGCTCGAGTGCAATGAGGTTGAGAATCAGTATCCTTGACTTGCCCCAAATCAATATTTCGGGGATGTGAATCACTCCATTCTCAAACTTTATGTCCAAAAAATGAACATCCCTTTTTCTAAACCTAATTCCTTTTTCTTCAAGTTTGGAAGCACAAGAGATCATTGGCATTTTATTAGGCATTGTATACTCACTGGGGAAGCGAACATGGTAACTTGCATGTAGTAAATCAAGTAGATGGCGGATCCGCCTACCTGGCAGGACCCTCGCGGTGGTGAAAGAGACTAAGAAGTTTAAAGCACTTTTTGCGAAAGGAGGGTGTTCATCGTCTATAAGAATAGATAGGCGTTGGAGGATGAAAAACGGAATCTGATTTTCCAGCAAGAGCAAGTCATAATATAATGCCTTTCTCACCCAATCCAGTCGAACGATGAAATCATGATCTTTCAATCGGAACTTGCGAAATAACTCGACGATGAAGCAACCTTCGAGTACCATCATTTCCACAAAAGAATTGCTGTCAAGTGTTGATATTACCTCTGAGTAGTAATTCCGAGCTTTTTTCTCCAACCCTTTAACAGTGGCCAAACAATCCTCCAACCAGCATTGAGGTTTCCGAGAGAGGATGTCATGTAGAATTCTCCATTTGTGCTCTTCCATGGCTCGTAGTTTGCCTTTCTTTTCTCATAGTGAAATGGGCCTATGGAGATGAATTGAGGATCGTATACGTCTCCATTATTTTTGCGAAGCCAGTAAGGGACTCGGTATATTGAGCATGATTTGCTGACATATGATGCTTTCATTATTTTTGGCTCGGCAAGACACTTTCCTATGATTGAAGATACAAAATTTGGATCCAGATCCTCCCTCTTAAAAGAGTGAAGTGCTTCCTCCCCATCATCAGAAAGAGGAGAAGAACTGTAGTCAACACAGTCCTCATCAGAAAGAGGGGAAGAATTGTAGTCAACACAGTCCTCATCAGAAAGAGGGGAAGAACTGTAGTCAACACAGTCCTCATCAGAAAGCGGGGAAGAAGTGTAGTCAACACAGTCCTGGAAATCGTCCTCCAAACCTTCAATGTCCAGTGCTATCGCGTCTGCTTCATAAGTGACTTCTGCCATTTAATTCTTTGGTCTGTCTTCCAACTCTTTGCTTTCACAAGTGCATGGAAAAGCTATGGGATGAGTTGCCAATGCCTGTTTTGTTAATTTTATCTGTCACCTCTTTACCAAAGAATAAAAAAAGGGGTAACACCCACCTCCTTTTTCAATGGCCCAAGCAATGTATCTGTTTCCCTCCTCTTTCCTTTTGCCAACCTCCATTTTTAATGGCAGAAGCAAAGTATTCATTCTTCTTGTCTCCATCAACGTACATCTCTCTTTATGTAACTGTTAATTATCTTCCAACTGTTTTTTGTTATGGAACAATATATTAAAAAGTTAATATATAATAGAATTTACCAATGGTAAAAAGGTACCCCGCTTTCTATGTTATGACTTCATATCGTAGATCAAATGGATAAAAAAAGCAGTGCTACATGTCCCGAATTTTATCCCCGGCGGTGGCACGGCTCCCATGGGAGCCTGGGATTCAATTGCTCCCATGGGAAGCCGTGCCACCACGTTGGGATAAAAAAGCCCAACATATAATAGCTTTAGTAGATTCTTGGTCTACAATAAATATTAGTCCAGATCCTTCAATGCTCGAGTTGATTTAGTACCTCAGTACGGCCTGCCTCTAAAATCTATGCAGCTCAAATTCATGATCCACATGTATCAGCATCAAGCCAGATTTCATGAGCAATTAAACTTGAGAAGTGGAGTACATGCACTGTCAAATGGATCACTCATGTGATGAAAATATTGTAATAATAATGCAATGTTTGCAAGCCCATGCCATGTGATCAATCTATTTGTGGGTCCAAGCAGCCTCATGCTGGTCTTGATTGTTAGTGGTTTCAATTGGACACATACGCTGTACTGATGGATTTTTATGTTTGCCATAGAAAAGATGAGAAATTGTAGATCTGGCAATCTGGTCGGGCCGGAAAACTCATCAAGATGAAATTTAGCTTTTCATTTTGTAGCTGCTGACCTCACTGGGAGAGTCAAAATGCTACGGAGTATGGACGCTGCCATCAACTGCTGCGTGATAACGGCTTCTTATCCGAGTGGTTAGGAGCGGTAGTTTTCACATGGCTATCAGGGTTCAAACCCGGGGTACACTACCTCTTCCTACGTGTGTGGGCTCCCTTTCCACTTGTGTGGACTTTTTTTCCCACGTGTGTGGGCTCCTTTCCCACTTGAGTGACCTGTCTTCCGTGTGTGTGCACGCTCTCTCTTGGGTTCCTGCCCCCCATTGGCTGGGGTAAAAAAAAAGAAAAAAAAAAAAGAAAAGGAAAACTGTAGCTGATTTTTTTTTCTTGTCTATTTTTTTTTTTTGCTTAAAGGCAAGTGTGAAAATATTTAGAGTCCGCGATTTCTAGATTGGTCTGCTCAAACAATTAACCCAATAGTATGCAGAAATAAACAATATGTAACGGAAATATAATCAATAAGTACACACCACAAGGACACCAAATTTAAGGTGGAAAACTCTAACCGAATGAAAAACCACCAATCCGAACTTGATCAAATAAAAAACTATGAATCTCGCAATTGCAAGAAACTTAGACCTCTTCCACATATATCCCCTACTCAAGGATTGAAGTTATCTTATGTTGCTTCTCGTTTCAACGACTTCACACCGTTGATTGCAATAGATTCAATTAAGCGCCTGATTCTTCAAGTCTTTTCGTAAGAAGATAATCTTCTACAAAGGATGCAGAAGAACTGGCTATAGAGAATTTGACATCACAACTTCATAAAAATCTCTAGAGAAGAATTCTCTCAATAATAATCTCTAACTCAGAACTTTGAGAGGTGGGGTATTCCTTTAGAATGGCTTGATTTAGAAAAGCAGTTTGGGCATGATTAGAAAAGCAGTTTCTAATTTTCCTAGGACTTTGCCACCTTGTCCGCTCGAGCGGACCCACCATCCGCTCGAGTGGATGACGTTCTGTTTCAACGCTAGGCCATTCTGACTCTGTCCGCTCGAGCTGACCCCATTTTGGTTGATCCAGAATTTCAGTTCTTTTTCTCCAGCTTTCTTCTTCTAATTCTTTCAGACTATTTTCTTCTGGGTCCTTCCAATCTTCTATCTTCAGAGTCATTTTCTAAAAAAAAATACAACTCAAAAGGCCCAAAGTTTTGTCCAACCCATGAATTTAGCCAACACTAAAATTCTAACAAAGTGTATTAAAGAGAGAGAAGAAAAGCCACCGGAATGTTGGCCCCAAAAAAGAAAGCAGAGGTAAAAACCTCAGAAACAGAGAACAACACTCTTGCTCCAAGATACAACAGAGAGCAGAGGCTATTGGTCGAGGATACCACTCGAGCAAAATACAAACAAAGAAGTATACCAAGGTATCAAAACAAAATACTATATACAAAATGGAGTTTTGATCTCCCAAATTTTTTTGAAGAGAATCAAAAAGATTCCTCTGGCCAGACATCTGCAAGTTGCCTGAACTCTGCTGCTTCTTCATCATCTGCTGTTCAGTTTTTATGTTCGTTTTTTTTTTTTTTTTTCCTACTGCCATCTTTCAGTGCATTTAATCGCTTTGAGCTCTGTTTAGGAAAACAAAGCACTGTGCTCCCAGGATTATTAGTGCGAATCACAATTGATCCATCTAATTTGATATTGTTCATGTGTCTGCACTGTGAGTATATCCATATTGCCATACTTCATGTGCTACTTCAATGTGAATCACAAATAAAAAAGACAATGAACTTCGAGACCCATACATCATTTGCCACTTCAATCATTTTTGCTGTGTTCAATGATGGATTGTATGGCCTCTTCTAGTCTTTTATACCTGTCTCTCTGTATTCCCTCCTTTCTTTTGTTTAATGAATATCCTTTTCATGGCAAGAAATAAAAAACATGGGACGGGCACATCTTTTGAATGATTTGGATTTCACAAAATGAGCCGAAAACATTCAAGGACTGGACTTGACCTTCCATGACCACTTAACCTTGTATAATCAATCATTCACCTATCTTTCTTTCACAAAATTCATATAGAGTCACTTTGAAAGCACACAGAGAAAGTTTCATTCTCACTTCTCAGGTTTTCAAACCATGAGTATTATTTGTACAGAAGAAGACAAAAACATAGAGAGATATTCAAAGCATGAAGTAAATGTAGCACGACGTAAAGGAGAAGCAGCTATAGTTTCTCTTCCTGAGCAACAGGAGGAGGACATCAAGAGATGATACGATTGCTATCACATCCCGGACCCAAGAATCCCTTGATTAGGGTGGTTTCCGAGGTGTGACACTCGTACTCCCGTGAACTAGTACGTGTTCCAGACCAAGTCCAAATTCACGAAGGAGAAAACTCCACTTTGCAAGTGTGAGAATTACTCACAAACACATGTCATTGAACATTTATTTGCGGAAGCATGTATATCATCAATAACAAAGCCATGAGCAGTCTATTAAACTGTTACATAATAATTAGTCTACAACAAAGCTAATTATTTAAACCTTCAAATGCATACTTAAACTATGTGCAAGATTAACTATCTAGTTTCAAGTCATAATTACCACACTTGTACGTACTCCAGCGGTTAAAGCTAACCATGAACCTTACCGATCAAATCTTTAGTCTGAAGGGTTATTAGTTATTCCCTTTGGTATCATGGATCCCTGTGACACCAAGTGTAACACCATGAATACGACGATTCAACAAAATATATGAGCAATTAAGATATATCACATATTGTATCAAATTTGAATTATTGACAGAAGATTAAACGTTGTCAAATAATCGGAAACTAGGTACATTGTGTGTTTAAGAATAAATCATGCTTTATCGAATCACAAAACAATACTTACATTCTAGTTGGCTACTACATTTGCTCAATCCTCTCTTAATAGAGAGCACGCATTTTGGGATGTCACCAGGGGCCCGGCCAAAGGTCCTCCGGGCTACCCGGGTTCTGGAGCTCCGGTGCTCCAGGCTGTCTACTGCAGTGACGTACACAAATCTAAACCAAGAGTCAACCCCTTCGAGTATCATCCGGTCGAAACTAAGTAGTGCCGACTCATTCAATTCAATCAATAGGACTTGAGTAAGACTTTTACACTCAATTCATTTCGATTTCACTCTATCATTCAATCAATCTAGTCATATTTACTCAGTCCGCAATTCACATCAATTCACGATACATTTATAGAACATTTGCAATAACACTTGAGACATAATACGAACAATGCATATAAGCAAATCTTGAGACATTTGAGGGCAATAATAAAGTCAATAACAATATGCAAATGCAATTCGATTAATAGGATCAAGAAGATTTACTAGCCAAACCTAATATAATTACCCGTCATCTCTAACCATCCATTTCGATGTAGTTTTAGGTAATTCAACGCACGTGCTACATTTTATTGGTGTCACATTGTGTGTGTGTGTGTGTGTGTGTGTGTGTGTGTGTGTGTGTGATGCACCGAAATCCCTAAACCAACACCCATGGAAAGGTGCTAGACAAATGGATAGGCACATGAGATAATCTCAGCCCAAGATTTCTCATGTGTTACAATTTTAATTGGACTTAATTATTTGGTTAAGGGTTTCATGTCTAGGGACTACAAGGTCACTCCTTTCTCAAACTAAGACTTATTGGTTTAGTGTTTGTGTCACAATCATCCTCAATGATTGATTATAATGTCTTAGTCCATGAGTTCCAATTTAGGGTCCAAACTAGGGTTAAAGTCTCTTTTTCCCAAAGAGATAGGGCCCGGTTTCATTGTCCCCATATCAACTTCATCTCCCAATCTCTGATCACTAGGAGGTGTGTACCATTGGCTTCTACATTCCAAGAGCTTTCCAACGATATATGGAACTCAAAAATCGGACCTATGAGTCAAAAGTTATGGCCATTCAAAGTTTGCATTGTTGGGCCCAATGGGCCGACTCGGGGCCCAATGCGGACAGCATACTCTGACTCATTTTCTGGGCAGAAACTGAGCTGAAATGCTCTTTGTTCTGGGGTCTATTCTCCATACCTATAACTCATCTTTACAAGGCATAACTTAGATCAAAATGAGCTTCCAAAGTGCTCACAAAACCCATAATCTATCCAATTACATTCTACCATAATTCACTACAAGAACCCATTTTTACATTAACAATCTAATACAATGAAAATGGCTGAATTAGCATCCAAGAGAACCCAATAGAACTATAACATTCAATCAAAGATTCATAAACATGTGTAAATCATAGTTGCTCATTACTTGCCTCATTTGATGCTTTTGAACTCAATACCCTCTTCTTGACTCAATTGAAGCTCAACCCCCAATTTCTAGGCTCACATGAATTCCTACAATAATGAATGCAAGAGATGAGGCTATGTAACATGCTTGTAGTCTAATTAAATCCAAACAGCCCATCCTAAGATTAAAAGATCATTTTGAAAATAGGTTCTTACCTATATAGCAAGAAGAAGGAAAAATGGTGATGTAAGAGGTGAAGTTTTACAATGAATATTACAACTAAAATAAGGAGGAAGGAGATATTGATAATCCTTAACATTACTAATCACCAAATCCAAACAAGAAAAGAAGTGGGGAAAAGGTGACTTACCAATGGAGAGCTTTGATAACGAAATGAGATGAGAGGAGCTTGTAGTAGAAGAGAATATGGAAGATGATAGCCTTGGCTTCTTAAGATCTAACATGCAAGATAATTGGTTTTGATATGGAGGATCTAGAAGGAAGGATGGAGAAGGGAAAATGGGAGAGGGGAGATTGTTTCTCAACTGATATGTACAAGGTGAAAAGGAGGAACGGTGCAGTGGCTGGTTTGGGCCTTTCAATAGATATATTTTGGGCTGGGTTGCATGCAAGTCTATGCATTTTGGGGAAATTTGGGAAAAGGGCTTGGTGATGGAAATGGGCTCTAAATGGATCCTAGTTGGACCCAAATGGTCTAGGTCCAAACATGAAGATTAATGCTAATAACATACTTTATGAAATGCACATGAAGACCTATAAAAACTACAAACATATGAGCAACCCTAAATTATTCAAAATGTTAAGATACTACCTAACACCGTCAGAACCCCACTAATCTCCCAAAATCCATCACAAAATCATCCAAAACAAATATTATGCACCTAATCAAGATTAATTAGGTACTAATCACATTAAGGCGTGTTCGGGGTCTTACAATTGCCCAAGGATTTTTGAAGCAATCATGCACCAAGGACGCTCTTAATTTTGACCAGTTTCTCTCCGCATATTGATTGATTTCCTTCAAAATATCCGATAATCAACTTATCTCATAGAGTGTTAGGACTGATGAACAACTCAGATCTTAAAAACGTAGGCCATGGGCGCCACTATGCATTTAAGAAGGGTGTTGCACCATACCTATAATACAGCAGTGCTGCATTGTAGTTCTTCCCAAAAAATGAATGCCATATCATTGTCATGGCCCCAAATGGGCCACATAAGGTCCATCACAACCATGCACCATTTAGTTAATTTCACCCCGATCAAATCCCTTGATGTATAAAATACAAAATAGGCATAATCAGAGCCCATCAATCTTTAGAGCCTAAGTTTGTATCTGGCCCATTAAGGGTTTCAGTCCCTAAACACGGATTCGGGTTTAGTCATCCGGTGGCGGGAGGGCGATCACGTTGCTCAAAAGCAAAGATGTTTAGAAACTTTACCTTTGTCACGCCCCAAACCAATATATTGAGGATTTTAATCATTCCTTCTCCCTCATCAAACTTTATGTCCCAAAAATCAATGGCATCCCTCTTTCTATTCCCGCCTCCATCTAGCTTTATGACCCTGGGTTTTGATCTGGTCCATTAAGGGTTTTGGTTGTTAAACACAGAACCAGGGTAGATATTCTGACGCAGAAAATGTCGAGGCCCACCTAAGTAGATCCAATTCTGCTTGGACCCAAGCAGGAGTCAAACCCATTTAATGTTTTTGTAAACGTAGGTGGACACATCTCACGAATGATTTGAATATGCAAAAAATCAACCCAACAAGTATGAATTTGATTTAACCTTCCTTGACCAGTTAAACTTTTTTTTAATCAATCATTCACCCATTTTTCAACAATAAACTTAATATAAGAGTCACTTTGAAAGCACACACAGAAAATTTCATTCTCAGGTTATCAAACCATGAGCAGTATTTCTACAGAAGCAGGCAAATATAGAAAGCAGAATGTAGACCTATATATTCGAAGTATGCAATAATTGTAGTACCAAAGTAAAGGATGAGCAACTATACTTTGAACAATACAATAGAATACCATACACATACACAAATGAAAGGTGTGGAAATCTAATTTGCAAATGCAAACTTGGGAAATGAGGTGAAGAAAGTCTGTCCTATAGCAAACAGCAGAAAAAGGACGCCAGCAAGAAAAAGATATGATTGCCCATGGATTATTGAAGTAATCATGCACCAAGGATGCTCTCAATTTCAGCCAACTTCTCTCACTGTATAGATTGATTTTCTCACAAACATCTGACAAATAGAATTCGTCACAATATCTCATAGTCCCTCTTGCCATATTGGTGAAGTGAGAAGCCACCAAATCCTCATTGCCCAAACGGTTATCAATGATTCCTTCCTGACAGAGAATGTCAACATCCTTAGCGGTGTTGATGAGGCAATCCATGAGTGAAAGTAAGCTGTGATGTATGCAGGGAAGTAGGGATAACATTGCTCAAATGCAATGAAGTTCAGAAATTCTATCTCTTTCTGGTCCCAAACCAGTATTCTGGGGATTTCAATCACTCCCCTGTCAAACTTTATGTCCAAAAGACTATCACTGACATCCCTCTTTCTAAATTTAATTCCTCTCTCTTGAACTTCGGATGCACAACGGATCACTGGGGTTTCATTGGGCTTTTTATACTTATTGGGGAAGAGAATAAAACCAGTATGTAGCAAATGAAGTAGGTGGCGAATCCGGATTTTGGAACCATTGATTCTTTCAGCCATGATTAAATCCACTTGACAAAGGAAATTTATAGCGCTACCTACCAAAGGAGGAAATGGGCCTGAAGCATCTATTAGAAGAGATAGACTCCGGAGAATAAAGAATGGAATCTGATTTTCCATTAAGATCAAGTCAAAATATATTGTTTTTCTTGGCCAATTCAATGGAAAGATGACATCCTTTTTTAAAATAATCATTAAACCAGCACTTGCAAAATAACTCAATGATGAAGCAACCATCGAGTAACATCATTTCAACAAAAGAATCGCCGTCAAGTGTGATTACCTCTGAGTAGTAATCACGGGCTTTTTCTTCTAACCTTTTAAAAATGGCCAAACAATCCTCCAACCAGCCTTCAGGTTTCCGAGAGAGGATGTCACGTTGATATCTCCATTTGTGCTCTTCTATGGCTCGTAGTTCGCCTTTTCTCTTTTCGTAGTGAAATGGGCCTATACAGATTAATTGAGGATTGTATATGCCTTGGGGTTATGTTTGCGAAGCTTGTAAGGGACTCGGTGGATTGAGCATGATTTGCTAGCAGATGATGCTTTTAATATTTTTGGCTCAACAAGACTCCTTCCTTTGATTGAAGAGACCCAATTTGGATTCAAGTCCTCCCTCTTAAAAGATACATGGGCTTCCTCTCCTTCATCATCAGAAGTAGAGGAAGAAAGGTAGCCAATACAGTCCTCGAAACCTTCCATGTCCACAGCTGCTATTGTGTCTGGTGCAAAAGTGGCCTCTGCCATATGAGCTTTGAAAGTTTAGATTTCTACCTTAACTCGGGCAGAGGTCCCAATAATCTGATCTTTATTGAATATCAATCCACACGTGATTAAACTAATAATTGACCCTAATCCAAATTAAAAACAACCAAACCACAAAGAGAGAAGGATGTAAGATTTTTACATGGAAAACCCTGCTCGGGAAAGACCACGGGCCTTATCGTCTAGGCCAACAGACAACCAAATACTATTTAAATAAAAATTTATAAGATATACTCACAACCCTTTTCCAGTTGTTAACTCAACTTAAGGACTGTGCGATCTTGCCGACTGTACGCCGTATACCTTCACCGTGCTTGAAACAACCACCTTAAAAGCCTCTTCAAGATGCCTCTATTTTAGAAGAGTAGAATGAAGCATGAATCCAAAACTTGAAACTTCAGCACATCAGATCATAGCCTTGGGGGAAGATGCATCTCTCAAGTTCTCTATAAGAAATTTCTTTAATGAAGCGATGACTTTGAATAGAGAGATAAAAGCTATATATAGACCTTAATTTTACAATTAGTAATTGTATCTTGAGACAAAATAGAAGAAAGTTCCGGGCAGGTTTCTAATTTTGCACCCAGGTTCGCTCGAGCGAACTACTCTATGTTTGCAGACGTTCAGCGTAGAAACTTCATCGGTCGAGCGATGTAAAAGGGCGGTCGAGCGAACATAGTTCTGTGAGGGGTTCGTTCCAATGGTCATATGGTTTGCTCGAGCGACCTACTTTTTGTCTTTAAAACTTTCATTCCAGAACCTTGATGGCTCGAGCGATCTGGACTCTAGGTTGAGCGAAGAAATCTTGTGAAGGGTTTGCTCGAGTGAACTCTGTTAGTTCTAGAATTTTGAGAAACTCCTTCTTTAAACGAACTTCTTCATTGATGATCTTGGGCAGTCCATTTCTAAAAAAAATACAAGCTTAAAGAATCCCGGTTTTGTCCATTACCCAATGAATTAGCCAACTTAAAATCCTTACAATCTCCTCCTTTGTCAATTCATGGACAAAACACCTATTACACGAAAAATTCTACCCATTCAATACCAAAGACTCAACTGAACTGAAATTCTGCTAAAACAAAAGAGATTGAATTGTTTGAACACCTATAAGGTTTTCACTGAAGATCAAGTGAAGAATCATAGAAAAATATAGCATAAGCAAGTAAAGATGAATTATGAATTCTCCCCCTTTTTGGACATACATTGTCAAAGATAAAAACATGAAACATAAGTAAAAAGAAACATGAAAACAAACAAAGTGAGAGAAAGGCCAGAGCAAGGAAAGTGAGAGGCAAAATAAAAGATCTAAACATTTGCAGAAATATTATCAAATCATCAAAAGTGAGCAACAATTCGAAAAGACAGTAAAAAAAAATAAAAGATCTAAACATTTGCAGAAATATTATCAAGTCATCAAAAGTGAGCAACAATTCGAAAAGACAGTAAAAAAAAAAAATAATTCCAAACAGAATGAAATTTAAGACAATCTAGAATATTGTCACTGATGTGCTTGTCCCAGCCTAGCAAGGATCTCAGCAAGAGCTTGAACGATGGAGTTGAATCTCCCAACCACTACAGCGAAACCTTCATCAATTCGTACATTCAACCCCTGCAGTTATGCTTCTGGTAGAGCTAATCTGTCAGTCTGCTGTTGCGGCTCCCCCTAACCAGTAGGCATATCCTCATCTTGAGCAGCAGGCACAGCTGCACCTTGAACAGGAGGAGTAATATGAGATGAAGATTGAGCTAAAGTGCGGGAATTTATCGGATTTTTAATCTTCTGAGTGAGCTCATTGGACCGCTTTAGAATCTCCTTGAATGTAAGAAAGTCAATGACCAAAACACCAAAAGGCATCAAAGAATTCTTCTTGGCTTGCAGAGTCTTGACAATGACATTCATAATGACTCGTGGAATATTGACTCGTCTGCCTGTCCCAATGCAGTACAAAAGGTAACCATTTCCTTGAGCTACATCTGACGTATGACCCCTAGGTTTGAGATTGTGGCAAACAAACCGGTTGAGAAACTGGTATTCTTCAGTCAAATTTCCATGAGGAAGAAGACCTCCTGGCCAAAAAGTTTATGCTCCGCAAGTTGTGGTTGCCACAATGTTATAATTAATAGGGGTTGGAAGTTCATCCGGAATTGGGTAATCCGGATTATCCACAACTGGAATATTGATGAAATCTGCAATATCTTCCACAAAAATTGTCAGCCATTTTCCTCGTACAAATGTCTTGATTTTTTCAGAGTCCACGATTTCCAAGTTGCAATAAAATTCTATAACTCAGTCGACATGAATCTTTTTTGTGTTGAACTTCATAATAGGTAACCGATTTCTGTTTACCAAACTTTTGCACACACGTTTGGTATGAAGTTCTTCAGCTATTTCTCTCTCAGATTCAATGTTCCTGGATTCAAACTGTTCATAGAACATATTTGATTTTTCCAGGGATGAAAATCTTGTATGATCATAAGAGGAAGAAGAAGATGAAGATGCCACATGTGGTCTCTTCTTTGGAGCCATCAAATAAAAATCTGTAAAGAATCGGTGGAGAAAAAAATTCCAAGTCGGCAAACATTCTATACTTCCAACCATTCCTGCAAGAAAAATTGGGTATCTCCACCAATCTCCTCAATCCACAAAGTTACCAGAGAATCTTCTAAAAAACACATACACATTGAGAAATCAATCACACTTCTCCTATCACAACTTCTCATCAAACAGTATGCCTCCATCAACATCATTATCACTGAAATTTCATAACGAGAAAGTGAGCAATCAACAAGAAAGTAAATGAGGGCATATATCCATTCCCAATATATCCAATGCAAAGAAATGAAATGCAAACGATTGAAGATCAAATGCAAATAGAAAGGATGAGATGCATGAAGAATGAAATACATGAGGTGCAAATGTGTTATGAATATAAATAAATCACAATGCACAAAATGATGATAGGAAAAAGAAACGAGAAAGGGGAAAGATGATGAAAATGGAATCTAAGAAAAGATGATGAAGATGATGATGAAGAGATAAAGAAAAAAAAAATACCTTCAGGATGCTTAGATGATGAAGACATAGCAGTAGGAAGAATAAGGAAAAGGGGTTAGGGTTTCTCAAGGAAGAGGAAAGAGAACATAATGAATGAAGAAGAAATAGGAGAAAAAAAAAAAAAAAAACGAGGCTTTCGCAGATTTAAGTTCGTCGGGTTCGCTCGAGCGAACTTAAGTGTTCGCTCGAGCGAACTGCCAAGGGTATGAATTCTTTGAATGAGGTGTGGCAAAAATTCTCTAATTGTCATTGTTTGGTCAAATCTCTCTATGAACAATGAAAACAAGTCACTACAGAAATTTTTATAAACTTAAGTACACTGTGAAAAAGTGAACAATATGACGAAAAGAACAATAAAAAATGAAGAAAAGAAACTTGTGTGATCCACTCCCTCTTAATCTCCTTGAAATGAACAAAATTATTGCATAGGGAGCAGACCCATCAACAAAAAAGTTGAGCAAAATAGTTTCCTTCATTTTTTATTTTTATTTTTATTTTTTCCCTCTTTCTTTTTTTTAATACTTTTTTCTTCTCTTTTTTTTTTTTTTTTTTTTATATCAATCCGAGGACGGGTTAAACCATCATGGGTGACTTTCACACTAATGAACATGATATCCTTCTTCAAATGAAAATTACCAATCAAGTGGAAGCTTTCACACACATTCATAGGTAGCTCTCTTCCTCCGATTTAACCGTATTGCCACGACATCTCTCTAAGATAAAGATGGAGATAGCAGTGAGTGAATCGAAAACGATCCGTGCAGTGCACTAAAACAAAAAAAATGGTCATGTGTAAAATGTGAGTGTGCACTTAAATAAATAAAAATTTATGGAGTGTAGGGAATAAGAGAAATCCCTAAAAATTTCCGTAGAGATTCAAACCCTGTTGCATCTAAGGGTTTTGTGAAAAAATCCGCAAATTGAGACTCAGTAGGAATATGATGCAAAGCAATTGTTCCCTCTTCCACAAGATCACGAATGAAATTATGCCAAATATATATATGTTTAGTGCGAGAATGTTGAACAGAATTCTTGGAAATATCAATAGCACTCTGATTGTTACATAAAACAGCCATTGTGTCTTGCTCAATTCCATAATCCTGCAGCATCTGTTTCATCCAAAGGAAATGTGTGCAACAGCTTCCTGCAGCAATGTACTTTGTCTCTGCAGTCGACAAAGAAGTCGAAGTCTACTTTATACTATGCCAGGCAACAAGATTATTTCCAACAAAGAAGCAACCACCTGAAGTACTCTTTCTATCATCAACACATCCAGCCCAATCAGCATCAGAATAACCAATAATGGTTGTGTTGGTGTCTTTTGACATCCAAATTCCATATTCAACAGTCTCACAAATGTATTTAAGAATTCTTTTCACAGCATGAACATGAGACAACTTTGGTTTCGCCTGATATCTCGCGCACACTTCGACACTATAAGCAATGTCATGACGACTAGCAATAAGGTAGAGGAGACTACCTATCATGCTTCTGTACATTTTCTCCTCAGTATCCGATCCATCAACATCAAAACTGATTTTGACGGTAGTACTCATAGAAGTCCTAGCATGTTTTGAAGATTGCATTCCAAATTTTTTAAGCAACTCACCTGGCATATTTCGGGTGAGAAATGAAAACACCAGAGGGAGTTTGCTTAATTTGTAAGCCCAGGAAGAAGGATAGCTCACCAACCATACTCATTTCAAATTCTCTTGACATACTTTCAGCAAACTTTTCAGACAAAAATTCAGAGGTCGAACCAAAAATAATGTCATCAACATAGACTTGTGCAATGATAATGTTGTTCTTGTCTCTTTTAATGAACAAGGTCTTGTCAACACTTCCTCTCAGAAATCCATCTTCAATCAGAAATTCTGTCAACCTCTCATACCAAGCTCTTGGTGCTTGCTTCAATCCATAAAGAGCTTTTCTCAGTTTGTAAACATGATTTGGAAAATGAGGATCTTCAAATCCTTTTGGTTATTCAACATACACTTCTTCATTCAAGAAACCATTCAGAAAAGCACTTTTGACATCCATTTGAAACAACTTAATATTCAGAAAACAAGCAATGGCAGAAAACAAACGCACTGATGCAAGTCTAGCAGCCAGGGCAAAAGTCTTATCAAAATCAATTCCTTCAATTTGTGTATACCCCTGAGCTACTAGGCGAGCTTTGTTCCTAATTACTTGACCCGACTCATCAGTTTTGTTTTTGAAGATCCATTTAGTTCCAATGACATTAGTATGAGTGGGTCTAGGAACAAGTTTCCAGACTAAATTCCTTTCAAATTCAGCAAGTTCATCATGCATAGTATTTATCCAACAATTATCCACAAGAGCATCTTTAACATTGTTTTTTCTAAAGTGGAAACATAACATACATGACTTACCTCTTCATGTACCTATTTCGAGTTTTCATGGGAGCAGAGATCTCACCGATAACCTTGTCCAGAGGATGATCTTTGATTACTTGACCTCTTTGGGATCAAGGATGAACAGCTAAAGGAGAGGTACTTTTCTCTTCAAATTGTTTAATGATATCAGGTACATTGGGTTCAGAAGAAGATTTTTTAGGACTGACTAGTTCAGTAGATGCAATTTCTACGCTGGTTTCTATTATAATTTCAAAATGTATTACAGTGTGGTCGAATGTGTCTGATAATTCCACAAAAATGACAAATTGGAACAAATTTAGGTTTGGACACGTCTTGGATTATAATTCTGTGGATATGAGGCATTTGGATAGACAGAAAGTTGTGCAATCATTGTAGGTCTTTGAACAAACACAGTTTTACCTTTGTCTTTTGAAGTGGAAGCACCTTGGACATATCCAAGTCCAGTTTTTGAAGAAGGAGGCAATTGACTTCCCAAAATTTCATTCAGCTTTGCTGATCCAGTATTCATCCGGTTAATTGATGCTTTTGCAGACTCCAATTCAGCAAGTGTCATCCTTAATTTTTCAGCCAGGTTTTCATTTTCAGATTTGCATGATTTCAGCTCGTTTTGCAAATTCAGTAATTCAAATTCAGCCTTCTGAGATTTTTGTTGCAGACAATCATTCTCTTGACCTGCAAGAATCAATTTGTTAGACAAACTTGCTCGTTGATCCTCCAATTATCTTACCTTAGACTGAAAGTCAGTCAAAGAAGCTTGTAAAAATGTGTTCTTCTCCTCCATTGCCTTCAATTTCAAAACTCTTTTCTCACATATTTTTGACATTCTCATAGGCCTTCAACTTCAAAACTCTTTTCTCACATATTTTTGACATTCTCATAGATTCATGAAGCAGCTTTTGATAATCCGCATCTCCTTCCTGTTCTTCATCAAAAATTTGATTAATATCTAAATCATCTTCAGATTTAGAATCCTGCACAGAAGAGATGTTAGAGAGAGCCATGAAAGCAACGAATTTTCCGAACTCACTTGAAGATGAATCAGGTTCAAACACATCCTTATTAAAATCCTCATCCCAAGCAACATTTAAGGCCTTGCCTTTGTTCTTTTCTCTACGATTTGCACACTTAAAAGGAGTGTGTCCATATCCTTGACATTCAAAACATTTGATTGGTTTTGATGGACCCTTTGATCGAATTTGATCAGTTTTAGGAACAAATTCTCCTTTAGAAGGTGGCTTGAAATTTGATGAATCCTTCTTGTTAAAAGACTTTCTATTTTTACAAATCTTTTTCAGTTTCCTTGCAAGATATGCCTCAAATTGTTCATCATCTGTATCACTGTCAGGATCACAAATTTCAAGATCATCCACTGAACTGAAGGACACTAAAGCAATATCCTTTCCCTTTTTCACTTGACAGTGATTAGCCTCAAAAGTTCGTAAATTTCCAACAAGTTTTTCAATTGTCAAGGAATTTAGATCCTTATTCTCCTCGATGGCAACTACTTTTGGACGAAATCGTTCTAGGAGAGACCTCAAAATTTTCTTAATGAATTTGTGTTAAGGAATAGGTTCTCCCAGATTAAAGGATGAACTTACAATTTTAGACAGTTTTGTATTGAATTCATCGATAGTTTCAAATTCTTTCATGCGTATCGTCTCAAAGGCAATTGTCAAGTTCTGAAGTTTTGTTTGCTTGACAATTTCTGTTCCTTCATGAACAGTTTAAAAAAGATCCCAAGCAGCCTTTGCAGTAGGGCAAGTAGAAATCCTATGGAACTCGATAGCAGTAATTCCATTATAAATAGCATGGATGGCCTTGTTATTGCAATTTGACTTATTTTTATCATCAACAGTCCATTGGGCTTTGGGTTTTGGCTTTGTTTGCCCATCAACAACTATGGTGGGTTCAGTAAATCCTTCCACCACAATTTCCCAAACTTGATCATCAATAGTCTTTAAAAAAGCAATCATCCTCACTTTCCAGTAAGAATAATTGGTTCCATCTAAAAGTGGAGGCTTATTTGTAGATGTTCCTTCTCTATTAATATCCATTAGAGATCAGTAAAAAGTTCACACAAAAAATTAGTACAACCTGCTCTGATACCAATTGAAAGTTTAGATTTCTACCTTAACTCAGGCAGAGGTCTCAATAATCTGATCTTTATTAAATATCAATCCACACGTGATTAAACTAATAATTAACCCTAATCCAAATTAAAAACAACCAAACCACAAAGAGAGAATGACGCAAGATTTTTACGTGGAAAACCCTACTCGGGAAAAACCACGGGCCTTATCGTCTAGGCCAACAGACAACCAAACACTATTTGAATAAAAAGTTACAAGATATACTTACAACCCTTTCCCAGTTGTTAACTTAACCTAAGGACTGCGCGATCTTGCCGACTATACGCCGTTCACCTTCACTGTGCTTGAAACAATTACCTTAAAAGCCTCTTCAAGATGCCTCTATTTCAGATAGTAGAATGAAGCATGAATCCAAAGCTTGAAACTTCAGCACATCAGTTGATAGCCTTGGGGGAAGATGTATCTCTCAAATTCTCACTAAGAAATTTCTTTAATGAAGAGGTGAAGAGGTGACTTTGAATAGAGAGATAAAAGCTATATATAGACCTTAATTCGTGCCTCAAGGGTTGCAAATTTGATTACAATTAGTAATTGTATCTTGAGACAAAATAGAAGAAAGTTCCGGGCAGGTTTCTAATTTTGCACCCAAGTTCGCTCGAGCGAACTGCTCTCTGTTTGCAGACGTTCAGTGCAGAAACTTCATGCGTCGAGCGATGTAAAAGGGCGGTCGAGCGAACATAGTTCTGTGAGGGGTTCGCTCGAGCGATCATATGGTTCACTCGAGCGACCTACTTTCTGTCTTCAAAACTTTCATTGCAAAACCTTGATGGCTCGAGCGATCTAGACTCTAAGGTCGAGCGTAGAAATCTTGTGAAGGGTTCACTCATGCGAACTCTGTAAACTCCTTTAAACGAACTTCTTCATTGATGATCTTGGGCAGTCCTTTTCTAAACATAAACAAAATACAAGCTTAAAGAATTTCGATTTTATCCATTACCCAATATATTAGTCAATCTAAAATCCTTACAAGCTTCCTCTCCATCGTCGTCATCCCCAGAAGGATTTAGGCTGTGCTGGCTAACAGAGTCTTCGAAAACTTCAATGTCCACTACTACCGCGTTTGCTCCACCTGTGACATCTGCCATTTTTTTTTTCTTCTCCCTTGTAAGAATAGCATGGAGTAGAAATGGGATAATTGAAACGAGCAGTCTCCATGGCACGTTTGTCTAGCCACCTACCGGAATTATTTTTTGTCTAGCCACCAACCATATATATATATATATATATATATATATATATATATATTTTGGCTAGCCACCTACCATAATTTATTCAACGATCGAGGGAAAATATTAAAAACAGCTTAAGTTTCTGTGATTTCCAAGGAAAGTGTATTTGATGGAGGGGTAGGGCTCCAATGCTGAGCAGCTCCATTATAGTATAGTTTGGTGCAGTGCCTTTCTTGATGCATTGTGGGTACTACCTTTTCAAGATCCATGTCATTCATCAGCTCGAACATCCATTACATTCATTCTATCTAGATCTTCAAAGAAGATTTACGTGGGTCAATCGTTAGATTGATAGCAGATGAGAAACTCCTCCATTTTTATCCGAAACCAGATAAACTAAAATAAGTTCATCATTTGTTTTAGAAATAAAATATTTCAATGGTGGCCATCTGGCATATTTGTAAAATTATTTACACATGGATGGATCATCACATAGTTTTGTAAGGACTGATGAGCCCCCTTAGTTTTTAAAAGGTGCGCCCCAGCATCCATTAAAAAAGGCCACTTCACTGTACTATACTGCTTTGGTGTTGCATGGTAGAATTTATTTGGTAAAATTATATTGGATTGTTCTAATGGGAACATGTTATGCAAACTCGTTTTGTAACATTATATGAGTATTGTCCTAAGGAACCAAATCAGCAGAAGAATGTTTCCACAATTTTGCACCGATTCATATGGACATGGACCACTTGATGAATAGTCAATTCTTTTTCATAAAATATAAAGTTTTTTTAAGTTTGTAGGCCACGGATAAAGAGATGAGGGGCATGAGATTAGCCTTAAATTTGATATGTCGGTTAGGCATATTAGGCCTTCTCACTGAAATGATGTCTACGCCCACCCAAGTTGACCTAAGTCGAGCTGGACCCAAGTAGGATTGATCCATTGAACGCTTTTATAAACAGGGGTAAGCACATCTGTTGAATGAATTGAATTTTCACGGAACGCGCAAGAATTTTTTTTTTAACATGCCTCAACAACTTAACCTTAGGTAATCAATCATTCTCCTTTTTTTTTGTTTTCCACAGTAAGCTTAATATAAGAGTCTCTTTTCTAGATCGGTAATATAAGAGTCACTTTAAAAGCACATATAGAAAGAAAGTTTCATTCTCAGGCTATCAAACAATAAGCATTATTGGTACATATTTGAAGCATGCAGCAATTGTTTGTAGTACCAAATAAGGAGGAGCAACTCTACTTTGAACAATACAATACAAATACAATACAATACCAAATAAAAGATAGAAAAATCTATTTTCCATATGCAAACTTGGGAAATGAGGTGAAGAAGGTCTGTGTCATGGTAAGCAGCAGGAGGAAAAGGGCAGCAAGAAAAGATATAATTGCCCACGGATTATTGAAGTAATCATGCACCAAGGAGGCTCTCAGTTTTGGCCAACATCTCTTACTGTATCGATTGATATCATTACAAACATCTGACAAATAGAAATCCTCAGTATAATTTATCGTCCCTCTTGCCATGCTGTTGAAGTGAGAAGCCACTAGTTCCTCACTGCCTAACGCATCTTCGATGATTCCTTTTGAAGAGAGAATCTCGACATCTTGGGCGGTGTTGATGAGGCAATCCATGAAATAACAGTAAGCTGTGATGTATTTGTGGCAGTGGGGATAACATTGCTCAAATGCAATGAAGTTTAGGAACTCTATCTTCGTCTGATCCCAAACCTGTATTGTGGGGATTTCAATAACTCCCTTGTCAAAGTCGAACATTATGTTGAAAACCTCAGCATCACCGGCAATATCCCTCCTTTTAAACTTAATTCCTCTCTCTTTAAGTCTGGATGCACAGGGGATCCTTACCCACTCCCTGGGGTATTTTAAATTATTAAGGAATTGAGTGTGACCTGTTAGAAAAAGGCTAGAAAACACAACCAACACCTTTTTCCCCCTTGAGTGAACCTGTGAGGAACAATTGAACACACAATGGAAGAATATGCAAATCACAAATAAAAGTGACACCAATCAGCCACAAACAATCCAAGACAATTTTTACGTGGAAAACTCCCTCAAAGAGAAGGATAAAAACCACGGGACCTTTCTCGGAGTCCACCCAAATCTTCACTATAAAGTTTAGGTACAAAACCTAACACCAACAAGGTATAAAACCTCTTCAACTCCAACAACAATGGAATCCACAAAATATAAGTGAAGATAAAGTACAATGACTAAACTACAAGAGAGAAAATGGTGAAGATCTCACCCAAAACGTCCTCTGAAATGGACACAGAAATCTGATGTAGAGTGCTCCAAATCACAGATCAACCGTTCAGAATGTAGATCAAAGAGTCAGGAACCTGCTGACAAAAAATCAGCCCAATCGGACCACGGATCGACCTCCGATCGTCGGTCTGAAAAATACTGCACAGAGCCTCCTTTTCAGACGAATTTCTGCAACTCTCTCTGCTTTTAGTTGTGTACTATTCCATCAAAAAGTAGGGCTACAAAAGGAAGATATGCTGAGATTTTGAAGGACCAAATTGCCCTTCTAGTAGCATATAAACCCCAAAAATAAGCCCTTATTGGGCTGGACTTAGGCCCAACAAATCTCCCCCTCCAGCCCAATGAGGGAGATTCCAACATTAACTCCTCAAGTGGAATCCATGCCGGCCTGATGCCGACAAAACTCAAACTTCTCTCTCGGAAGTGCCTTTGTCATCATATCTGAACCATTGTCTTCGGTGTGTATTTTCTCGAGCTCCAACTCTTTGGCCTCTAATGTGTCTCGTATCCAATGATACCTCACATCGATGTGTTTCGATCTCGCATGAAAAGTGGAGTTCTTTGCAAGGTGTATAGCACTTTGGCTATCACAAAATAACACATACTTTTCTTGAGTGAGACCAAGTTCCTTCGTAAACCCTTTCATCCAAAGCAACTCCTTGCATGCTTCCGTTGCTGCAATGAATTCAGCCTCTGTTGTAGATAGGGCAACACATTTCTGCAATCTTGACTGCCAAGCCACAGCTCCCCCTACAAAATTAATCATATAACCTGAAGTAGACTTCCTCGTATCAACATCCCCTGCCATGTCTGAATCAGTATACCCGACAACAATTGGCTTCTCACTTCCAAATGAGAGTTTTACACTAGAAGTGCCTCGGAGATATCTTAAGATCCACTTCACTGCATTCCAATGCTCTCTACCTGGATTTGAAGTAAACCGACTAACTACTCCAACAGCATGAGCTATGTCTGGCCTTGTGCAAACCATTGCATACATCAAACTACCCACGGCTGATGCATAAGGAACTCTTTTCATGTCTTCCTTCTCTTTCTTACTTGATGGACATTGTTTCTTGCTAAGCTTAAAGTGTGTAGCAAGAGGGGTGCTCACCACTTTAGCTTTATCCATATTGAACCTTTGAAGCACTTTTTCTATGTACTTCTCTTGAGACAACCATAACCTCTTGGCCTTTCTGTCACGACTGATCTTCATACCAAGGATTTGCTTAGCCGGCCCCAAGTCTTTCATTGAAAATGACTTGCTCAAATCTTGCTTTAACTTTTCAATCCTCGAAGCATTCTGACCAACTATAAGCATGTCATCCACATAAAGCAGTAAAATGATAAAGTCATCTTCGGAGAACTTCTTCATAAAAACACAATGATCATGAGTGGTCTTCTTATAGGCTTGCTCCCCCATAAAAGACTCAAACTTTTTATACCATTGTCTAGGTGCTTGCTTCAAACCATATAGGCTTTTCTTTAACTTACAAACATAGTTCTCTTTACCTTCCACTTTGAAACCCTCTGGCTGCTCCATGTATATATCTTCCTCCAAATCACCATGAAGGAAAGCAGTCTTCACATCCATTTGCTCAACCTCAAGATCAAGACTAGCTGCCAAACCCAAAACAACTCGGATTGAAGACATTTTCACAACGGGTGAGAAGATCTCATCATAGTCAATTCCCTTTTTCTGACTAAAACCCTTAACGACCAGTCTAGCTTTATATCGAGGAAGTGAAGTATTCTCATCATGCTTCAATCTGTAAACCCATCGATTCTTCAAAGCTCTCTTACCCTTAGGCAATGTCACTAACTCAAAAGTGTGATTGTCATGCAATGACTTTAGCTCATCTTCCATTGCATCAACCCATTGATTCTTGTTCACATCCTCCATTGCTTCTTCAAACCTTTCAGGCTCACCTGCATCAGTCAGTAGCACATACTCATTAGGAGAGTATCTAGTGGATGGATGGTGGTCTCTAATAGACCTTCTTAAAGTGGTAGCTGGTGGAACAGTAGGTGCATGTTGTTGAACATCAACAGCATCACTAGCATCTATACCCTGCTGGTCATTCTGAGTTTGATCTTGCATCTGATCATGAACATCATACTGAGTACCGTCATCAATTTGATCATGCAACTGTCTCTGTAACTCTGTTGATGGGACTGAGTCAATCTCAATCTGTATATCAGAATCTTGAGAAATTGTCTTCTCTGCCTTCTCAATATCCATTATGGTCTGATTCTCAATAAATACTACATCTCGACTTCTTACAATTTTCTTCTCGATTGGATCATAAAGTCTGTAGCCGAACTCATCAGAACCATAGCCAAGAAAGATGCATTCTCGCGTCTTGGCATCCAACTTGGACCTCTCATCCCTTGGAACATGAACAAAAGCTTTGCAACCAAATACTCTCAAATGGTCATAGGAGACATCCCTGCCAAACCAAACTCTGTCTGGCACATCACCTTCCAAAGCAACAATGGGAGATAAATTAATAACATGTGCCACTGTATTCAAAGCCTCACCCCAAAAAGATTTTGGTAATCTGGCATCTGAAATTAGGCACCTTACTCTCTCAACTAATGTTCTGTTCATTCTTTCTGCCACACCATTCAACTGAGGTGTTTTAGGAGGTGTCTTTTGATGTCGAATACCCTGTTGTCTACAGTATTCATCAAATGGTCCGATGTATTCACCACCGTTATCTGATCGGATGCATTTCAACTTCTTTCCCGTCTGTCTCTCTACTGAAGCTTGAAACTGCTTGAATACGTCTAACACTTGGTCCTTCGTCTTCAAGACATAAACCCAAAGTTTTCTTGAATGGTCATCAATGAAGGTCACAAAATAAGCTGCACCACCAAGTGTTAGAGGTTTTATTGGACCGCAAACATCTGAATGTACCAATTCCAATAAGTCTGATTTTTTAGAAGGAGGGCGACTTTTGAATGAAACTCTTCTCTGTTTTCCTGCCAAACAATGCACACACTTCTCAAGCTTTGCACTCTTCACTCCGGAGAGTAAATTCTTCTTAGCTAATAAGCTCATACCTTTCTCACTCATGTGACTAAGTCGCTTGTGCCATAACTCAGCTGAATTCTCATCTTCCACGGCATTACAAACACCCTTGAAAATCTTGGCCTGCATTAAATACAAAGAAGATTCCTTCTTTCCTCTAGCCACAACTAATGAGCCTTTGGTGAGTTTCCACTGTCCATTATCAAAGGTATTGCAAAACCCTTCATCATCTAGCTTCCCAGTCGAAATCAAATTCAGACGAATATCCGGTACATGTCTGACATCTCTGAGAACAAGTTTTGTTCCATTGCTAACCTCTAAGCACACATCTCCCACACCTACAACTTCGGCCAAGCCATCATTGCCCATCTTCAAAGTGCCAAAGTTTCCCGGCTTGTAGGAAGTAAAGAACTTCTTGTTTGAGGTGATATGAAGCGAAGCTCCACTATCAATAACCCAACTTGTCTCATTACAAGCAAAATTCACATTATTATCATAACAAACAATGACAAGTTCTTCAGTGATAGCAGCAACCCGATCATCTTGATTATGATCCTTCTTTTCATTGTTGTCACTACCATTTTTCTTCTCTCTTTTCAGCTTGAAGCAATTTTTCTTAATATGACCCATCTTGCCACAATGGTGGCACTCAACATTCTTTTGCCATGACCTTGACTTGCTTCTGTTCTTGTTTTTACCTTTTGGACCTCTACTCTGACTTCTCCCCCTACTCTCGGTAATTAAAGCTTCAAAATGGGACATAGAACCTTGAGATTTTCTTCTCATCTCCTCATTCAAAACACCACTCTTGGCAAATTCCATGGTGACAATACCATCAGGAGCAGAGTTACTTAATGACATACGAAATGTCTCCCAAGAATCCGGTAGAGTACCAAGCAACCAAAGTCCTTGTAACTCATCTTCAAATTTAACATTCATGGCTGAAAGTTGATCTATCACTCCTTGAAACTCATTCAAATGATCAGACATAGATTGACCATCTTTATATTTCAAGCTCATAAATTGTTTTATCAAATACATTTTGTTGTTGCCGGTTTTCCTTGCATACAACGACTCAAGCTTATTCCATAGAGTCCTGGCATGTGATTCTTTACTAATGTGATTCAAAACATTATCATCCACAAATTGTCGAATGAACCCACACACCACTTTATGCTCAAGAGCCCAATCGGCATCGGTCATGTTGGCGGGTTTGTTATCACCAAACACCGGTAGATGCCAACGCTTCACATACAGAAGGTCTTCCATCTTACCCTTCCAAACATGATAATTCCTTCCATTTAAACTAATCATTCTGTTCAAATTTTGTTCCATTGTTCACACAAGAACTTTATCAAACACCTTGAAGGCAAACCTCTCTCTGATACCACTTTGTTAGAAAAAGGCTAGAAAACACAACCAACACCTTTTTCCCCCTTGAGTGAACCTGTGAGGAACAATTGAACACACAATGGAAGAATATGCAAATCACAAATAAAAGTGACACCAATCAGCCACAAACAATCCAAGACAATTTTTACGTGGAAAACTCCCTCAAAGAGAAGGATAAAAACCACGGGACCTTTCTCGGAGTCCACCCAAATCTTCACTATAAAGTTTAGGTACAAAACCTAACACCAACAAGGTATAAAACCTCTTCAACTCCAACAACAATGGAATCCACAAAATATAAGTGAAGATAAAGTACAATGACTAAACTACAAGAGAGAAAATGGTGAAGATCTCACCCAAAACGTCCTCTGAAATGGACACAGAAATCTGATGTAGAGTGCTCCAAATCACAGATCAACCGTTCAGAATGTAGATCAAAGAGTCAGGAACCTGCTGACAAAAAATCAGCCCAATCGGACCACGGATCGACCTCCGATCGTCGGTCTGAAAAATACTGCACAGAGCCTCCTTTTCAGACGAATTTCTGCAACTCTCTCTGCTTTTAGTTGTGTACTATTCCATCAAAAAGTAGGGCTACAAAAGGAAGATATGCTGAGATTTTGAAGGACCAAATTGCCCTTCTAGTAGGCCCAACATGACCTACGTGTAATAAATGAAGTAGATGATGAATCTGGATATTGGAAGCAGAGATTCTTTTAACCAAGGTCGAATCATCTAGATTAAGGAAATTTAAAGCGCTCTCTACCAGAGGCAGACATCGTTCGGAAGCATCTATCTTCTGAGACAGATGTTGGAGAATAAAAAATGGAATCTGATTTTCCATCAAGATCAAATCAAAATATATTGTTTTTCTTGGCCAATTCAATTTAAATATGACATCTTTCTCGGTCCGGGACTTGCGAAATAACTCAATAAGGAAGCAACCATCTAGTAACATCATTTCCACAAAAAGAATTACTATCGAGCGGTATTACCTCTGAGTAATAATTTCGGGCTCTTTTCTCCAACCTTTTAATAGTGGTCAAACAATCCTCCAACCAGCCTTCAGGTTTCCTAAAGCAGATGCCTTGTAAGTACCTTCGTTTGTGCTCTTCCATGGCTCGTAGTTGGCTTTTTCTCTTTTTGTAGTGATATGGACCTATCGAGATCAATTGAGGACGGTATGCATTCAAGTTATCTTTAGGAAGCCAGCAAGGAACTCGGTGGATCGAGCATGATTTGCTTGCAGATGATGCTTTTAATATTTTTGGCTCAGCGTGATTCTTCTGTTTGATTGAAGATACCCAAATTGAATTAAGATCCTCCCTCCTAAAAGGGATATTGGCTTCCTCATCATCATCATCAGACATTAAACGTTCCATCTCCACTGCTACCATCTCCAGTACACGAGTGACCTCTCGCACATGTGCTTCCTCTCCGTCATCTTGACAAGCACGGGAAGGAACTAAGAAATGTTCCATGTCCACCGCTACCACGTCTGGTACACAAGTGATTTCTGCCGTATATGCTTCATCTCCATCATCAAGAGGAATTGGGTTCTGCTGGATAACACCGTCTTCCAAAGCTTGAATGTCCACTGCTACCGTGTCTGCTCTGCCTTCACCATTGATTTCTTCCATTTAATTTTCACCTCCCTCTCTTTTTCTATCCTCCCCTTCCAACTCTCACTTTGAGAAGATCAGGGAGAATACATGGGATATGTTTTATTTCCCAATACCTGTTTGCTTTATCACCCTTATGAATCTGACCCAACAGACATGGTGAGTTTTTGTCAGGAAAAAAAATGGGAAAAAAGAAAGGAGTTTTTCCAAGATTCAAAATTGTGTGAAATGGGTTCACCTGCAAAGTAGTCTACTTTCCAATACCTTGAGAAGGAGGGTCTTTGTCGCTTTGAGAAGGAGGTTTTTATCAATCTCTCAGTCTTTAATCTTCTTTCAAAGCTTCGGCCGCGTCTGTCCGTTCAAAGTTCCAGTTTGTCGAAGAAGAAGAGAGAGAAAGCATTGGTTTGCGAGGCCTTTAGACCGTTACTCAGCTGCAATAGCGCGAACCCCTTTATAGCCGCCCCTCCCCATCTCGTTTTCTATAACACCACACGTCCTTCTTCTTTCCGGTGCAAAAATAAACTTTACTCGTTTAATAAAGTCTAAATAAAGTCGTTCTAAACCACTCTTTTTAGCAACAACAATTAATTAAACTACTTCTTTTAGTAACAACAATTAATTAATTCTATCGAGTCTTAATAGATCAAAAATCAGAAATGCTACTTACTGACATAGGTTCGATTCAACTAAGCAATCAATAAATAAATAAACAATGAAAGAAAGTGACATGATGCATGCTCACTTATATTTTATTCATTCTTCAAAATAATATTTACTTCACTTAACTCTATTAGTAAAGCCCCTTGGGCCCGTTTGAATAATTTTACATATAAAATAAATTATAATAAAGCATCAAACCAAAAGAGAATAAAATATAATGGAGTTATGATGATATTTTATTCTTAGTTGTTTGGTATATAATTTTCTGGACTTTTTGTATAGGAAAGTGGAGCTTTTTTGTCTTTTAGTTAAGAAAGGATGTTGCTTTTTGACTTTTTTTATAAAAAAAAAAAGATAAAAGAAATTTTGAATTAGAGTGCTATTGATGTAACTCCTTGTCTGAAAAATGGATGATTTGCTTGACTTTTACTAATCTAATAATGTGTGACACTTCTTAGTGCGGCGTATTATAAAAAAAACCTCTAGACCAATCAAAATAAATGACCAACCTCTTATGGGACCCTTGCGTCTTATGAAAAAACTCTTCCAACGTGACCTCTTTCCCAAAACTACTTTATCCGATTTAAATGGAATTGAGACTTGGAATTGAATGATGACATGTCAAACTTTGTTTAGATATTAAAAGAGGGGCAAAAACACCCCTTTTTAAATGGAGAGTGTTTTTTTTTTTTAGATTTCATTTTTATCATGATTTCAATCCAACAGTGACAAAAAGTTAAATGACTGTAAAACTTGGACTTCTAACTAGAGCTGGCCAAATGTAACCCAACCCGCTAGCCTTACCCTAACCCGACTTGCTTTTGACCTATCAAACCCAACCCGCAAGATATAGAAGGTCGGTCACGGGTCAAGATTTTTAGCCTGTATAGAAACGGGTCAGGTTAGGGTTGATCCCCTAACCCGATTGACCCATATGCACATGCATCTTTCATCGAAAAGAGAAAGAGATAAAACAAGAGGAAGAAAGAATCGAAGGAGATGAAGGAAGAAGGAAAAAAGATCCACAACTATGTAGACTATTGCAGAGGAATAAAAAGTAGAAGGAGATGAAGGAAGAAATAAAACGATGAGCTTTTTGTATAGACCCCCTAAGGTTTGTAGGATTTATAAATAGGCCCCTGAGGTTTTAGT
The DNA here is from genome assembly GCA_003546025.1 of Camphora micrantha. NCBI lineage: Eukaryota > Viridiplantae > Streptophyta > Magnoliopsida > Laurales > Lauraceae > Camphora > Camphora micrantha. The sequence continues at coordinate 42,528,733 of QPKB01000009.1, forward strand.
AATTGTAAATAGACTCTTGCTTTTTCTTTTTTATACTTTTCATGTCCCCAAAACCAATATTCCTAACAAAAATGGGCTTCCACCATGAGATTTGTGTTGGATTTTTATATAAATGACAGCTTTGCCCTTATATCCATTAAACAAAATGAGTATACTTTTATTCACAAAATTCTCAAGTCCCATTTGTTTCTCTCGATAATAACCCTCTCATGCACATGACCGGGGGTGGACCCAGGTACAAGGGAATTAGGGACTAAAGCCCCTACTCATATTAGAGAAAAGTTTAAGATTCCCCCTCCCCCGCACATTTTAAAAATTAATATATATTTTTTTAACATTTGCCCCTCCCTCCAAAATTTCTTGTACATTGAGCCAAACACCACCCCCTCACAAAATCTAAAATTTAGTATTTTTTTTTACATTTGCCCATTTCCATAATATTTCTTTTACACCCCCTACACATGAAGCATAAACATTTATTTTGAAACTTTTATCAATCCAAAGGTGGTCATGTATGGATTAGAAAATCATAACTAGTTATAGTACATGTGTTATTATTGTCATGATCAATGTGGATTTAATGAAATGAGCCTTGTATTGATAAAAAAGAATTATGTAGGGTTATTAAATACAATTGTTAATTTTATATACTTTGTTAAAAAAAATTGAGTCCAACCTTTTGAAATTATGTATATAAGGATAAAAGAGATGGACAAAAGTGCCATTTCACTCTAAAAACCTATGGTGGTTGGAAGACTATTGATTTTGAAAACATGAAAGGTATCAAAATAAAGATGAAGGGGAGTATTTGTAAATACTAAAACATCAGGGGCTTAATTACAGATCTTACAAACCTTAGGGGGGTATATAAAAAAATCTCTAAAAAGATCCATCCATTCTGACTATTGCTAAGGAGGAAAGAAGAAAGAAAAAATAATGAAGTGGGTGTGAAGGAAATAGAAAAAATAAATAAATAAACAACTCCTGCAGCTGCCCATCTCCATTATTACTTATATGTATATCTCTCTTATATCCATATCTCTCTGCAGCCTAAAAAAGTCAACCCAAACCCTAACCCCTCTTATCTTCATCTTGGCCTGCCCCTCTATACCTAATCTCTTATTTCCTCTCTTGGCCACAACCATTATTGTATGCTACCATGCTACCCACCCCAGACCAACCTCTCGGCACCCATAATCTAAATCGTCTCCTAGGCTTATCGCATTCTCCCTCTCCATACCCAAACCCCTTATCTTAAACACCATCCCCCTTCTCTCTCTGTCTCTCTCTCTCTCCAAACCCACCCTTTAGGCACCCAAATTAAAACACCAACCCCCCCCCCCCCCCCCCCCCCCCCCCCCGCCCCCCCCACCCGGCGCGATAAGCACGAATGCCTCAAAATCCAATTGAACTCAACATAGGCCCCATGACACAAAAAAAAAAAACAAAAAGTTGGGAAAAGGGGCATTTTTAAAGTGTGGCATTTTTCAGAATTTTTCATATATATATATTATTGCGCATCTATCACGCACCATATTATGGTGAGTGACAACATAGTGAGGCCGACTTTATGATACATCCGAACCATCGACATATATAGAACCTTCTTAAGTACCCTAGATCCATCAATTTTTCACCTATTCAAGTTGATTGGACCGTTGAATTGAAGGTCATTTTTTTTTTTTTTATATAAAGTCCTTAAATTTATAGGCCACGGATGAAGGGGTTTGAGGTATGGAATTGACTCCAAACTTGACATATAGCCCATTAAAGATCACGGAACTATCTGTGGGCCGCATTAAATTTGTTATATATATATATATATATATAAATATATATATATGAGAGGGAGAGGGGCTCATATATTTAATGGGTGGGCCCTAAGGTGGGGTTGTACTCCTTGCACAGAAGGGAAGAGTGGGGGGCGACACTCCGGCGATCCAGTCTCATTAGGAACGTGGCGTGGAAGAGTAAAGAGGATTGAAATTGACTGGGCGTGCGGTGTTACCGACACCTGAGCTACTTCTGTTAGGAAGAATTAAAAAAGAGCAGGGAACGTGTCATGATACTGAAGGGCGAATAATAAAAAGGAGCCACCTAATTTCTCGTGGATGATATGGGGGTGGGTGGGCTTGGGTAGTATGCAGCGTCTTCCTGCAACCAATAAGATAATGCAACGTCAATACGAAGGATGAGCTAAAGAACGGGACTTTCAATGCTTCTGCTCAAAACGCGGGTACTGAAATAAATTTAATTATTTTCAAAATTACCCTCTCTAATTCCTTAATAAAATAGTTTTTAATACTATCATTTACCAACTCCCAACTTAGGAGATGAAAAGGTGGGTCACATTTATCGTAATTCCAAAATATATGAGGCCAAATTATAATTTGTAAACCTATATTTCTTAATTGTGAAACCTATATCCATAATAAAAAAAATGTGGCACGCCTTCAAATATTTGTAAACGTGGGCCACATATAGTTCCGAAATGTTGGTCTCCATACTATAATTTTTAAAGATGGACTTCATATATAACCTAATCCAAGGGGGTCTCATATTCTGTTTCTTAACGCTAAGTCCCATGTAATTTATAAATATCAATAATAGGCCACATCTTAACGTCTAAACTACCGAAATCATCATTCTATCATATATGACAAGGACAAAGTAATTGAGTTGTTAAGTAACAAAAGAAATATGCTACACATGCATTTTAAACGAATCATGAAGCCGTTAAATAACAAAATATATCTTATTCATTTGATAAGAGTATTAAACAGTTAAATGATGAAAAAATTACACATTTTAAGAGAGATCAAACAATTAAACAACAAAAGAAATATAGTATGGGATCAAACTTTATTTGAGTTTATGTATTCAATAGGTGCAGGCTTAGGCCTCCTGTATTTTTCATCCAAATGGTTTATATTTTGATTGTATAGCCTCTGTTGTACTTAGACGTAGACTTGAATCAAACTAACTTATATCAATGAAAATGTTGATTGGAATACCCCAACCATGAGATTGAGCATATTTTTTCTAACATAATAATAAAAAAGAAAAATAAAAGGAGTGAATTTTCATTTTTAATATGTGATTACGCTATGCAACAATTTCTTGCATGATATGTGAACTAAAAAAACTCCACTATATATGTGGCATGAGTCATTCAACTATTGATAAAAAGGATTTTATTTGATGAGCAATAAAGAAATTAAAAATTTTATTGGAAAAGGATAATGGCAGCCATTCAATCAAAAAGGCGCGATCGACTAAAAAAATGACTTTTAACAGTGGAAAAAATCCGCTTTTAGCAGCAGTTTTTTTCCACCACTGAAGGTCACTTTTAGCGGCAGAAGTTTCTTTCCACCGCTAAAGGTGTTGTTTCTGCCTCTAGATCTTCTTTTCGATCTTTATAGCTTATCAAACAAAATTCGTTGAATCAATAGTCAAATAACTATACCACATATGCAATGGAGGTGCTTTACTTCACACATCATATAAAAAAAAAAAAAAAAAAAATCTTTGTACATTGGAATCATGTGTTAAAATAAAAATTGATTCCGTTTATTTTTCTCATTTTAATGTTGTGTTAGAAAAATACTCATGGCTGACATTTCATTCATATAAGTAAGTTTGCTGAGCCCAAATAATGCTTGTGCCCATGCCACGTTTTTAATATTTAATTGCTTGGTTATTGTGCTCCAATGTGTAAATCTTTTTATCATTTAATTGCTTAACATTTATTTAAAATGGGTAACATCTTTTGCTATTTAATTTTTTCATTATTCATTTCAATGTGTAGCATAGTTTTTATTTAATAGGCTAATCATTTTCTTCTTATCATATATAATAGAATGATGATTTTGAGTAAATTAGATGTTACAATGTAGGCTCATTATTCGTAAATTGGAACTACCTTTATGAAATAGAACATGGAGTCCACATTTAAGAATTATTTCATATGTTGCATTACAAAAAAACAGTCCATCTTTAGAAATAATAATATGAGATGCACCTTTTGAAGTTGTAACATGAAACCATATTTAGGAATTACATATGGCCCACATTTTACAAAAATTCAAATGCAAGCCACTTTTTTTAATGTGGATATAGGTCCCACCATTAAGAATTATAACATGAATCCACTTTTAGAAATTATAATTTGGCCTTATATTTTTGAGATTATAATAAATGGGACGCACCCTTTCATCTCATAAGTTTAGAGTCGGTAAAGGGTTGTATTGGAAACCATTTTGTTAAGGGGTTAGCAAGGGTATTTCTGAAAATAATTAGATTTATTTAAGTACCCATGTTTTGAGGAGAAGTATTAAAAGTGCCTTTCTTAAACTCATCCTTCACATTGACGTTGCATTCTCTTATTAGATAGAGGAAGACGCTGCATACTAACTGTACCCAAGCCCACCCCCACGATCTAATAATTCAATCAGCCGGCCATTAGCTTGACTCAATCAGGCTAATAATTTACACTTTTGCTTTCATCAGTGATCCCGTGAATCCCGTCATTCACAAGTCACTTTTTGTTCTCTCTCTCATATATCATCAACAGCTTTTAGTTATAAAGAACATGATTAAGTCGCCTACGAGCTTAATGTCCTCTCTCATATATCATCAACAGTTTTTAGTTATAAAGAACTTGATTAAGTCATCTTCAAGCTTAATCAATGACTTGAAGAAGTCGTCTTCAAGATTGCTTACGGGAAAAAAAATAAATAAAAGTCATCTTCAGGCTAAGCTAAGCAGAACCTGCTAAAGAAGCTTAACCAACAATGAAAAACATGACTTAATGATGGTGGTTTAAAGGCACGACTCTAACCCCACTTACACTACTGTAACTTCCAACTGCCAAAATGATTGAAAAAAGTGGCACTCACTTCTCACTAGTGAAATATTCCCACGCTTAGCACGAGCAATAAAATTCATATTATAAAAAATATATATAGACTTTTAAAATTTTATAATAAATTATATCTTCAAAGGTCAATTCAGAAGCGCAAAAAAGATTCCAAGAAACCAATGTAACAAATAACGAATAAATGAACGAAATTAAACTAAATTCTAACAGGTTCGAAAACCAACTAAAAAAGATGGTAAATAGGAAAGGAACTAAATTCTAATAGATTCAAAAAAGTCAAACAAAAGAAATAAAAATAATATTTTTATCTTCCAGGAAAATTCAAAAAATATAAAGAAAAAATCATATGCTAGTGGATTAAGAAAAAAAAGCCACAAAATCTATAAAAATTAGATCTTGCTCTCCTAGAAGAAAAAAAGGGACTAAAAAGATCCTACAAAATCCACAAAACATGAATCTTTTTCTTTCTTTTCTTCATTTCCTTCTTTTTTTTAAAAAAAATTAGTACTCACAAACAATAGAAAAATATTATTTTAGCATGTTAGAGAAACATAGAAACCATAAAATCTAACGATTTAACAAAAACAAAAATCCAAGAAAACCCATAAAATGAGACTTTCATGTCTTGGAAAAAACTAAAAAGCTCACGAACATTATCCGACACTTGGCCTGCTACCTAGGTTGTATTGGACCAGCCTTGGATTTTGATTCTTAGATTATAGAGGAATTTACGGGAAAAGTCCCCGTAGGACCCCATACGTCTTACCAGGTTCTCGTATCATGTTGGACACGGGAGGAGTCCTCATGTGGCCCTTTTATTTATTTTTTTATTTTTTTGTCATTTTAGTGATTTGGTTAATATCGACCATTTTGTCAGCCAGATTTTTTTTTAACATGTAACTGTCTTATTTGTTGAACATAACAGAATGGTCAATATCGACCATATCGTGAAATTAAAAAAAAAAAAAAAGATGAATCTGTAGATGCACCTGCAGATCCTTCGCCATCACCTCCTCTCACTCCCCTTGGGTGAGCAGGTCCTTGGCCCTCATCCCCTTCCTCCCCCACTACCTGCAAGCCTAACCCTCTTCCTCATCTCCTCCTACAACCCCGCCTCCGTCTCCCCTCCTCTCTTGTCCCTCCTCCTCCCCTCCCCTCTCCTCTTCTCCCTCCTCCCCTCCCTCGATGGCGATCCTCCCTCCGACGACGACGACGAAGATGACCTCATGCTCGCCGGCCTCCATTCATTCGTATCCTCCCTCTCCTTGCCTCCTCTGGCCCCATCCACCACTCTGGAGCAACACCAACAACCAAGAGAGAAAAACCCAATTTCTATTTGTATTCTGCAAATCAAGAGCAACCACCACAAAATAGTTGATATCGACCATATCACTAAATGACAAAAAAATAAAATAAAAGGGCCACATGAGGACCGCTCTCGTGTTCAACATGATACGGGGACCTGGTAAGATGTATGGGGTCCTACGGGGACTTTTTCGATAAATTCCTCTAGATTATATAGTAAATAAAAGAAAAAAAAAGTATAACCGAGTCCATCCACGTCAAACCCCTCTCATGTCTTGCTCTACTTAACAAAAAATCACTTCCTTTCATCATCGTCTGTCACTTATCCCAAGTCCGTTCTCTCAACCTCTTCCACCAACTCTGTTGTCGATCAATTATAATATATTAAACTAGGAGGTTTTGATTACAATTTTGACCGTCGATTTTAATTTTGACTGACGGTTATGTAACTACTCATGTAACTACCCACTCATTTTTCCATCAAACCACTCATGTTTCAGTTGTTCCTATGTAACTATACCATTTTTGCTCCAATTTCTCTATTTTTATTTTATCCAACTTGTCTTATGGAAAGAGTTAATTTTATTTTATTTTTTACAAGTTAAAATTTGTATATATTAAGGAGAAGACAAAAATGCACAACAGTAAACAGATTTTAGGTACCGTAAGAACAACCTCCCATAACACCAAAAAATAAAACAAAGATAATTGGAAGCCTACAACTGGCTAAAACAACAAACCCACATGGCCAGAGCCAACAAACCTACAAAGAATTAGGTGGGGCCACTGATGATGCAATTGTAGTTTCTATGATGAGCTGCAAACCAAGACCATGTGGAAGCTTTTTTTGTCAAAATGAGAGTAGATTATTGAGTTAAGATCACTAATGAAAAGGAGAGCCATCCTGCGAGCTTGGAACCTATGTTTCCAAGGAGAAAGGTTTGGTTGGTAAGAGCGGAACTGATTAATTTCCTGTTTGCCAGCACTACTAGAGAGTTGGAATACTTGGAAGCTTCTTTAAGAAGAGTCGAAGCTGCATTGAAATGATCATCACTATCAACAGCAGTCTTTATCCAAAGGATAGAGTTTGTTTTTCTCCTGAAGAAGCCCATTGTAAAATTATCTCTAGAAGAAAGAAGAAGATTACTGTTTAAAGAGCTAAATGGGATGGGTTTAGTAAGAATGTGGTTTGAGTGTGCAGATAGGTCCCAAGCTGCTGGCCTGCTGCAATGTGGGAAGAAACCACAAGATTGAGATTAATTTGTTCTCAAACGAATCTGGGCTTTAGTATCATGGAGAATATCTTCCCATTCATGGTCGAGCTTTATTCCTAAAAATCCGATAGTTACGCTCACGCCATATATGTCAAGTAAATGTAGGGAAACATAACTTCGCCACAGTAATATCATCTTCATTCCTATGGTTACAATCAGAAAGGAAATCTCCCATTTGCTCAACAATGGGCTTATCTCTTTGGGCAGTAGCACCAAAAGAAGCAACTATAGAATCCCAAATGTTCATGTTGTAGATGCAAGCAGTCATGATGTGTTTGCAACTTTTGGGAGAGCAATTGCAAAGCACACAGATCGAGTCATGAAAAATCTGCTTAATTGCTAGAACATCTTTAGTCTTCAAGCCATTATGAAGAGCCAACCAAGTGATCATACAGTGCTTGTTTATGCACCCTTTAAACCAGAGAAGATCGCACCAAGAAGAGTTAACATGCTAAGCAATATCATGATAGGTGGACTTTAAGCTAAAGTCACTTAGCGCGGAGGAAGACCGGACCACCTCATCACAAAAATCTACGGAAGGCTTGGGCATCAAAGAGACAAAAAGGAAGAGGGAGATACCGTGCTGAGCACGGGCTAGTACATATTGGTCAACTTGCATGGGGATATGGAATTGGAAAACCCACCAAATTATTATTTTAGCCCATGCGTTGCATAGAGTCTTTGCTGGTCTAAAAGTGAGAATGAATTCCTTGATAATTAAGTATGTGTGTCTCATGGCTATGCATGTCATGAGATTTCCAAACTAAACATCTCTTTGGTTCTAGGAAATACTTGATTCTTGGATGGGCTTATACAAGGTGAAGAATTGTTACCATCAGAAACGAGAAATCTTGATAGATGGGATTAAGAATATATCTGAAACAAGAAAAACCTTGATTAAAAATTTAAAAAAAAGAGCATATACTCGTTAACATGCCCTAGTTGTCTACCCATCACAACTTTTCTACGCACGTACACTTGAAGGGTAAAAAACAGTGGTTTACAGAGGCTATCAGAGCTTGAAAAATATAATATAATATATATATATGATGTGGGCACTCCTAAGCTACGCGCAGCTTATGTTATTCTAAGTTGAAATAATGCATCGTTGTCATCATTCTCTATTTCTGGCTGACGGAATTGGAAAATCCAGTAGTAATTGGATCTATCGCTGCATTGGAAAAGATGATTTGAGGTAGTTTATAATTGATATATATATATATATATATATAGGGAGATGCTCCTATGAGAGCATCTCTCATGCTCCTATGAGAGCATCTCTCACCTTACTATGAGAGATAAAGGTAGAGGCCCTCACATTTAATTTGTTGGCATTGTATATGGATGTGAAAGCCCCCACGTTATCTCTCATCTTATATGAAAGATAACGTGGGGCCCCCACCCCTATCTCTCATATAAGGTGAGAGATATCTCTTATAAGAGCACCTCCCTATATATATATATATATATATATATGGGAAATATTCAACTGAGAATTAGTTCTCATATATTATATGAGAACTTTTTTTGTAGGACCCAACTAGCAAATCATCCAAACCTAGCAACCAATAGGGAACCCCTTGATAGTCGCTAATCTCAAAGATTGGCATACATTTGAATGGACTGAACCGTTGGATCAAGGGTTGAGTATTTTTTTGAATATGAAGTCATTAAACTTGTAGGCCACGGATGAAGGGGTTAGGGGCATGAGTTTGGAGTCAAACTTGATGCTCGGAGTAGTCTCACATAAATCTTTTTATTCCCCCTAGTCACATCCCCAAATGGGGCCCATAATTGGGCCCCACAAAAAAGTTCTCACATAATATGTGAGAACAGTTCACACCTGAATATTACCCTTTATATATACATACATACATACATACATACATTTGCCCCTTCCTTCAATATTTTTTTTACAAAGAGAACTCAAAGTTAAATTTCCTAAATCCGCCTGAGTGGCCAACGTGGGTCTCACATTGTCTTCTTTTTTCCACAATAAGACCTTAAAATGGGCTTATATTTTACAAATCTATCACAAGAGACCAAGAAGTAGAACAGAAACGAAGGAAAATTGAAAACCCATCAGACATCGGCACCTACCTCAGTAAAAAAGTTGTTCGCTGACCAATCGTTGATTTGGTCGAGTGGGCGACACATACGATACTCATCGTCCGGGGCTAGGGCTACAATTAAGGCTATATCCTGGTGCGGGTTGTACAGAAATGTGGACCACACTCCTGTCCATTGGATGGCATAAGACCTAATTGTCTTTTAAAATTCACTGCAAGAGGAGCAAAAGCCAGCCCTGAGATCAACCCCTGGTTATAGATATTAGACAAATTCACAAGTCTTCCTTGTGAGAATATTAAACATAGCTCATTTCCTATCAGGTTCTGATGAGCCCTACTTTTAAAGTTGCATGCAAGAAAAAGTCCAATCTCTAATTACGTACTTGGAGGACAATCACAGTTTCGTAAGCCTTATTATCTTCAGACATTTATTTATGATTGTTTTGCTTGACTCTACTCTTGAGACTTTTTGGGTTACTGTAAAATAAGAAGTCGGGCCAATGAATTGATGCAGCAGTTATAATGTCCAATCAAATTTCAATTTTTATTGTTATTGACAGATCATTGTTGTCTAATAGAAATGAGAAATGCTGGGGGACTAATGAAATTGTAAAACAAACTGAGCACATTGCGGGGAAGTCTCTCGAGTTTTATAATTCCCATTGTCTCCCAAGCATTTTTCTTTATAAATTGGATCGGTGGCCTTATGATCTATAAGCCTGCTTCTAACTTCTCAATTGCAACTTCAAGACCACTTGTAAAATATGGATTCCAAGAATAAGGTAGGTCCTTCTTTCCTTTTCTCTCCCAAGTCCATATTCAATGATGGTGCAATTAGGTGGGGGTACTGTTTGGACGTAAAAGAAATCCAAAACATCCCCTACCCACTAATGGTTTTGGATTCTTAAACCAATATTGTCCACAATTTTCAGCTCTCTCAATGTGCCAAGAAAAAAAAAAGCATTAAAAACAGATTTTATTCACTATCCTTTAGTCCTAAAAGAGCCATAAAAATGATGCATGGATCGAGTTTTGCCTGCACGGCAAACCTAATTAGTAGTTTTGGTTGACTAATGATAGATGGACCCCATTTACATGCCATGAAGTTCTGTTTTTCTCTGGGCAAAGAAAAAAAAAACATCTAATATCAATTGAGTCTTACCTATTTATGGATTCATATTGCAACTACCTAACCATTTTATGGCTGATGCCACAGGGCAATACCCAACATAGTACAGAAGGGAACGTCAATACGGGAAATTCATTATTGATGGGAAATGAAGGAAAAAAAGGCTTGGAAATACAGGAAAAAAAGGACTCGGGAAATCAGGAAAAAAAGGGCTCAGGAAATCAGGGCTCCGGAAATCAGGGCTCAGGAAATCAGGGCAAGTAAATATTGAAAAATATATCCCCTATTGAATGAGAATGTTGAAGTTACTACAGTCAGTGCTTTTACTTATGTCCCAGTTAGTTATCCATGTTTCATGTGCGTCTTATGTAGTGTTTAAGCTTTGTCTACTATCAACAAAGTCCATTTACCACAAGTGATCCAGGACAATAATAAGAAGATAGTCATTTGCATCATTTCTGTATTTTTTTTCAGATCCCAAGTGGCTATTGTGTAATGCTTGCTTGCTAGTTAATAAAAGTTTGTGTTATATATATGCCATTTGGGTGGATTTAAAAGGCCAAATTGTTAGACCCTATCCCAAATTAATCAAGATTAACTCTATTTAATTGAAATTATTGCTAATTAATCATTTTTAATTAAGATAATGATGGTTAATAATCAAATTCAATGAGATTAGTCTCACATGATTGATTTAGACTTAATGAAGTGATAATGAATGAGATTAAGGTAATTTAGTTGGTTTTAGACTCAAACAAAGGAAAACAAGGACTTTTTCGTAAATACGAATTATCTTGTATTTTGTCAAATATGATCACTCTTGAAACCAACGTGTGTATCTCAAGGAGTACGTCAACTACCGTAATAGGCGCGGTTCCATTCGACTTGAATTGGATCAAGTGAGTCCTCATTTGACTAGAATTAGAAATAAGTCAAGAAGAGGAGGGTTTATGCAATAGTGGCTTATAAGGTCTCAATGAACTCAGTGAGTTCATTCAACTCATTTCCAGCACAACAATCTCAAGTAATTTAAATGCATTTTGAGGAGCAATCCACAATTTTAGCTTAGAATTAATGAGGTGAAGTGCTCAAGTTCATATCGTCTGTGCTTGTCTTCTCCATTTGCCTTCTCTCAGTATTTGTGCTGCCTCTGTTTGATTCTTCAATTTGCCCCACCTTAGATCTGCTTAACACTGCTTCTTCGTTCTCATGTCACTGAAACATCTTTAATACTATCTTGTACAATGGAAGTGACTTATAAAGCAAAGTAAATGCATTTCAAGGAGCAATTCACAATTTCAGCTGAGAATTAATGAGGTGAAGTGCTCATGTTCAAATCAACGCTGCTTGTCTCCTCCATTTGCCTTCTCTTAGTATTTGTGCTGCCTCTGTTTGACTCTTCAATTTGGCTTCTCTTGGATCTACTTATAACTGTTTCTTCCTTCTCATTGACGAATGTTAGGAACCTTTGAAGATGCCTAGAGTGTGACTGTGTGAGATGCCTTGACTGCTTTGGTCGGGTTCATTCGGAACATGGCGGCTGAATTGGCGTACTATCAAAACAAAGTACACAATCAGTGCCATGAAGCACACAAGCCTACAAATCAAAAACAGGCCCAAAAAGCTCTTCAGATGAAGTTGATTCGATTCAAGCCCAGTGCTATTAGGACTGCAACCAGTTCTTGTCAGCCACTTGTCTCGGATCCTCTGGAGATCACCACTATCTGCAAGTTCCAGGATGGCAGTCGACATATCAACAACCAAAGGAGAATCCCGTGGGAATGCCTGTGTCAGAAAATAAAATCACCAACGTAGAAAATATGAATGGAATCCTTAGGCCTTTGGATATACACAATAATTACATGTATTACTAGCACTTTAAATATCCTGTTTGTGCTCTTTAAGATTTTTGCATTTCCCAAATGTGTGGAGAACCAGATAACCTTAAAATACTTCCAATATATACACCAGATGGGTTTTGGTTACATCCATATGTACATTTTTCAAACAAGAAAGGATGAACACAACATAAACTTGAGTTTGAACATTGATATTTCTTGAGAATTTTGGGGCTTTTTGTGGATTTTTCTTTTTTAGGACAAATGTTTTATACAAACAGCTCAATTTTCAAGTTCTCAGATAAAATCGGCCGGATGGAAAACGAGTTTGCTGTGGATTTTGGACGTAGGCTAATTTGCCAAATATTTGGCAGAATGGACAGCCACCATTAAGTGCTCTGTTGAGGTTGCAGAGAAATCAGTGATCATATTAGGTGTGATACTATTATCGAGTTCTTCTAGCCCAAATCAATATTAGGAACCAGATTTGTTAAGGATCTGGTGTGAAAAATGGAGAAAAAGAGTCATTTCCACCATTGTAGGCTTCTGGTTTCCTGGCCGAACTACAGAGCTGATTAAATTAGCCACATATTCTGCAAAAATGTTCAAGCTACTTGCAATTAGTGTTCCCGTAAAAATGTAAAAACCATATTCGTGTTTGGATATACTTAATTTTGAATGTGCAGTGTCTTGAGAGAAACCGTTGTACATATGGAAGTTCATCTACAAAGCAGTATCACCTCCATTTCTGGGAACCTTCTGGAGGGCTGATGCAGTCTTCTTGTTTTCCAAGAGAAATAAATCTAGATTTGCAATGCCAAGTTCCTCACTCAATAGTTTTTATCCAAGGAACCACTGGAAATCAAGCATATTTACCTCATGGTTCTGGTAGGCCAAAAAAGGGGATAGAGAAGCTGGATCTATCATTGCCTAGTTCCTTTAGAAAAGCAGAAATCTGATCTGTATCTTTGAGAAGCAGCTGTTGACCCATCTCAATTCCTAAGCCAAAAGCCTAAATTTAAAACATCTATGGGAGGTGGTTTGGGATCTCAAAATAGGGATGTCTTAGAAAACTCCTCCAGTACATTGGATACCACTGCCCCAGGATGGGTGGAACTTAATTTTGATGGCTCTTATGATTGTAGAGATTCTGAAAATGTGAAAATTGACAGTATCGGACGGGATCATCACTCGAGGATGGCATACCTTCATAGATGTGGGCTAAGTTACTTTTTGGCATCGATCTTGGAATGTTTCATTTTGAGAGTTACTTTTTGGCATACCTTCAAAGAAAGTGGTTCGTCGTCCTTGTAATAGTCTAGAGTCTAGTCCTATCCAATTTTGCACATTGAATCAGCTGCAGCCACAAATAGCAGTCCGCAGGGTAGTCTCGACTCCACCTACAAAAGCTCGTCTTTGCATTTTCCTTGCGAATCCCATCTTATCAGCAAAAATACGCACTGGATTTTCCACCCTTGTTTAGTGGTACAAGAAACACTGGTCGTCTTTTTTACGTGCGTGTTACCAGATTATGTTGGCGCCAAAAGAAGGGGCGTTTCGTTGTGAACTTAACTGCTGTTTGAAATTGGCTGGTTGAAAGTGATGGCAAACTACAAAAAAGTCTGACAAATCCCCTTTAAGACCAGAAAGGGTTCCTTTAACGGGCCATGGGCCGTTTTCTTTTTCTTTTTCGTTTTTGCCTAGAGGCCGGCTTATACCTACACATGCAAGCATATACGAGCTGGGATATCTCATTTCCTTTTTTTCTTCTTCACAATAAAGTAACGATATCACCGCCACATATTATTAAAAAAAAAGTTTTTTAAGTGGTAGTCACCTGATAATGGATTTTGGATGATGATAATGGGTGAAGTTGAAGATGGTGGTAAAAAAGGAGAATGAAGATGTTAGAGTTTGGCATCAGTTGTAGGTGCTAGGGGGGGACCCGGGAATTTTTCCTTGTGGGGGCCACTTTGTAGAAAAAAATTGTGGGAGGGCTACATATAAGAAATGAATGTAGTTTCCAAAATATACAAGGGCTAGTCCGAAAACTTTGGGGGGTGGGGGGCGGGCATATATAAAAAATTATAAAAAAATTTAAAAGTTTAAGGAACTTTATGAATTTGTTTGGGGGGGACTCTGGTTCCACCAGTGGGTGTGGCAGTGGTTTAGATGTTGTGAGTTGGATTGGTGGGGAGCGAGATGTAGATGGAATGAGATGAGATGATGATGGGGTGGGGGGCCGGCCACTCTGGTTCCACCAATGGGTGTGGCAGTGGTTTAGATGTTGTGAGTTGGATTGGTGGGGAACGAGATGTAGATGGAATGAGATGAGATGATGATGGGGCAAAGGTGGTTTCGAAATGGGAGATAGAAAAAAATGCTAAGAAAGGTGGGTTGTAGAGAGCAAGAATCATATGAAAATAAATAAAAAGAAAAAAAAGAGAAAATGATAGAAAAAAAGAGAGAAAAGATGGTTCAAGAAAAAGAGCATGGTGAGTTGAGTGAAGTTTCATTCGTTTGGTTAGAAGAATGTGAATGAATTGAGACGGGTATATTTGGGTTGTGGGAGAAAGAGTGACGAGCAAAACGATGGGTTGAGATGACTAAATGTGAGAATGGGGTGCTTCAGATGACAAGCTCCTACCTGCAAGTCCAAGATCGTTAAGGTAATTATATCATGAATGAAAATATTGTACAGATAGAGGGTTAGTTGGCAGAGGTGGAAGGAGTTAGAGTGGAGGAAGAAAATGTGGAAGAAAAGATTATAAAAAAAAAAAAAAAGAAAAGAAAAAGACAAAAGCAAAGGGATATCCTCGCTTGGGAGGCTGGGGATATCGTTGCTCGGCATACCAATAATAAATAAACCAAATACGGCCCTATGATACATACCACCATGATGGATACATATGTTTTGGGTTTTTTTTTTTTCAAAAGTAAAATCATTTAGATGATATATCGAACACTTTGCACTGTGATTTTCCTTTTTAAAAAAGCCCTTTCTCATTTTTAACTATCCATCATCGGAAAGAAAGAATGAAAAGGTTCGTTGGATCACACTTATTGTTTAATTTAAGTACCTCAAAGTTTGATTGTTTTCAACTTAAAAGTACACTTTTTTGGTGATTCAACCCAACTGTGAGCCATAGACTTTAGGTTGTTAGTTAATGGGTGGCCGGTTGGTGCATCTTGGTTTCGGGAGGTGACTACAAGCTGAATCTATTTTATCTTGAAAGAGCCCTAGCCCAGGGGATTATTGATGTAGACAAATTTTTTAGTGTGCCATTGGCCTTTGGCATATTATGGTCAAATCGTATTCATGCATGTGGCCCCCAATTCCCAAGTGAAAATCATTATATTGGATGACTAATTTAGAGGGATGGTTTTCACCCACAAGCAGATAGCATACTGTACTTATTTGGTGCCAGCGCGTGCATTTTGGATGCATTCCCATCACTGGGGATCATTCAAAAAATCAGTTTCATGTATCATAGATTCTTTTGAGATTTGATCCATCAGTGAATAAAGGTTTGTGGGCATAAAATTTGACATGGTGCCGGATCAGGGAGGATAAGAGTGTGAAAGGCTGCAATAAAGTGGGCCCCATATATCTGGACTATACACGCAATCCGTTCAATGGAGAAAGTTCTCCTTAATTTAGTGTTATACTCATTAATTGTGTGTTTGGAGTGTTTAAGCTCATTTGAGTGTGTTCACTCCACTGTGACCTCATGCTGTATGGGTATTTATCTACCCATCTGGCCGCAGAGCTTTGGGTTTTTTCTTGCTGTAAATTTTTGCTGCTTGTTAATCACATTATAGTGTTAAAAACTGGCATCAGTTTCTCTGATACATGTTCCTGTATCTTGTACTGAAATAGCACAATGCAATTTGCAACCATAGAAAACTCTGGAAAGTACTGGCGGAGAAGATATATATATAGCACAGTTGAACTCAGCCATTGATAGCGTCTCTTCTCGACTTAAAGCAGATGATGACCTGAATGAAGTGGCATTGAATGCTAGGGAAGTTGAAGCTGCTATTTTTTTTTTTTTTTTTTTTTGGCTGAAACTGAAGCTTTATATTAAGGGATGCAAAACAGAATACAACCTGAGACACCTGACCCCACTTGAGATCTCAACCATTGGATCCAAGACAAAGGTAACATATATAGCATAAACAAAGATAAAAGAAAGAGGGGAATCATCATTTGTTCCGATACTCCAAAATGTACTGCTCCTGAGGATTTTGCATGTTACTCCTGCAATGAAAACCCTGCACAGCAAACTCCTTAGAATAAATAAACCACATGTGAATTGGTAAGGAAGTACTGAAAACCGTTTCCATTGGCGGCCTTAGCTTGGAAAGACTATCTGTGTCACGTCCCCAAAATACAACCAAGGGATAACGTGAAAAATAAAAATAAATATTCAATTTCCTGTATTTAATACAACACAAGCTTCCAAATGGCAAACCGTGGTGAGTCAAAATAAATTTCATTAAATGCAATGGAAGCTTTATTCAATTGGTATTCAAGATTTATAATTAAAATCCAACACAATCATCAGATTAAGAAGTAATGTTAAAGTTGCAGAATAAATCAAACAATTACTAAGGAAAAGTTTATTATTAAAGAAAGTTCATCTAAAGAAGTTCTAAGATGACTTTCTCTCTCATGCAGGTTCAAACGGCTCCGTAGCCATCTCCGGCTCTCCACTCAGGTTCATCAATTGGTTCAAACGCGTGAAACGTTTGACCATCCTCTGTCTCCACAGTACGGTAGGGGTCAATACCTCTACACCAATAAACAAAGTAAACAGCAAGTACGAAAGCATAATTTATAAATAAAATACAAGATCAATGTGAGTAATGACATGTAATGATCATAAGAGATTAACACCACATAATGACGAAAAGAACGTATAATTTAAATCCAATCTACATAAATAGAGCAATATAATAATCACACAGAAGCATTGCTATTGTTTTGGGTGGTCAGCCCTAACTATAAAGCGGGAAAAACCCGTTCGAAGGCCGGTAGTTATAAATCGGTTCGTAATCGAAATCGTAGGCCGGATAAACCAGTTCGAAATGCAGATATTACAGTGTCCGTACACATCGGTGATCAGCCGTCCAAATACAACTGCAGTCGTTCGAATATGACCCAATCAATATACATACATATATATATATATATATATACATATGATAGTATAATAGTCCTAATAATCTGTAAATCTCTGACACAAGAACCTAAGTCAAAGTGAAGGGCTGGCTGCACAACAATCCATAATTGAATACCAATCACAGCATTAAATTAAATCTCTATAAAATCTCAATCGATTGCCATGCCACATCACGGTCCATATCCAATCAACATAGGGTATGCAACTAATAGACCAACATCAAACTCAATCATGTTTGCATACCCGAAGGTCAAGGAATAATCACAAACCAATCCTATGGTTAAACACAAGATCGCGTACCTAACAACCACAAGAATTTCTAATAGATAAAAGATCAACACATCCCTCCTTAATTAATGGTGCATAGACCCAATTAAGGGTTTTCCAATAGAGATGAGTTGAGCCCGGATCCATTAGGATTTCCCCGAGGTCATACGTAGTACTAAATCCCACGTTAGTAATATACCGTTTGTCCAGATGGTATTTACTCGGTCCAATGATCCAATGAATAATGTGCAAAAATATAATTTTAACATATTAAAAACCATAGGTATAATTTAATATTCATTTGCAAATAATAGTAATAATCTTAGTTTATAATTTTAGAAAACCCAAGATTCCATCTATAAATTATTTTTTTTCACATTCAAAGTAAGTAAAAGGTCTAATTTGAGTTAATTAAAATAATTAGTACTTTATTAGAATTTATAGAAATTCAATGGGTAAAGTGGTATTATAGAAACCTACCTACACTAGGTTCTGTCCCAATCAGAACTCCTCTTATGCCATCACTATTCACTACTTTTCACTCATCCACATGTCACTTCCATCCTTTCTCTTACTAATCCCCACACCAAATCCCATACTTTACCACTCTCTCTTTCTCACCCATCCACACAAAATCCCACACTTTTCCATGCACCCACAGACTACCGAAGCTCTTACCCTATCTTCACCACAGCGCATGCCCTGTAACTTTTGTTGCAGAACGCCTAAGGTTCCTCGCCTGGGTGTTAAGTCTACTGACATCATGGGCTCCGCTGATCAAACCTCAAGATCATCCCCACTAACATGGTCGCCCAGGTCTATACGGCTGGATGCCCGGGCCAGATCTGTGATCCAATCGTCCCACGGGCCCCACAACCATCAGATGCCAGAACGGTCCATCCTTCCTCATTCACGTCACCATCTGATCAAGTTACTGGATAATGGGCCAAGGGTCTCCACTACCTATGAGACCAACTCCTCTAAAGTTGCCCATGGGTCCACTACCGGATCTATGGTCCTGATCAAACATCAATGGGGTCCACATGGATCCTACTTACAAAATACGGTGTAGTTCCCAAACTGCCTATGTTCCCCTGTTATAAGGTACGGTTTTGAAATCTAAACAGAGGTGGGTGGTGGTCAACACAAAACCGAAATATTATTACAGTAATACAGTCATGAGAAAATCAATAGAATCACCAATAAAATTATCATCACATGAAGAGGGCATAAAAATGGATTTCTATATGGATCCACACACGAATCAACAAGAAATATAAGCATTAAATTTATAAATTATGTTTAGATACTTGCCTGATGTCCGCAGTTGAGGAAGACGGTTTAGAATTCCTATTGCCAAAGCCCAAGGTGCTATCCCATAGAAAAATTGGAAGAGAGAGAGAGAGTTGTGTGTGAAAATAAAAGAGTATGGTGGTAGTATATAAATAGGGAATAAGAATAAGAGTTGTAATCTAACTTAAATTCTAAAAAGAATAAAGTTTGGGTTCTAAATAGATAAGACGAGTTTGGATTAGAGAAGGATTATACCCACTAAACTGGGCCTGGGTTAACTATGGGTCAAGATACCTACCCAACAAGCCTAACTCACCAACCTAAGTCTAGCGTAGTCCCCACTTAGACTAATTGCATATTTATTTAAAATACAATCAATTAGATAATAATAATAAATAATATATATAATAACCAAAACGTCACAGTCTGCCACCATGTTCGCTGATCTATGAATTAGAGTTGCCTTCCACCTAGGCAATTTGGTGAGAGTGAGCTTGATTTTTCTCCATATTGCCATAAGGTTCCAAGGAAATCCTTCATGAGAATTTAAGGAATTCCAAATAATGAAGGAGTCCCCTTTGATCAGGACATTGGATATATCCTTTTCATCACAAAGTTGGATGCCTCTAAGTAAAGCTTTCAGTTCGGCTTCCAGTGGGAAGTTAGCTATCGTGGCCGAAGCGAAGGCCTGGATGAGGTTACCATGGTGGTTGCGGAGGATCCCCCCAATGCCAGTAGAGCCATTAGCATGGTTAAAGGACCCGTCAATGTTCAGTTTATGGACGTCCTGAGGGGGAGGTGATCAGTGATCCGGGGGCAAGTTTTTGTTGTCCTGAACCTGCAGAACCATGTGCGACATGTTCCATTCATGCAAGGCCTGCTGAATGGAAGTCTGTTCCATGCAAGGACTGAGGGGGAGGTGACCAGTGAAGCTGCTATTTAGAATGAGGCCCTGATATATTATGGTTGTCCATTATTACATGTGATGAGGAAGTCTGTTTTCAAATTATAGGATTGAGAAACTAATTGCTGAATTTCTAATCAAGTTTGTCATGTGTAGAACTCAGGGGTGTATAATTAGTTTGGTGCGTGCGATTCAATTCATGTGTCACCATGGTGGGGTTCACTGACCCTGCCAAATATAACAGTGGAGTATGAATTATATTAGATGCCTAACAAAAATCAGCCTTCAACATTTTCACCCACCTGTTATAAAATGATGAAAGTGACTGCCAAAATGTAGCACTCTGCTTTCTATGGTATGACTTCAGATCGAAGATCAAATGGATGAAAATGCTTAATATAGTAGTTTTAGTAGATTCTTGATCTAGAAAACATATGAGTCCGGATCCTTTAATAATGCTCAAGTTGATTTAATACATCATTATGACCTGCTTCTAATATCTACACAGCTCAAATTCATGATCCTCATGTATATCAACAAGCAGCCAGACTCTACCAATTGAACTCTAGCAGTTGTTCCCACCATCAAATTGATCATTCATGTAAAGAAAATGTTGTAGTTAGTGCAATGTATGCAAGCCCGAGCCATGTGATCAATCTAGTTGTGGATCCAAGCAGCCTCTTGCAAAACACACAGCAGTCCCGGAAATCGTACTCCAAACCTTCCCTGTCGACTGCTACCGTGTCATCTGATGTAGTCAAAGAAGAAATTGGATGCTCGGAAAATCCCATGTCCAGTGCTACCATGGCTGCTCTACCAGTGACTTCTGCCATTTAATTCTTGGTCTTTTTTTCTTCTTTCTAGTCCTTACATTAACAAGAGCATGGAGAAGACATGGCATGGGTGAGTGTTTGTTATTTTATCTGTCACCTCTCTGCCAAAGAATAAAAGAAGCAACACCCACCACCTTTGTCCAAGCAATGCATCTGTAGGATCTTACACCCCATTGAGCTACCACTTATCTCAAAACCAATTGGTGATAGAAAATGACACAACAATAGTTTTATGGTGAGGGCGAGGGCTCAGCAGCAATTATGATCGCTCATGAGCGCGGATGGACGTTGGCCTCAACAACATCCGTTTGCCTCCTCTTCCCTTTATGCAAGCAACTACATCTCCCTTAATGTCACTGTCAATTATCTTCCAGCTTATTTTTTTGTTATGGAACAATACAGATTGCCATTATTAAAAAGTGAATATATAATAGAATTTACCATTGGTTCAAATGTACTCTAGCTTTCTATATTATGACTTAAGATCGGAGATCAAATGGATAAAAATGCCCAATGTAATAGTTTTAGTACATTCTTGATCTAGAACAAATACGAGTCTGGATCCTTTAATTCTTGAGTTATAATTTCATCAGTATGGACTGCCTCTAAAATCTATAAAAGCTCAAATTCATGATCGCAATGCCTATCAGCATCAACCAGATTTCACTCCAATTGACCTTGAGCCCATCATGAAAGTGATCACTAATGTGAATGAAATATTGTAGTTGGTGCAATGTGTGCAGGCCCGAGCCTTGTGATCAAATCGGACTGTGGGTCCAAGCAGCCTCCTGCCAAAACACAAGGTGGAGCTTGATTGTCCGTGGTTTAAATTTAGACGCACTCCCTACTGATGGATTTATATGTTTGGCATAGAAAAGTTGAGATCACAAAATTCAGACTCCAGCAATCTGATGGGCCAGAAAACTCATCAAGATGGATTTTAGCTGTGAGTTTTGGAGCTGCTGGGCAAGTTAAGTCACTCAGGAGGTGGCCATATTAAACTTCATTCTCTTTCTAGTTCTAGATAAAGACGCGAGTTGTGTGCTTGTGTTGGACTTTCCATCTCTTGATGTTTAAAACTCCGCGTACTCTACAATCAAGTGCTGTGCCTCGGTCTAATTGAATGAAACTTTCTCGGTGATAATTACAGAAAGGCTCCTAGTGTATTTATAGGCTTGGAATCGTAGCATTCAACTTTATTTCTATCTTATTTCTTATAATGAGGATGCTAATTTTGTTAGTGCCTGCTAAAATTATTTGTACGTTTGAGATTATGGGACCACTGAAAAAACCATATACAAATGCTAATCATAATTAGTTGGTCCTTCATGATTATTCAAAAGGATGTATTAAGGGACCTACTTGCTAGGCATATCACTTGATTTTATGAGAGGGCCCCATTGATGGACTATTAGGTTTGGAATCGAAGGATGTAGATTCTTCTCTATGAGTTTCTAATGGTTAGGGTGCCAATTTCATAAGGGCTAGGATTTTATTTCACCCGTGCAGCGTTTGGTTCTTCGCATCAGATCAAATCCCTAGAAATATAAAACATGGAAAAAAAAAGAAAAAAAGAGGCTCCATTGCGCTTAAGACCCTAGGCTTGGATCTGGCCTGTTAAGGTTTTCGGCCCCTCAATAGACCCAAGTCGCACTCAAACTAGTTGAACGCCTTTGTAAATCTCACATTTTTTTCCAATGATTTGAATCTCCATAAAATGAACCGAACGTAAGGACTTAATTTGACTTCTCTTGACCGACTGAGCTTCTATAATCATTCATTCACCTATAATTTTCACAATATAGTTAACATAGAGCCACTTTGATAGCGCATACAGAAACTTATATTCTTATGTCATGAAACTATAGGAGCAGACAGTAGTTGGAGTACAAAGCAAGCAGATGAGCAGCCATACATTGAACAATACAATACCATATAAAAGGTATGGAAATCTAATTTCCAAATGCAAAGTTGGGAAAAGATGCCATACATTGAACAATACAGTACCATATAAAAGGTATGGAAATCTAATTTCCAGATGCAAACTTGGGAAATGAAGCGAAGAAGGTTTGTGTCATAGTAAGGAGCAGGAGGAGGAGGGCAGCAAAGAATGATATGATTGCCCAAGGATTATTGAAGTAATCATGCACCAATGACGCTCTCAACTTCGGCCAAGTCCTCTCACTGTATTGATTAATTTTCTTAAAAACATCTACCAAATAGAAATCACCAAATATGATCACTTCTCTCGTCATGTTGTTGAAGAGAGAAGCCACTAGTTCCTCATTGCCTGAACAGTTATCAATGATTCCTTCCCGGCAGAGGATTTCGACATCCTTGGCAGTGTTGATGAGGCAATCCATGAAAAAGGCATAGGTTGTGAAGAGTTTTAGGGAGTGGGGATTACATTGCTCGAGTGTAATGAGGTTGAGAGGCAGTATCTTTGTCTTGCCCGAAATTTGTATATAGGGGATGTCAATCACTCCATTCTCAAACACTATGTCCAACAAACTAGCATCCCTTTTTCTGAACGTAATTCCTTTTTCTTCAAGTTTGGAAGCACAAGGGATCATTGGGATTTTACTAGGCGTTGTATACTCACTGGGGTAGCAAACGTAGAAACTTGCATGTTGTAAATCAAGTAGATGGCGGATCCGCCTATGCGGCAGGACCAGCACGGTGGTGAAATCGCCTCCAAGGAAGTTTAAAGCACTTTCTGCCAAAGGAGGGTGTTCGCCATATATAAGAGTAGATAGGCGTTGGAGGATGAAAAACGGAATCTGATTTTCCAACAAGAGCAAAGTAAAGCAACACTGGCCCCACTATCTATTGCCTTGTTCCTTAGTCTCCATTACTTTCTAGAAGCATCATGCTGTTTCTTAGTTCTCTCACCCTTCTTTACTTTCCCCTTCATTTCTCTACATGCTTCTAGAAAAATCCATCCCAAACAACTCATGGAAAGGATCCAGAAGCCTCATCCACATTATTCTAGAAGCTTGGTTACTAGAAGTTTCTCACCTCCTCTTTGTATGGTGTACAAAGTGCCAAGTGGAACACCTTCCTTCCACTCAATCTCTCCACTCATGCCTATAAATAGATGATGCTGCCTCATAAGGAAGTCATAGAGAAATCCTTGAGTGCAAGTGTGTGTAAAGTGCAAGCAAGGTGTGTGTGTGCACAAAGTGTAAGTGTCTAGTGAGTGTAGTGTGTCTACAGTACAAGTAGTGTGTTGCAAGTTGTAGTGTGTAGTCCATCTAATGTGTCTAGTGCTATGAATGTTTATGTCATGTACCCACATATATGAATTGTATTAATAAATAGTCAATGGTATATTTTGTATAAGTGTGTTATCTTGAGTCTTGGGTCCTTCATAGTTAGAGTTGGGTTTCCCTACAAGTGGTATCAGAGCGAGGCAAGGTCAGGGACCGTCCATCCATTGAGAGCAGCAGCTAAAGGCGAAGCGACGCTGTGAAGCCGATCAGTCGGGGATTGAGCTTCTTGGTGGTAGAGATCGACGAAGATCCCACTAATCACAATGGCGGATCTCGCGAATGCAACTGGAGGGATTGAGAAGCTGAACAACCACAACTATGATTATTGGCATATGTGTGTGGAGGCATATCTTCAAGGCCAAGACTTATGGGAGGTCGTTGGTGGCACTGACATTACAGCACCAACGAATGACAACACGGAAGCACTGCGCAAGTGGCGAATCAAAGCTGGGAAGGCTATGTTCGTCTTAAGGACCACAGTGCAGAAGGAGCTGTTAGAGCATATACGAGATACTGACACTCCGAAAAAGGCATGGGATACGTTGGCTACACTGTTCTCCAAGACAAATGATGCGCGGCTTCAGTTTTTGGAGAATGAGCTTGCATCTATCACTCAAGGTACGCTGACTATTAATCAATATTTTATGAAAGTTAAAACACTTTGTCAAGAGATCTCTCAGCTTGATCCGGAATCACGGGTCAACGAAGCTAGGATGAGACGGATAATCACACAGGGATTGAAGCCCGAATATAGCGGGTTCATGACGGCCATTCGGGGATGGCCGACTCAACCGTCTCTTGTAGAGTTAGAGAGTCTTTTGGCAAATCAGGAAGCTCTAGCCAAACAAATGGATGGAGTAACGGTGAAAGACGAGGAACAAGCACTCTTCACTCGGAAAGGCAAATCGGCGATGAAGCCAAGAAGGAAGAAGACCGCTGAAGCTAATCAGTGGAGGGAGAGTTCCCAACCAGGGGGAGCTCCAAAAGCTAACACTAATGATCGACGACAGACAAGCTATCGCCGAAGCCTCGAGTGTTATAACTGTGGCAAGAAGGGTCATTTTGCACGTGACTGCAGACTACCGAAGAAGAAGACCCGCGAAGGGAATGTGGTGACCACAGCAAGTCACCAAAGTGAAAGTGAAGAAGAATGGGATTGCCAAGCGTCTATGGCAATCATTGAAAATATCAAACTGCCAAATTCTAATATTGCAACTGGCAGTACCTCAATAAGCTCCAAAGATGATCGTGAGGAGACAGCGCTTATTGCAAATTCCAATCTTGAAGTCATCAATTACGATCGAGACTGGATCGTGGACTCGGGATGTTCAAATCATATGACGGGCGACAAGTCGAAGTTCTCAAGCCTAGCTGAGTACAAAGGCGGCAAAGTGGTGGTTACGGCAAATAATGCGCGGCTACCAATCACTCATGTCGGAGAAGCCATTTGTGTGCCCAGATTCAACAAAGATGAGGCTCATTTGCAGCAGGTCTTCCATGTTGCAGGTATGAAGAAGAATTTGTTGTCTGTATCACAATTGACCTCATCTGGTAATTTTGTAGTGTTTGGGCCAAATGATGTAAATGTATACCGTAATGTAAAGCCATGTGAACAGCCGATTATGACGGGGCAAAGACTAGACTCCGTCTATGTCATGTCGGCCGAATCGGCATATGTAAAGAAGACCCGTCAAAATGATACAGCTGATCTATGGCATGCTCGACTGGGGCATGTGGGATATAATAGGCTGAAGGCTATGATGGATAAGTCCATGGTAAAGGGACTTCCACAATTAGAAGTCCATAAAGATACAGTGTGTGTAGGTTATCAGTATGGAAAAGCTCACCGACAACCATACACTGAATCCAAGTATCAAGCTAAGAAGCCTTTGGAGATAATCCACTCAGATGTATTTGGCCCGGTGAAACCGCAATCAATCAGCGGTTTAAGATATATGGTCACCTTCATTGATGATTACTCAAGGTACGTGTGGGTGTACCTAATCAAAGAGAAGTCCGAAGTATTTCAGAAGTTTAAAGAGTTTCGGACTAAAGTAGAAGGTGAACTTAATCAAAAGATTCGATGCTTGCGCACCGACAATGGAGGAGAATATACATCAGAAAACTTCTCAACATATTTGAAGAAGGCTGGCATCCGACGACAGCTGAACTGTCCATATACTCCACAACAAAATGGAGTGGCGGAGAGGAAGAACCGACATCTAGTAGAAACCGCGAGAAGCATGATGCATGCGAAGAATGTGCCAAGCGAGTTCTGGGCAGAATGTTTGAAGACAGCAACACATATAACCAACCGACTACCGCAGGCAAAGTTGGGATTTGTCTCACCATATCAAAAGCTATGGAGGATCAAGCCAACGGTAAGTCACTTTAGAGTCTTTGGTTGCGTGTGCTATGTACTTGTTCCAGAAAAACTTCGCAGCAAATTTGAAAAGAAGACTATTCGGTGCATATTTGTCGGATATGACACTGAACGCAAAGGGTGGAGGTGTTGTGATCCTACCACCCACCGATGCTACACATCACGAGACGTGGTGTTTGATGAGGCGTCTTCATGGTGGCTACCAGCAGCCGCAGTATTGCCAAGTCAGGAAGACTTGGATGATAACCATCAGCCAAAATTAAGCACTAAAGATGATGAACAAGATATTGAAGTAGAAATGCCTAGTGAAGAATCTCAGACTCCACAAGACAAGCCTGCCAGCCCATGGAAAAGTGGAGTGCATGTGACACCAGAGGAAGCTAGGCCAAGTCAACTTGAGGTTGACGAACCAGTACAGCAACTACGAAGATCCACCAGAGCAAGGAAGCCAAATTCAAGATATGTAGATGCTTCCCTTGCCGAGATGGATGATGTTCGTGAGCCAGCTTCATATGAAGAAGCATGCCAAAATAGAGAGTGGCAAATGGCTATGAATGAAGAGATTTCAGCGTTGAAAGCAAACCAGACATGGGATCTGGTTCCTAAACCAGATGAAGTAAAACCCATCTCATGTAGATGGGTATATAAGCTAAAGACTCGGGCTGATGGATCAATTGAAAGATACAAAGCAAGGTTAGTCGCACATGGGTTCTCACAGAAATATGGAATTGACTATGATGAGACTTTCAGTCCCGTGGCAAAAATGACCACAGTGCGTATACTAATAGCATTGGCTGCAAACAAATCATGAAGTCTATGGCAGATGGATGTGAAGAATGCCTTTCTCCATGGAGAAGTTGATCGAGATATTTATATGGAGCAGCCAAAAGGATTTGAAAGCAAAGATCGACCAGATTATGTCTGCAAGCTTCGGAAAGCCCTCTATGGTCTAAAGCAGGCTCCAAGAGCATGGTATGGTAAGATTTCTGAATTCCTGATCCAAAGCGGATATTCAGCATCGGCTGCAGACTCAAGCTTGTTTATACGGGCTAGAAGTAGGTATTTATGCATTATCCTTATCTATGTTGATGATCTAATCATCACTGGAGATGACCTTGAGGAAATCACCCGAGTAAAGCAAAACTTATCGATCCGATTCCAGATGAAAGAACTCGGGGAGCTCAGACATTTTTTAGGACTCGAGATTGATCGAGTCAATGAAGGTCTCTTCTTATGTCAACAAAAGTATACAAGAGACCTCTTGCAGAAATTCGGGATGGTTGACTGCAAACCAATATCAACACCGATGGACGCAAACATAAGGCTAAGTGCATATGAAGGGGATATCCTAAAAGATTCGACTATGTATAGGCAACTTGTCGGGAGCTTGATCTATTTAACACTAACCCGACCCGACATATCATATGCAGTAGGAGTGGTTAGTCGATTTATGCAAGAACCAATGAAACCTAATTTGGAAGCAGTCCGTAGAATTATGCGGTACATCAAAGGTAGTGCTGACTATGGACTTCTCTATAGAAAAGGCAAGTACGAGCTGACTGGTTACTGCGATGCTGATTTTGCTGGAGACCAGACCACTCGCCGATCGACAACGGGATATTCCTTTAACCTTGGATCTACAACGGTTTCCTGGTATAGTAAGAGACAACCAACAGTCTCTTTATCGACGACCGAAACGGAATACAGATCCGCAGCTATGGCCGCTCAAGAATTTGCATGGTTAAAAGTTTTATTAGAAAATCTACATCAACCAATTGAAGAACCAGTGTCACTTCATTGTGACAACTTATCGGCTATCAAGTTAACCGAAATCCAGTCTTCCACGCTGGGACCAAGCACATAGAAGTACACTATCATTTCATCCGAGAAAAGGTTCTACAAGAAGAGATAGCACTGGCACCGATTGGAACAAAGGACCAAGTCGCTGATATATTTACTAAAGGACTAAATCCTACCGCATTTACAAAACATCGAAAAGCGCTTGGTATGGTTAGAAGATTAACAATCAAAGAAGGCCAGTGTTGAGGGGGAGAAATGTAAAGCAACACTGGGCCCCACTATCTATCTCCTTGTTCCTTAGTCTCCATTACTTTCTAGAAGCATCATGATGTTTCTTAGTTCTCTCACCCTTCTCTACTTTCCCCTTCATTTCTCTACATGCTTCTAGAAAAATCCATCCCAAACAACTCATGGAAAGGATCCAGAAGCCTCATCCACATTATTCTAGAAGCTTGGTTACTAGAAATTTCTCACCTCCTCTTTGTACGGTGTACAAAGTGCCAAGTGGAACACCTTCCTTCCACTCAATCTCTCCACTCATGCCTATAAATAGATGATGCTGCCTCATAAGGAAGTCATAGAGAAATCCTTGAGTGCAAGTGTGTGTAAAGTGCAAGCAAGGTGTGTGTGTGCACAAAGTGTAAGTGTCTAGTGAGTGTAGTGTGTCTTCAGTACAAGTAGTGTGTTGCAAGTTGTAGTGTGTAGTCCATCTAATGTGTCTAGTGCTGTGAATGTTTATGTCATGTACCCACATATATGAATTGTATTAATAAATAGTCAATGGTATATTTTGTATAAGTGTGTTGTCTTGAGTCTTGAGTCCATCATAGTTAGAGTTGGGTTTCCCTGCAAGCAAGTCATAATATAATACCTCTTTCAGCGATTGCAGTCTAACTATGAAATCATTATCTTCCAACCGTGACTTGCGAAATAACTCGACGATGAAGCAACCATCGAGTACCATCATTTCCACGAAAGAATTGCTGTCGAGTGTTATGAACTCTGAGTAGTACTTCCGAGCATTTTTCTCCAACCCTTTAATAGTGGCCAAACAATCCTCCAACCAGCTTTCAGGTTTTCGGGAGATGATGTCATGTAGAAATCTCCATTTGTGCTCTTCCATAGCTCGTAGTTTGCCTTTTCTTTTCTCGTAGTGGAATGGGCCTATGGAGATGGCTTGAGGATCGTACACCTCTCCATTATGTTTACGAAGCCAGTTTGGGAGTCGGTGTATTGAGCATGATTTGCTATAATATGCTGCTTTCAATATTTTTGGCTCAACAAGACTCTTTCCTATAATTGAAGATACAAAATTTGGATCCAGATCCTCCCTGTTAAAAGAGTGAAGTGCTTCATCACCATCATCAGAAATAGGGGAAGGAATGTTGGCGACAGTGTGCTGGGAATTATCCTCGGAACCTTCCATGTCCAGTGCTACCTCACCATCATCAGAAATAGGGGAAGGAATGTTGGCGACAATGTGCTGGAAATCATCCTCCAAACCTTCCATATCCAGTGCTACCGTGTCTGCTCCAGAAGTGACCTCTGTCATTTAACTCTGCGGTCTTCTGTTCTCCCTTCTAACCCGGTAGAGTGGGTTCACCTGCAAATACACACAACCCAAAGATCAAGAAAACCCAAATTCAGCCAATGGGGGATCCCCATGTTGGCCATACCTATTGGGTGGAGCCTGTCACATCCCTCCAAAATGAAACTAGGGAAACTTGAAATATAAACTTTTTTAGCGTTCAATACAACACAAGCATCTAAAATATGGATCTACAAAATTCTGAACCATGGTGAATTAAGATAAATCATGAATAAAATTTGCAGAACCTTTTGGTATCAACAACCAAATCGAACCAAGACAAAACTAGCTAAATAATTAAGATTTAAATTTCCAAAAAAACTAAATAAAATAACTAAATAAAAACTAAAGATACCATTCAAAATTATTTTGCGAATAATAATGATAAATAACAAGCTTATTTTATAATTTTAGAAAACTTAGGATCCCATCTTAATATGTTTTCAAGAAAATAAGTTTAAAGGGCCTTATTTGAATTCATAAAAACCACAAGGCCCTTTTTTCAAAATTTTAGACACTAATGGCCTTGGTAACTAATTTAAAAAAACGGATCCCTGATTGGTCCAAACAGCGAAGGGGGTGCCACTTGAGAGAGAGATGTCACATCTCATCTTCTCCATGAATAAAAAGAACCATGTGACACCCCCTAATTGGTTCAAACACGATTTTCCTGTTTGGTCCAAACAAGAGATCCAAATCCTAATTTAAGGTTATGTGAAATGTGATTCTCTTAATGCAAGGCATGTTCGTGTCAGCACCCCATTTATCCCAGGCGCATCATGTCATCACCACTCTTCTCCAAATTCCTTTTTTTTTTTTTTTTTTCCTCTTAACGAAAGGGTCATGTACACCAAAAGTCTCTCATTCCAATACAAGTTCAAGACAAATTTCCCCCACCTTTCCCACACACCCCTAATACAATAAGGATGTTTGATAGTGGGCGGCACCAGACCCATGTAGAAAGAAACAAGTGTTTCCATAATCTGTATGTATTCTAAATAAATATATAATATTTTCTTCCCCTCTTCTCCAATTCATGAGCAGCCACCGCTCCTCACAGAAACACAGTTTGTGGAACGATGGGGTTTTGAACCTGGGCTAGTTTGGCACTTTATTATTATTATCGTAAAAGTCAATTAAACCCTCTAATTTTCAGACAAGATATTACATCAAAAGTTATTTAATTCAAAACTCTTTCTATCTTTTTCAAAACAAGTAAAAAAGTAACTACCTTTATCCACTAAAATACAAAAATACTTCACATTTTCATACAGAAAGTAAAAAAGATTTAATAACAAATAATTAAAAATAAAATACCATCATAATCCACTTATTTTTTATTCTTTCTTCAAAATCAACTTAACTTCACTCGACTCTATTAGTAGAGTTGTCAAACTGGACATTTGGATAGTGGGCCCTACTAGTTACAAACCATGATGGGTATAATCTCTAAAGTCGCCCAGGGCCTCTCTAATGGTAGATCTATGTTTCAGATAGGCCATCAGGCCATCTCCATTGGCCCCACGACCAGATTAAATAAAAGAAGACGACCTCATAGTAACTCCATGTTCTGTTGAGGGAGTCTCTTTTTCCTCAATTCATGTACAAGACTGAACCAGCCCACACAGAAACCCATTTCCCGAAACAAAAGGCTCCACGCCTATTGTCTTAGAGACTCTGAGATAGTGGGCCCCACTCAGCAAGAGCCCATGATCACCTCAACCCTTATTATCGGCCGGTTGCGCTGACCAGATCAGTGAACGGATCATCCCGCAGGCCCCACATCAAGATTCAATAAAATAAAGGAACTTAAGGCGACTGAGAGAACCATCAGATGGTGGCCATCTGTAGACAAGGTCTCACCACAAAATAGAGAAAATCAATCCATAATTCAAGTAAAATATTAGAATATTAGAAGTCAAGTAAAGCTTTCACTTTTCAAACAACATGTTACATCAAAAGAATTTTAAATCAAATTTTTTTCCAACTTTTAAAAATAAATTAATAAAGCAACAACCTTTGTCCCTTAAAAGACAAAAAGAAATTTCTTTCACTTTTCAATATAAAATGTTAAAAATATCCACCACTCGCGACTTCTGCCATCTAATTATTGCTCTCTCTCTCTCTCTCTCTCTCTCTCTCTCCTCCCTTCCAACTCTTGCCTTGAAAGGATCACTTATAAGACGTGGGATGTGTTGCCAATACCTCTATGCTTTTTATGTCCAATATTCCAAAACATGGTTAGTTTCTGTTATTCTCTCTCCCCCATCTGGCCCAGAAGATGGTGAGCTTTTCCGCGTTTTCCAGTATAACAACCACAACATTTTTTTCTTTGTTCTTTTTTTATGACTTTGATCTTTTTCTTCTTGTCAGGGTAGACCAGTGCCCCCCCACCCCCACCAACCTTGTCTTTCGTTTTCATTTTATTTTTGTTTAGATTGTCTTGTCACTGTTATTGCCAATTTGATGCCGACTTCCAACGCTAAAAAGGATCTGGATCCTGTTTGGACCAATCAAGGGATGCCTCGGAAAGAATTTTTTTTTAATTCATGGATGAGATTGGATGTAACATCTCTCCTATGTAGCACCCCCTAATTGATCCAAACAGTTACCTGTTTGGTCAAAATAGAGGTTCCGTTTCCCCACTAAAAAGGATAAATCCCATAAGGTGTGAGTTTTAAAAATGTTACAAAGATTCAAAGGTCAAAATATGCCTCCTGCCTGGTTAGGTGTTGAGTTTTAAAAATATTATAAAGAGGCAAAGTTCAAAATATGCCACCTATCTTGTTAGGTGTTGAGTTTTAAAAATGTGAAAAAGACGCAAAGGTCCAAATAGGGCACATAATAAATAACAAAGACCATGGAGAAGACTCGGTGTTAATAAAAAGTTTTACTCGTTTATTTATTTCTTAGATCATCTTTATATATGAATTATGAAGTAACAGGCCATTTGATTATTATTATTATTATTATTTTAAAACCATTGACGTTGAACAAATAGTTGTCGAGGCTAGCTTTATATATCTAATTCATGAAAGCCTCTTGCGTGGGGCCTGTCTCTTTTCCAAAATAATTCATTAGGAAATTCATGTATGGAGAGATTAAAATTAAGCATCCTTTACTGTATTAAGATCATTTGAAGTATGAGGATGCTAGTTTGTTACAATACACAATTATTGATGATACTGTTTGGCACGCAATTGACTCGTTAATTGGCGTGGCCCAGGTGGGCCGCACAAGTGAGTTCCTGTGGAGGGTCCATGAGAGAGACACATCTGTTAGTCCGAGTACATACAGTAATAATTCAGTATTAGGAAACAGTTCTTCACAACAGTGAAGTAAAACAGTGAAATAGAATTCTAAAATAAATTTAAAATACACTTACTGTTTGAAGGTAAGAAAACAGTAGAAAGAGGCTGATCAAGGCTAGTGTTTAACATTATGTCCTTAAGACAAAATTCGCCCTCGCCAAGGTGCTAACGAGCCTCAGCGGCGTCTGTCTCCCAGGATACAATGATCGGTACCACAACAGTTGCAGCACTACAAACTGTGTGACTGGCGAACCAATTAGTGCAACAGGACTCTCTCTTTGGACTCAGATGACTCGAAATGCAATGCAACAACAATGGATTTGATTTGCAAAAACGTATGGACAAGATGCATATTTATAGCCTGCATCAAGTCCTTTCATGGGGGGTTGCATCTGTTCAGAACAGTGACTGTTCAGGTGAACAGATGCACCTCTTCTTTGGACACACCTCTTGGGGTTTGGACACACCCTTTCAACTGCGAAAAGACACACCTCTAAAGACACATCCCATTTGAAAAAAGAAATTTTATAAAATAAAATTTCTCCAAAAAAAACTCGCGCGTGAAGCCCAAGCCCAAGCCCGGCCCGGTTCGGTGCGGGGCGGGGCGGCGCGCGCGTGTGGTGGTGACCCCACCTTGGTCTAAGTCCTCCCTCATCCACAAAAGTGGGATGCCCCTTGGGGCTCACCTTATACTCCAAGGTAAGTGTATTTATACCCAAGGAATGTTTTGCTCCCAAGCAATGTGGGAAGCAAGTTCACCACTTCCTTTTGTTTCCATGTTTAACATGTTCAAGTAGTGGTGTTTAGGAGACAATTTCTCATTCACTCCTTAATGGATTAGAGCAACCAAATACATGTCTCTAATCTACTCATGGAGTAGATTACATAACCATGTATTCCCACCTAAAAAGATAGGTGGGTCCCACTTAGACTTTGGCTTAAAGTTTACAAAAATAGTGGTTCTCTAGGCCATTTTTCCAACAATCCCCCACATGGATGAAATTGACCGAAAGCAATGAAATGATATGCAGAAACATAGAGAGAGTACAATTGGAAATCCTCTGTATAGAGAAAGGTAGCTTGTGGCCTTGAACCTTCCCTTGTGAATTACTATCGGATTTACTGGTTGATCAGTGAGCATGATGTCTTGAACTGCTCAACCTTTTGCGTAAACCGAGACAATAGAGTTCACACAGAATCTTCCCGGACATAGTTGGTTCTCATGAGTGTGTTCGTTTTGGCCCTGAACAATTCCTGGTTTCATGAGTGCTTTAGAGAATCTAGCCTTATTATTCTCATAGAATCGGCCCAGTTCACACTCACATAGGTGATTCTTATTAAGAGTATCTTGCTATACCCCATCTGATAAGTCAAGATATAAGAATCATTAAAAAGCTTTGCTTATCCTAATTACCGCTGCAGGTATCACTTTTAATATCATAGGAATGAGCAGGAGAGTTTATCTCCATAGTGATATCGTTAAGTCACACACAATTCAGTTGTCCCTTTGAACCAAGATCTTGGGATCTCCAGTCAACTAAGTAGGGTTTCCATTATGGCGACTTTTCATTCATAGGCATTAAGCCCATTCCCCTCGATGAACGATTTACTTGCTCTCTCGCTAAACCTTTGGTAAAAGGATCAGCAATGTTATCTATGGACTTTATGTACTCAATCGTCATAATGCCATTAGAGAGCAGTTGCCTTACGGTATTATGCCTTCGACGAATATGTCGAGACTTACCGTTATAGATTTTACTCTGTGCCCTTCCAATTGCCGATTGACTATCACAATGCACGCAGATAGGAGGCACAGGTTTCGACCACATTGGAATATCTTCGAGGAAATGACGAAGCCACTCAGCTTCTTCACCAGCTTTATCCAATGCAATAAACTCAGATTCCATAGTGGATCTAGCAATGCATGTTTGTTTAGAAGATTTCCAGGATACTGCTGCACCACCAAGCGTGAATACATATCCACTTGTGGATTTTGAATCTTTGATATCTGATATCCAGTTAGCATCACAGTACCCTTCAAGTACAGCTGGATATTTAGAATAATGCAATCCATAGTTTTGGGTGTATTTTAAATATCTTAAAACCCTGACTAAGGCCTTCCAGTGGTCTGCTCCTGGGTTACTTGTGTATCTACTCAATTTACTAACAGCATATGCAATGTCAGGACGAGTGCAATTCATTACATACATTAGGCTGCCAATTATTTGCGCATATTCTCGTTGTGATATGCCTTTTCCATTATTCTTTGATAAATGGATACTAATATCTATAGGTGTTCTCGCTGGACTGCTACCATCTTGATTATATTTCTTGAGTATTTTCTCAATATAATGTGATTGAGATAATATTAGTCCATCCGATGTTTTAGAAATCTTTATTCCTAGTATGACATCGGCAACACCTAAATCTTTCATATCAAACTTATTGTTTAACATTCGCTTGGTAGCTTGAATGATACCATCATTGCTACCCATAATGAGCAAATCATCAACATATAACCAAATAATGACACAGCCATTGTTAGTGTTTTTGACATACACACACTTGTCACATTCATTGATCTTAAACCCATTTGACATCATCAACCTGTCAAATTTCTCATGCCACTGCTTTAGTGCTTGTTTTAATCCATATAAAGATTTGACAAGCCGACAAACTTTCTTGGTTTGACCTGGAACATTAAACCCTTCTGGTTGTTCCATATATATCTCTTCATCTAATTCACCATTTAGGAAAGCTGTCTTGACATCCATTTGATGTATCTCGAAATTGTGTATAGCAGCAATTGCAATTAACATTCGAATGGATGTTATCCTCGTAACTGGTGAATAGGTATCGAAATAGTCCAAGCCTTCTTTTTGTCTGTATCCTTTAACAACAAGCCTGGCCTTGTACTTTTCAATTGATTCATCTGCTTTCATCTTTCTCTTGAATATCCACTTACATCCAAGAGTTTTGCAACCTTGTGGAAGATCCACTAGTTCCCATGTATGATTTTGCAAAATGGATTCAATTTCGTTATTTATGGCCTCTTTCCAATATGGTGCCTCGGGACTGGACACCGCTTGTTTAAAGCTTTGAGGCTCATCTTCTAACAGAAATGTTAGGAAATCTGAACCAAACGTTTTTGATGTTCTAGCCCTCTTACTTCGTCTAGGTTCATCAATCTCTTGTTGGTTTTGATTACTGCTACTAGCAGTATCATGAGTTCTTTTAGGAGAACTCGATTCCTCCGATGGTTTATAAGGAAATATATGTTCAAAGAACGATGCATTCCTTGACTCAATAATAGTATTAGGATGCATGTCGGGAATCTCAGACTTGTGAATTAGAAACCGATACGCACTGCTATTATGAGCATACCCAATGAATACACAGTCAACTGTTTTTTGTCCTATTTTAACCTTTTTAGGTGTAGGAACCGCCACTTTAGCCAAACACCCCCACACTTTCAAGTATTTGTAAGTAGGCATTCTGCCTTTCCACAATTCGTAGGGGGTCTTATTGGTTTTCTTTTGAGGTATACGGTTGAGAATATAATTTGCGGAGAGGATAGCATCCCCCCACAAATTTTGAGGTAATCCAGAACTTATTAACATAGCGTTCATCATTTCTTTTAAAGTTCTGTTTTTCCTTTCAGCAACACCATTTTGCTGAGGTGAATAAGGAGCAGTAGTTTGGTGTATAATGCCATGTTGTGAACAAAATTCACCAAAAGGTGATTCGTATTCACCACCTCTATCGCTTCTTATCACCTTGATTTTCTTGTCAAGTTGATTCTCAACTTCATTCTTGTAATGTTTGAGCATTTCCAAGGCCTCATCTTTACTTCTCAATAAGTAAACATAACAGTATCTTGTGCAATCATCAATGAATGTAAGAAAATATTTCTTACCACCTTTAGTTTGAACAAACTTCAAGTCACAGATATCAGAATGAATTAACTGAAGGGGTTCAGAAGTTCGTTCAATTGAATGAAAAGAAGTTCTAGTAAGTTTAGCCTCTACACAGGTTGCACATTTGATACTAGAATGAAAACTACATTTAGGCAAATATTCCATATTAACTAATCTACGCAAAGCATCATAGTTAACATGACCTAGTCTACCATGCCACACATTAGAAGACTCAAGCATATAAGCAGAAGAGTTTTTCTTATTAGGTACAATTGTCATTACATTCATTTTAAAGAGCCCATCGCTCATGTACCCTTTTCCCACATACAACCCAGATTTAGTGAGTACAAACTTATCCGACTCAAATACAAGTTTAAAACCCTTCTTACTCAGAAATGAGCCTGATACCAGATTCTTACGAATATCAGGTACATGCAGCACATTGTTGAGGGTGAGTTCCTTTCCAGAAGTCATTTTTAATACCACCTGTCCTTGGCCTTCAACCTTAGAAGTGGCAGAGTTGCCCATGAAGAGTTGTTCTCCAGTTGATGCATGGTAAGTGGAGAACATCTCTCTGATTGAACAGACATGTCGAGTGGCCCCTGTGTCCACCCACCATTCTCTGGTGTTACCAACCAGATTGACTTCTGAGACCACAGCAGAAAGATTGATGTCTGAAACATCAGTGGAGAGAGTGTCCAGTTCTGTCATGTTGGCCTGCGCTGGTTTCTTACTTGTACTGCCTTGGTCCTTACGCTTACGACAGTCCTTAGCACGGTGGCCTGGTTTGTCGCACACATAGCAGTTCCCTTTGAACTTCTTGTTGTCATTGGGACCTTGCTTTGGACCGTTGGGATTGTTCTTCCTCTTCTTGGAATTCTTCCCATGTTCCACCACATTTGCCTTGGCTTCAGTGAAGGTTTTTCCTGCTTTCTTCTCAGATGCACGATTGTCTTCCTCTATCCTCAATCTGACAATCAGGTCTTCAAGTTTCATCTCCTTTCGCTTATGCTTAAGGTAGTTCTTAAAATCCTTCCAAAGTGGTGGCAATTTTTCAATGATTGCTGCCACTTGGAAAGACTCACTAAGAGACATTCCTTCTGCATGTATTTCGTGGAGAATTACTTGAAGTTCCTGAACTTGATTGATTACTGCTTTGGAATCGATCATCTTGTAGTCAAGAAATCTGCCAACAACGAATTTCTTCATTCCGGCATCTTCAGTCTTGTACTTTTTGTCAAGTGAATCCATAATTCCTTAGCAGTCTTCAATGAACAGTACACATTATATAATGTGTTGTCTAGTCCATTGAGGATATAATTTCGGCAGAGGAAGTCAGCATGCTTCCAGGCGTCTACAGCAGCAACAACTTGCTTGTCTGTTTCACCTTCTATTAAAGCAGGAGCTTCTTCATGGAGGAACCTAGCCAAGTTCAAGGTAGTGAGATAGAACAACATTTTCTGTTGCCATCTCTTGAACTCAGTACCATTGAACTTCTCAGGTTTCTCCCCATGGTTCACCATAACAGGGGTAGGGGTACTAACTGGAGTATTCTTCTCAATACCTATTACTGTTAACAGAACAGAAATTAAGTAAATATAGAGAGTATTGCAGACTTATAAACTCAGTTACTGTATACTGAGGCAACCAGAAAGTTTTTTACAGAACACACTGAAGTTCTGTAATGTTATAGAAAAGAAAGAATTTCAGTTTCACAATACCAGTTTCAGAACTTAGAGGAACTAGAAACCAGCAGTGAAATTGACATAAACTGAAACCAAAAACTACTGAAGTAAAACTGTAACAGAGTGTACTCAGAAAGAAAAAAAAAATTTTGTCTTAAGATTGTTAGTCCGAGTATATACAGTAATAATTCAGTATTAGGAAACAGTTCTTCACAACAGTGAAGTAAAACAGTGAAACAGAATTCTAAAATAAATTTAAAATACACTTACTGTTTGAAGGTAAGAAAACAGTAGAAAGAGGCTGATCAAGGCTAGTGTTTAACACTATGTCCTTAAGACAAAATTCGCCCTCGCCAAGGTGCTAACGAGCTTCAGCGGCGTCTGTCTCCCAGGATACAATGATCGGTACCACAACAGTTGCAGCACTACAAACTGTGTGACTGGCGAACCAATTAGTGCAACAGGACTCTCTCTTTGGACTCAGATGACTCGAAATGCAATGCAACAACAATGGATTTGATTTGCAAAAACGTATGGACAAGATGCATATTTATAGCCTGCATCAAGTCCTTTCATGGGGGGTTGCATCTGTTCAGAACAGTGACTGTTCAGGTGAACAGATGCACCTCTTCTTTGGACACACCTCTTGGGGTTTGGACACACCCTTTCAACTGCGAAAAGACACACCTCTAAAGACACATCCCATTTGAAAAAAGAAATTTTATAAAATAAAATTTCTCCAAAAAAATAGGTAGTGGGTTGGGCCGAGCCAGGCCCAAGCCCAAGCCCGGTGCGGGGCGGGGCGGCGCGCGCGCGTGTGGTGGTGACCCCACCTTGGTCTAAATCCTCCCTCATCCACAAAAGTGGGATGCCCCTTGGGGCTCACCTTATACTCCAAGGTAAGTGTATTTATACCCAAGGAATGTTTTGCTCCCAAGCAATGTGGGAAGCAAGTTCACCACTTCCTTTTGTTTCCATGTTTAACATGTTCAAGTAGTGGTGTTTAGGAGACAATTTCTCATTCACTCCTTAATGGATTAGAGCAACCAAATACATGTCTCTAATCTACTCATGGAGTAGATTACATAACCATGTATTCCCACCTAAAAAGATAGGTGGGTCCCACTTAGACTTTGGCTCAAAGTTTACAAAAATAGTGGTTCTCTAGGCCATTTTTCCAACAACATCGGCATTAGATTGCACAACCGACTTGGTAAGAGTTAAACCCCATTATGAATTTAATCCATTAACACTCACTAGCCCTCCATGAGCTGACACTGCCATAGTTTAAAACTAATTTGAATCATACTTGTCGTTGGATTCAATTTGATGAAAACTATATAACGTAAGAAGATATTGAAATTTAAGGCCTATAAATCAACAGCTGTAATGATCTAGTGCAGTGGACTTAGAGTGCACTGGGTACAATGAGGATGAGTGATGGTCCACTTGTGATCAAGTTAATCCCCTCCCACGAACTATCCTCAATGAATTAGTACAAGCCCAAATCTGACACTAACCAAATTATTACTCACTGTTGGAAAAGGATCCTCTGTTTGGTCCAAATAGGGAAATCCTATTTGGATCAATCAGGGGGTGCCACATGGGGAGAGATGTCAAATCAATGACATCACATCTCCTCCACCAAAATATATATATATATATATTTCCCATGAGGCACCCCTTGACCCTGTTTGGACCAAACAGAGGATCTGTTTCCCTCACTTTTGGGTTGAAATTAAGAGAGAGAGAGAGAGAGAGAGAGAGAGAGAAGAAAATGATGCCTTTCAAAACCATTAAACTTGAGAGACATAGATTATATACTAATTTAATGGATTTAATAGTATAACAATTTGGTCAATATCGATCATTTTATCATTCATATTTTCTTTAACATGTAACTGTCTTATCTGCTAAATATAACAGAATGGTCGATATCAATCATATCGCAAAATAACAAGAAAAAAGACGAATCTGTAGATCCACTTGCAGATCCTGCGCCCTCACCTCCTCTCACTTCCCTTGGGTCTACAGGTCCTTGACTCCCATCCCCTCCCTCCCTCACTACTTGCAAGCCCAGCCCTCTTCCTCATCTCCTCCTACAACCCCGCCTCTGTCTCCCTTCCCCTCTTCTCCCTCCTCCTCCCCTTCTCTCTCCTCCCCCTCCCTCCATGACAATCCTCCCTCCTCCTCCAACGAAGATGACCCCATGCTCGTCGGCCTCCATTCCTTCGTATCCTCCCTCTCCTTGCCTCCCCTAGCCTCATCCACCGCTCTGGAGCAGCACCAGCGACCAAGAGAGAAAAATCTAATTTCTATTTGGGTTCTACAAAT
This sequence comes from Camphora micrantha, assembly GCA_003546025.1. Classification (NCBI taxonomy): domain Eukaryota; kingdom Viridiplantae; phylum Streptophyta; class Magnoliopsida; order Laurales; family Lauraceae; genus Camphora; species Camphora micrantha. The sequence goes on from QPKB01000009.1 coordinate 42,570,000, forward strand.
TGAGAGTAACCACCACAAAATGGTCGATATCGACCATATCGCTAAATGAATAAAAAAATTAATTTAAACTAAAAAGGCCACATGAGGACCCCTCTCATGTCCAATATGATACGGGGACCTGGTAAGATGTATGGGGTCTTATGGGGACTTGTCCCGTAAATTCCTCTAGATTATATAGTAAAGAAAGGAGAAAAAAAGTATAACCGAATCCATCCACATCAAACCCCTATCATGTCTTGCTATACTTAACAAAAAATCACTTCCTTTCATCATCGTTTGTCACTTATCCCAAGTCCATTCTCTCAACCTCTTCCACCAACTCTGCCGTGGATCAATTATAATATATTAAGCTAAGAGGTTTTTATTACAATTTTGACCGTCGATTATAATTTTGACCGACGGTTATGTAACTACTCATGCAACCACCCACTCATTTTTCCATCAAACCACTCATGTTTTAGTTGTTCATATGTAACTGTACCATTTTTGCTCCAATTTCTCTATTTCTATTTTATCCAACTTGTCTTATGGAAAGAGTTAATTTTTTTTATTTTTTTTTTGCAAGTTAAGATTTGTATATATATTAAGGAGAAGACAAAAATACACAACATTAAAACAAATTTTACGTACTGTGAGCACAACTACCCACAACACCAAAAAATAAAACAAAGATAATTAGAAGCCTACAACTGGCTAAAACAACAAACCCACATGATCAGAGCCAACAAACCCACAAAGCAATAGGTGGGGTCACTAATGATGCAATTGTGGTTTCTAAGATGAACTGCAAAATAGTACCTATGCTTCCAAGGAGAAAGGTTTGGGCTGGTAAGAGCAGAGTTGATTAATTTCATGTATGCCAACATCACTAGAGAGTTAGAATACTTGGAAGCTTCTTTGAGAAGAGTAGAAGCTGCATTTAAAGGATCACTATCAGCAACAGTCTTTACCAAAGAATAGAGTTTGTTTTTTTCTTGAAGAAGCCCATTGTAAAATCATCTTTAGAAAAAAAAAAAAAAAGATTCCAATTTGAAGAGCTAAATGGGATAGGTTTAGTAAGAATGTGGTTTGAATGTGCAGATAGGTCCCAAGCTGCTGCAACGTGGGAAGAAACCGCAAGATTGAGGTAATTTGCTTTCGAACGAATCTAGGCTTTAATATCATGGTGGATAGCTTCCTATGGTCGAGCTTTATTCCTGGGAATCCGATAGTTTCGCTCACGCCATATATGCCAAGTAAATGCAAGGAAACATAACTTCGTCACAGTAATGTCATCTTCATTCCTATGGTTACAATGAGAAAGAAAATCTCTCATTTGCACAACAATGGGCTTATCTCTTTGGACAATAGCACCAAAAGAAGCAACTATAGAATCTCAAATGTTCATGCTGTAGATGCAAGCAGTAATGATGTGTCTACAGCTTTCGGGAGAGCAATTGCAAAGCACACAGATCGGGTGATGGGAAATCTGCTTAGTTGCTAGAACATCTTTAGTCTTCAAGCCATTATGAAGAGCCAACCAAGTGATCATACAGTGCTTGTTTATACTCCATTTAAACCCGAGAAGATCGCACCAAGAAGAGTTAACATGTTGAGCAGTATCATCACAAGTGGACTTTAAGCTAAAGTCACCTAGCGCGGAGGAAGACCAGACCACCTCATCACAGAAATCTATGGAAGGCTTGGGCATCGAAGAGACAAAAAGGAAGAGGGAGATACCGCGCTAAGCACGGGTTATTGGGCTAGTACATATTGGTCAACTTGCATGGCAACATGGAATTGGAAATTTTAGCCCATATGTTGCACAGAGTCTTTGCTGGTCTAAAAGTGAGAATGAATTCATTGATAATTAAGTATGTGTTTAACGGTCTGTTTGGGAGAGGGGAGGGGAGGGGAGGGAAAATTTGAGGGGGAAGGAAAATGAAGGGGAAGGGAGGGGAGGGAAAATTAATTTTACCTTCTCTTGTTTGGGAAGTGAAAAGTAGGGGGAAGAAAAGTGAAAAAGTAGGGTTTTGTTTGTTTGTGAGATAGAGAGAAAATTACCGTTTTGTCCTTACTTTTATAAAAACTTTAAAAAATTTCTTTACACATAAAGGGCAATTTGGTCATTTCTCTCATTTTCTCCCCCTCTCCCCCATTTTCCCCCCAATTTTGGGGGGAAAATTTTTTCACCCTTTTTCCCTCCCCCTCCCCTCCATTTCCCCCCCCCCCCCCCCCCCCTTTCCCAAACACCCTCCAAAAAAAATTTCCCCCCACTTTACCTCCTTTCCCCCCCCCCCCTTTCCCAAACAGAGGGTAAGTGTCTCATGGCTATGCATATCATGAGATTTCCAAACTAAACATCTCTTCGGTTCTACGAAATACTTGATTCTTGGATGGGCTTATACAAGGTGAAGAATTGTTACCATCAAAAACGAGAAATCTTGATATATGGGATTGAGAAAATATCTGAAACCAGCAAAACCTTGATTATAAAAAAAAAAAAAAAAAAAGCCTATACTTGCTAACATGCCCTAGTTGTCTACCCATCACAACTTTTTTGCGCACGTACACTGTAAGGGTAAACAATAGTGGCTGACAGAGGCTGTTAGAGCTTGAAAAATAATATATATATATATATATGATGTGGGCTCTCATAAGCTGCGCGCAGCTTATTTTATTCTAAGCTGAAACAATGCATCGTTGTCATCATTCTCTGTTTCTGGCCTGATTGAATTGAAAAATCCAGTTCTAATTGGATCTATCGCTACGTTGGAAAAGATGATTTGAGACAGTTTACGATAGAAATATTATATATATATATATATATAGAGAGAGAGAGATATTTGCCCCTTCCCTCAATATTTCTTTTACAAAGAACTTGTGTGGGAATGTTCCACGAGCTTGGGATCCAGCAAGTGATCTGGCCAGGCCCGTCCCGTTCTCAGCTCCTAGGGAGAGCCCCACCTCGGAGAGAACACTATCCGTCTGTGCACCTCGGTAAATGCAAAAGGACGCGTAGCTCGGCAGCAGTGTCGAGGAGAGGTGATAAGCAGCTCGGCCAGCCGAGCTGGGCATCATGTTAATCAATAATTAATGAGGACGTGGCTACACTTTGACAGACAAGATGGGCGCCAGATACAGAAAGCGTGAACCTGATCTGTCCATCACATCAGCAATCATGCAAAAGGTCAAGGTATGGACTGTTGGGACAGTGCTTATACCAACCTCCACTAAGGAAAAGGAGTATGGTGCGATGGGACCATACACCCACCAACCCCCGCTTACAAAGAGTCTGAGAAGACCAACACCTATAAATTGGCACAAGGAAGAGCAAGCGAAGGTATAAAATTTTGAGTCCTCTCTTCCTCTCCATTCACTCACTCTTTGTTCAGTATCAGCACTAATTTAGGCGTCGGAGTGCCTTTGGCTCACTACAGCCAAGGCCTCTAACCCAGCTCCCTCTTATTTCAGGCCTTTGAAGCCTCCCTTGACATCATGAATTCAGAGACAGATCCCACCAAAGCAAGTCCGTATTATTTTAGGCACTTACAGAACTCAAAGTTAAATTTCCTTAATTGGTCCGAGTGGGCCAACGTGGCTCTCGCATAGTCTTCTTTTTTCCACAATAAGACCTTAAAATGGGCTTATATTTTACAAATCTATCACAAGAGACCAAGAAGTAGAACAGAAACGAAGGAAAATTGAAAACCCATCAGACATCGGCACGTACCTTAGTAAAAAAAAGTTGTTCGCTGACCAATCGTTGATTTCGCCGAGTGGGCCACACATACAATGATCATCGTCCGGGGCTAGGGCTACAATTAAGGCTATATCCTGGTGCGGGTTGTACAGAAATGTGGACCACACTCCTGTCCATTGGATGGCATAAGACCTAATTGTCTTTTAAAATTCACTGCAAGAGGAGCAAAAGCCAGCCCTGAGATCAACCCCTGGTTATAGATATTAGACAAATTCACAAGTCTTCCTTGTGAGAATATCAAACGTAGCTCATTTCCTATCAGGTTCTGATGAGCCCTACTTTTAAAGTTGCATGCAAGAAAAAGTCCAATCTCTAATTACGTACTTGGAGGACAATCACAGTTTCGTAAGCCTTATTATCTTCAGACATTTATTTATGATTGTTTTGCTTGACTCTACTCTTGAGACTTTTTGGGTTACTGTAAAATAAGAAGTCGGGCCAATGAATTGATGCAGCAGTTATAATGTCCAATCAAATTTCAATTTTTATTGTTATTGACAGATCATTGTTGTCTAATAGAAATGAGAAATGCTGGGGGACTAATGAAATTGTAAAACAAACTGAGCACATTGCGGGGAAGTCTCTCGAGTTTTATAATTCCCATTGTCTCCCAAGCATTTTTCTTTATAAATTGGATCGGTGGCCTTATGATCTATAAGCCTGCTTCTAACTTCTCAATTGCAACTTCAAGACCACTTGTAAAATATGGATTCCAAGAATAAGGTAGGTCCTTCTTTCCTTTTCTCTCCCAAGTCCATATTCATTGAATATGGTTTTGGATTCCCAAAGCATCCCCTACCCACTAATGGTTTTGGATTCCCAAAGCAATATTGTCCACAATTTTCAGCTCTCTCAATGTGCCAAGACAAAAAAGCATTAAAAACAGATTTTATTCACTATCCTTTAGTCCCGAAAGAGCCATAAAAAATGATGCATGGATCGAGTTTTGCCTGCAAGGCGAACCTGATTAGTAGTTTTGCTTGACTAATGATAGATGGAACCCATTTACATGCCATGAAGTTCCATTTTTCTCTAGGCAAAGAAAAAAAAAAAAAAACAATCTAATATCAATTGAGTCTTACCTATTTATGGATTCATATTGCAACTACCTAACCATTTTATGGCTGATGCCACAGGGCAATATCCAGTATGGTGGGGAACTCCAGTATCGTGGGGAAGAGAACGTCAATAAGGGAATGCAATTTTTGATGGGAAATGAACACAAAAGCGTCTCGGAAACACCGGAAAATAAGGACTCGGGAAATAAGGACTCGGGAAATCAGGGCTCAGGAAATCAGGGCTCTGGAAATCAGGGCAAGTAAATATTGAAAAATATATCCCCTATTGAATGAGAATGTTGAAGCTACTACAGTCAGTGCTTTTACTTATGTCCCAGTTAGTTATCCATGTTTCATGTGTGCCTTATGTAGTGTTCAAGCTTTGTCTACTATCAACAAAGTCCGTTTACCACAAGTGATCCAGGACAATAATGAGAAGATAGTCATTTGCATCATTTCTGTATTTTTTTGCAGATCCCAAGTAGCTATTGTGTAATGCTTGCTGGCTAGGTAATAAAAGTGTGTGTTATATATATGCCATTTAGGTGGATTTAAAAGGCCAGATTGTTAAACACTGTCCCGAGTTAATCGAGATTAACTCTATTTAATTGAAATTATTACTAATTAATCATTTTAAATTAAGATAATGATGGTTAATAATCAAATTCAATGAGATTATTCTCAAATGATTGATTTAGACTTAATAAAGTGATAATGAATGAGATTAAGGTAATTTAGTTGGTTTTAGACTCAAACAAAGGAAAATAAGGACTTTTTCGTAAATACGAATTATCGTGTATTTTGTCAAATATGGTCACTCTTGATACCAACGTGTGTACCTCGAGGAGTACGTCAACTACCGTAATAGGCGCGGTTCCATTCGACTTGAATTGGATCAAGTGAGTCCTCATTTGACTAGAATTAGAAATAAGTGAAGAAGAGGGGGGGTTTATGCAATAGTGGCTTATAAGGTCTCGATGAACTCAGTGAGTTCATTCAACTCATTTCCAGCACAACAATCTCAAGTAATTTAAATGCATTTTAAGGAGCAATCCACAATTTTAGCATAGAATTAATGAGGTGAAGTGCTCATGTTCATATCGTCTGTGCTTGTCTTCTCCACTTGCCTTCTCTCAGTATTTGTGCTGCCTCTGTTTGACTCTTCAATTTGGCTTCTTTTGGATCTACTTATAACTGTTGCTTCCTTCTCATTGACGAATGTTAGGAACCTTTGAAGATGCCTAGAGTGTGAGATGCCTTGACTGCTTTGGTCGGGTTCGTTCGGAACATGGCGGCTGAATTGGCGTACTATCAAAACAAAGTACACAATCAGTGCCATGAAGCACACAAGCCTACAAATCAAAAACAGGCCCAAAAAGCTCTTCAGATGAAGTTGATTCGATTCAAGCTCTGTGCTATCAGGACTGCAACCAGTTCTTGTCAGCCACTTGTCTCGGATCCTCTGGAGATCACCACTATCTGCCAAGTTCCAGGATGGCAGTCGACATATCAACAACCAAAGGAGAATCCCGTGGGAATGCCTGTGTCAGAAAATAAAATCACCAACTTAGAAAATATGAATGGAATCCATAGGCCTTTGGATATACACAATAAATACATGTATTACTAGCACTTTAAATATCCTGTTTGTGCTCTTTAAGATTTTTGCATTTCCCAAATGTGTGGAGAACCAGATAACCATAAAATTCTTCCAATATATACACCAGATGGGTTTTGGTTACATCCATATGTACATTTTTCAAACAAGAAGGATGAACACAACATAAACTTGAGTTTGAACATAGATATTTCTTGAGGATTTTTGGGCTTTTTGCGGGTTTTTCTTTTTAGGACGAATGTTTTGTACAAACAGCTCAATTTTCAAGTGCTCAGATAAATTAGGCCTGATGGAAAACGAGTTCGCGGTGGATCTTGGGCGTAGGCTAATTTGCCAAATATTTGGCAGAATGGACAGCCACCATTAAGTGCTCTGTTGAGGTTGCAGAGAAATCAGTGATCATATTAGGTGTGATACTATATATAATCGAGTTTTTCTAGCCCAATTCAATATTAGGAACCAGATTTGATAAGGATCTGGTGTGAAAAATGGAGAAAAACAGTCATTTCCACCATTGTAGGCTTCTGGTTTCCTGGCCAAACTACAGAGCTGATTAAATTAGCCACATATTCTGCAAAAATGTTCAAGCTACTTGCAATTAGTGTTCCCTTGAAAATGTAAAAACCATATTCGTGTTTGGATATACTTAATTTTGAATTTGCAGTGTCTTGAGAGAAACCGTTGTAGATATGGAAGTTCAACTACAAAGCAGTATCACCTCCATTTCTGGGAACCTTCTGGAGGGCTGATGCAGTCTTCTTGTTTTCCAAGAGAAATAAATCTAGATTTGCAATGCCAAGTTCCTTACTCAATAGTTTTCAGCAAAGGAACCACTTGAAATCAAGCATATTTACCTCATGGTTCTGGTAGGCCAAAACAGGGGATAGAGAAGCTGGATCTATCATTGCCTAGTTCCTTTAGAAAAGCAGAAATCTGATCTGTATCTTTCAAATGCAGCTGTTGACCCATCTCAATTCCTAAGCCGAAAGCCTAAATTTAAAACATCCATGGGAGGTGGCTTGGGGTCTCAAAATAGGGATGTCTTAGAAAATTCCTTCAGTACATTGGATACCACTGCCCCAGGATACGTGGAACTTAATTTTGATGGCTCTTATGATTGTATAGACTCTGAAAATGTGGAAATTGACAGTATCGGACGGGATCATCACTCGATGATGGCATACCTTCATAGATGTGGGCTAAGTTACTTTTTGGCATCGATCTTGGAATGTTTCATTTTGAGAATGAATTTAAAAATATAAAAAAAAAATTGTGTTGCAAATACTTTTTTGCTCGCATTCGGTGCATCTATAAAAACTCTCCATCTCTATCTCCGCCCTCTCATTATCTCTCCGGATTTTTTCTATGACAAGATCCATGTCAAATAAGTTTTCTTCATTCATTCTCAACACGAAACATTCTCATATTTTTTTTTTTCTGGATCAAATAGTCCGGCCCCTTCAAGCCGAGTTGCAAGCATTTCTGGAGGGTCTGTGCTTTTGTAGAGGCTTGGAAATAGGAAACTTAAGGGGTGTGTGGTAACTTTAAATCTAAGCTCTTGTTTTGTTAATTAGAGTTTATTTACATGTTAGAGCATTTGACAAACCTCGAAATTCAGAGCTTATTTACAGATTACAATTTTTGCCTGCAAACAAACAAAGGGCTAAGGGGGGCTCCCTTTTTCATTTTGGCTAAAGCTGATAGAGCTTGATGATGCAAAAATATTTATAAGTGTTTTACATGAAGATAAATGGCTTAGATCCTGAAAAGGTGGGCCCCACCATGAATTTAAGAAGGGTGTTACACCATACTAAAATGCTGCCCTGCTGCATTGTAGTTCTTCCCCGAAACGAATACCATTTTATTGTCATGGCCCCAAATGGACCACATAAGATTAGTCACAACCATCTACCATTTTGT
>QPKB01000009.1:42578845-42604794 GCA_003546025.1 Camphora micrantha
TTCGAACGGGGATCCAATGTTGTTTTTTAAAATGAAAAGGGGATCCAATGCTTGAAGGAAGAAAAAAAGGCAACATTGCACAAAGACGTCATAATGACAATTTCATAGATTATTTGGTATCAGACCAAAAGTATTCATAAACATTTAGATATACCGAATAAGGTCCTGTCCAATGAGATGAAATATAAGCGATCCAACCATAGCCATTACACGCTGATTAAAGCATCAGGCCAGATGGTTTTTAGGCATGACGTTCTTCAAACATTCTTGAAAAACGGTCAAGGATGGTCTAAACAAAAGGATCAATAATTTCTTTATTTATTAATTTCATACTTACCAATCTTTTTGAGATATCACTATTAGTATTGTTGGTGAAAAAATGAAATTGCCAAAAGTGTCAATTCAATTTTTGTCATATTAGCCTTTTCAAAGTAGCCCATAAAATACTTTGCTAAATTCCTTTGTTCATGGCGTACGATCACTTCTACGCGAAGGTTAATTCTTTAAACCCCCTATTGGCATTATGGGTTGGGTGGTTGCTTTTTTTTTGTTATTATTCTCATTCCCTTTTTCGCTCTCATCTTTCTTCTTCCCTCCCTTCCTCCCTCGGTAAGGCCGGCTCAACCTTAGGCCAACAAGGGCAATTGCTAAGGCGGTCTAAAAAATCTGAGCCCCCAAAAATTTTTCAGCCTCAGAATCATTTTTCTTAAAATTCAAATTTCAAGGCCTCAATTTCGATAAAAATATTAATAAAAGTACATGTTTTCCTCCCAAAAATATACATATCCATTCCTAAGTTGCCACCTATTCATGTTATTATTTTAAGGCACAGAGAAAGTCATTTGGTTACAAGATAGGCATGCCCATCTCAAGTTCCCACCTTTACATATATTATTAAAGGTGAGAGAGCTATTGAACGTTGGTTACGAGAATGAGTTAATTAGGCATGAAATTTAAGGGCCATCACAAAAAGCAAGAAAAATAGATTTTATATAAAATATTTATATAATAATATTTAAAAAATAGAAAAACCCCATTAACATTTTCGCCTTAGGCCTACATTGGCTCGGGCCGGCCCGGCCCCTCCGTAACCGACAACCACCGGTGACCCCACAGGGATGGCCGGATGTAATATTTTGATGTATTAATATTGAAGAATTGTTCAATGGCCCATTGCAAGTACTTTTTAATGGTTGGGGGGTGCATGATGCCATTCCTAGTGCTTTCTTCATATAAGTGCACACACCACACTCCGAAAGTGGACCATTATTGAGAAATGCTTTTCTATCTCTACAGCACAGCGTAAGTGCTTTTGGGCCGCCATTTTACTCTTCTTATTCGATACTGATTCAGTGTAGCTTCTGTTGACTTCTTTATGGAAAAAAAAAACTGCATCTAATTACCATTAAGCTTTGGCTCTTAAATTGATGGTTATAGATGATTAACTATTTTGGCCCACCCCTAATCTGCATCATGAGACTCAAGAGATGACTGTCAATCAAAACCCAAGATTTAAAAAAACCTGGGATCTCCTGTGTCTTAGTGGGATGCGTGTGAGCTCAACTGTGGGTACTGTCTATTGATAATAATCTGGACTGTCCAAAGTGAATGTAATCAAATTTTTAAAGCTTTGCTTAGTGGGATTGGTTCCTGTTATGATCTAACCAATAAACCAGAAGCCTTAGGACTGATGGAACGCGTCAAAGGGTATGTAGCTTTTTTCTCAATTGTTTTAGATAGCTCCTCACTCTATTTTAGATAGTCCGTTCCGTAATTCGAATCTGAGATGTGGAGGTCAGTTCTTATACAAATGTTATAGACCTAATCAATATTCCAAAAGCCCTAAGCCTGATGGAACGCATCAAATTAAGTCTTATAGCTATTTAAGACCAAAAACAGACCACCACACTTCTACAAACACAACGTCCTTGGCCGCTCTCACTTCTACGGCAGGTAGCGTCCTTTTTAGCCTCCTAGGACGGCTTTACACTTTGCTCTATTAGCCCTTTTCGCGCAGCTTTCACTCTCTGACACTAGATAGCTATTTTTTTCAAGTTTTTTTAGACGACGCTCACTCAATTCCAGGTAGCTTTTTTCGCGGCGGTTTTTACTCTAACACTAGGTAGCCATTTTTCAAATTTTTATAAACGACTCTCACTCTACTCCAGATAGCTCTTTCCATGACTCGAATTAGAGACGTAGCTAGCCAAATACAAATATTACGGACTTAACCAATATGTCAAAAATCCTTATGACTAAATGGAAACGCGTCAAATTTACTCTCTATAACTATTTTAGTATAGTATCAGTTCCAACTATAAAACTAAATTCAATGATTAATATGTAAAATTCTATTTGTGGGGAAGGTTAAAGAAATGCCATTCATTCCGGACCGTTCTTGGATCATCAATTGATGGGCCCCAGATGAAGTTTCCGTACATCCCACTCCGGGGAGCGCGTGGGACAGACGCTCCATCCCGTGAAGCAAGCTTCGAGGAAACTTCCGTGAAACTTCCGTGAAAGTGGCTTCCAAGTACCAACAGCCCCAATAGCGATCCTTCTTGTCCCTTGCGTCTTGAATATGACGTTACAAATAGAGGAGCGAGGGGTATTCATTTTCGTATTTGCTGTCGCTATCAGTGATTACTGATTACAATTCCCAAACCGTGGACGTGAAGGACCAGAAGACCCCGGTTGCAATCTCTGCTTCCTGGAGTCCAAAACCAGGCTCGGACTTCACCTACGCATTCACCCTAGCCGCTGCCTTCTTGACACTCAACACCATCGGTGCCATTTTGAGAATGGGCGAAGATCTTCCGGCTATGGCTTTTACGGTCACCCTCTATGTATTTCTCATGATCTTCTTTTGGTGCGTAAGTGCGTTCGAGAAGATGCCTCACGACTCCAAGAACAGGGAGAGGTTGAAGATCCTTGTATGGGTACTGGCTACGACACTCAACTTGATGTTTGCATACCGGGTCTGGACAATGGTTCGACCTGGTGTGGCATTGGGATTGTTGGTGTGGGGAATGGTTGGCATCACTAGTGTCATCACATTCTATTTCTTCTTTGTGTTTGGTGATAAGAAGACCTGGTCAGGGGAACGTGCCGAACAAGTTTAATCTGCACGTACGAGTTGAAGTAGATCGAAGCAACTTAATGAATGCTAAAATAAGATCTCATTTTGTATTGCAGTTTTAGAATTTCATATTGTTTGCTAAACCAGCAAACATCATATGTTTTGTGGACGTAGAATGGGTTTCAGAAACAATGTAACAATCATCCTATGCAAAGCAATTTATATAGTACCTAATACAAAATCTACCAAAAACAGGTACCTCAGTTTTTATGTGTTGCGATCTGTATCCTCCATAAACGGAGCTTTGCTCTCTTTTCTTTGAAGAAATACAACTTCTACGTCTGCTTTAGTGCTGCGGTGGAGTATATAAGTCATCGTTTTCGACCTGGCAGGGTATTTATCCTTTTCAATCCAAACTGAATTGTAGCCGAGTTTTTTCAGATCTCTTCTCTCTCTCTCTCTCTCTCTCTCTCTCTGTCGGGACCTCCATGTCATGGCGACCCCATGCGGCAATGCTGTCATGCTGAGACTACTTTTTCGGATTTTGAACGATTCGTGTATCAAACCGAAGAGCTTCTTTTGACTACTTTAAATATACAATCATATGTGCTAAGCACTCGACAGGCTCTTTTTCTCTCTTTGGCCCTCTTCTTTCTTTCAAGGCCTGAACACGTTGACTTACAATTCATAGTTGAACCCAAGACACTCACGTTGTCCATCTGTTCTTCAAAGCATTCTATGTAATCACTCAGCAAAGTACCCCGAACAAACTCGTGCATTCCCAACCGCCACCACCCGAATCACCAAATTAGTCATTCCAAAGTCGCCTTGTACAGCTCTTGTGAAGTCCCTTTAGCCCGATTAACTGTTGGGTTTTTGGGGTGTTTCAAAAAAAAAAAAAAAAAAAAATGGCGCTTTTGAAAAAGATGTTTGTACTTTTTTGCATTTGCTTTATGTGGGTACTGTAAAAGTATTAGAACACACAGCATTCCATGCTGCTAAAACTCTTTCTTGGCGTGGGCAGCCCCAACATAATCACAGTCCGTCTGAGATCTAAAAAAAGCATTTAAAAATAAAAGAAATTATTTCATGAATGTAAATTTATACCGAAATTTTCTGACCCCACTCAATTTAGGAGTTTCACCCCACATTAACCTAAACTTTACACTTTTTTTTTGTTGCTGTGGTAGTGAACAAAAGTCACCTTAAAATATCACCGCCTAAATTAATCGGTACCAACTGGTCCATTCAAATTAAATAAAATTATATGGGCTGACATTACTTGATATGCCCTCTAGCAAACAGTTTTAAGAATTTAAAGGAATTTAAATGCATTGCTAGAAACATAGTGGAGACAAAGAGGATATTCGAATATCATATTGGTTTATTTGCTGTAACACAAATTGGCGTTGATTTTTACCAGTAGTGACTGCCATTGGTAGAAAGAGTTTGTTTAGCATATGAAGTAAAACCCCATAAATTTAACATTATTGCAGAATCGAATAGGAAGATCAATTGGATGAATGCTGTTAGTACATATATTGAAAAAATATGTAGTTGCTAGTTGTTTAATAATGAATCTATTATTCAATGATTTTAACACATGTAACCTGAAAAACCTGTTAAGGGCAGCTGTAAAGAGTTTATGTATTTGGATTTTGCTTTTGGATTAAGAACTATTAGTAACAATGTATAATTTTTTATTTTTTTTTAAGAATTCAATATTATCTTTGTCGGATTACCGAAATTAGATTATTGGAGAATTTTATACTATACTTGTCGAATTATCAAAATAGATGACAAAATGTTGATAAAGAAAAAATAAAATTTATTCGATTTGCAGAAAATAAGTTTTTTGTTGACTCCACTGACTCGAATTTCTTGAAGCCGCTATTGTTTATTGAGTTGGGTTTATATGTTGTTTTACTCCTATATACTTTTAAAAGACTTTGAGGGCAATTTTGCCATGAGCCATAAAAGGCGCACGCCCGGGTTGGGCTTAACCCAGGGGGTGGTGCTTGTCGAAAAAACGTTTAACCGGACGTGCGTCTGCCACGTTGCATCCTGTGTGTATATGGTTTAAAACTTAAAACGCTTATGGTTTTAAAAAACGTTTTAGCATTGTGATTTGATTGCTTTAACGTTGTGGGATTAATGGGCTTAATGGTTTTAACACTGAGGATTTAATGAGTCAATGGATACGAATCTCCATTATATCAAGGTCATCTCTGTCATTGTTTTATGGACACACAAAATGATTTCCACCCTAGCTCTTCTTCTATGTTCCTCTATTTTTTCTCTAAGCATTCCAAAAAAGGAGTCTGCAGTTCAGCGCGAACAGTTGCGAATTGGACCTGAACTAGAAGGCTGTTGTATGCTGCGAGCGGTTCTGTTGGAGAACCTTCGCGCGTGGGTTTCAATCACAAGGGGGTGAAAACTCGTCTAAAATAAAGCGTCATCAAGACGTGCCTTAGCCACAGATCTGACTGGTCATTGCTGCTCTTCGTCTCTCGCCAATAAATCACAGTTGCAAGCCTTCAACAATCGGGTACTATTTTTTTATTTAAATTTTTTTGATAGCAACCCATGTTCTGTAGCATTTTATTTTTTTTTGTTATAACGCACAGTATCTTCCACCCAGTCCAGGCTCAGAGCCTTTGGCCCTGAGTCCGAGGAACACTTTTCCAAAAGAAACTAATCCCTAAAGGCGCATGCAAACCCTCTTATCCACATGCACTCAGTAAAACTATGAGAAGTGGCCAAATGAGGGTAGGCGTCGAACACAAGACATCTTAGCTTCATGCAGGCGCATAGTCCTTGGCCAGCAATAATAATACAGAAAATATAGAGAACTCCAAAGAAGTAAAATCATGATCATACAAAAATAACTCTTTGATTGTTTCCTTAAGCTCCTAAGAATTTCTCTATCATATGAATCCAATTGATAACAACATAATCATAAACATCATATTGTGATTCAAGAAAAAAAACAAATTCAAAAAAAATTCAAAAGCTAAGCGAAAGTAGCTAAAATTCAAGACCCTAACACTAATCAAACAAAATCCAAAGCAAGATATGTAGGTGTTTTTTTCTAATATATTTTTGATAATATATATGTTAATCATACTCAATAACTAAAATATAATATATTTTCTTTATATTGAAAAAGCTACTTTAAATTCGAAACTCATCTACATCTACAATTTTAGTGGCCAACAATGATAAATCACTAAAGCAGGGTTTTATTGTTCTATACTTTTAAGAATTTTTTTAATTTTTTGGCTTGTATTGTATGTTTATTTTAATTAGTGTTCACTTTACTTGTTATTATTATTTATTATGATTTATAAATAATAAATACATCTATTAGAAAATATAAATCTGGATACTGAAAACTTTAAAAAAAATAAAAATGATAAAGAGATAAGAATAGATTATTTGAGGCCTTATTTTATAATTGTTGTTTTAGGCTTCAGATTGTCTCTAACCGGGGGTATAAAGAAGGTTTTCTGTTTATTGAGAAATGATAAATCCGAAACACAACTTCTCTTCTTCATGAATGCTTATAGGAATGGGACGGAAGAAGATTGTGGATAGGAATGAAATCTAAATGATCGAACCATTGATTAAAATATCGGCCGATACCGGTTCATATCGGCCGATATGAACCGGTATCGGTCGGTACCGAGCCGATATCTCATTGAGATATCGGTCTCGGTAAATATCACCAAAATCTCGGCCTATATCGGCTAAGATGATCTTCATATCAGCGGAACCGATATCTCGGCCGATATTTTTGAATATCACCAAAAATCCTTTCGATATCGGGCTAAGATTGATCTTTTCATATCGGCCCGATCCTCGGCCGATATTTGAAAATATCGGCCGAGATGAGATAAAAATAGTAAAAAATCATAATTTTTTTCATCTTTTTCTCCATCTTCATCATCTTCTCCTCTCTTCTCATCTCTTTCTACCCCGCATAGCAGCAAACATACTCTATCACACATCCCTCTTGGATATTTTCAAATCCCATATCTATTTTTTGCAAGAAAATATTATTTAAGGTAAGCAGAGAAAATCAACTTAAAACATTTTATCTATATGTTTTTTTTTTTAATTTTTAAACATGAAGCATAGAAATCATGCTAGATCTACATACTTTCATGTTAGATCTACTCATACACATGATGATTTGAATTTTTTTCCAATTTTTTTTATTTTGGATTTTTTTATATTTGAATTATAATATATCATTTTTTGGGGATTTCATCATAAATATGTTCTTTTAATGATTCATGATCATTGTATAGTGTGTAAATGATTGATCTACATACTTTTATGCTAGATCTATATATTTAGAGTTTTTAAAATGATTTTTTTAAATCTTTATTTTTTCTAAAAAAAAATTATTGTTACTTGTTAGAATATTTGTGATACTAAAGGATTATTAATAGTGTGTCATACACTCATACTCACCAATCTCTCTCTAGTCTCTACACTCTACTAGTCCCCTTCTTATTTCAAGTAAACCATGAACCTTTTTGATGCCCAAGTGCTTTATGATTTATCGATCTCACTATCATATCATGTTTTATTTTTAATGTCATCTGCAGGGTCTTGAATTTCATAAACTTATTTGATGATTGAGTTAGTATTAAATGATAATTAATATGTTATATTTATTTTCTTATATTTTACACTAATAAATTGATTATGAGCATTAATAATGGTTGCATTATATGAAATACTGGAAAAAGACAGCGAACTGCGACCCAGACATGACTCATAACTTAAGGGTAACCGAGATTTTTGATTTATTGTTGTTACTAATGGAAAAAAAATATTGATTTTCCAGCATTTTCTAATATTCTGGATTTTTTGAATATTTTTGCGAATTTTTTTCGGATTAAAAAAAAATTCGCACCGCGACGACCGCGACGGATCGATATCCGCGACCAATACCCATATCATATCGATTTTTCTACCCCGCCGATACCGCGACCGAGACCGAAATTTTAAACCATGAATCGAACCGTGGTTGTTGGCTAAAACCATCAAATATACGGCTCGCATATCCTAGTACATCAGCCCATCTTACTTTAGATTAACTTTGCTTTAACTCATTGGGAGTTGTAGCTAGTAAGGCAGGAACCATGCATCAAAAGTAGAGTCGACTCTTATAAAACGCAAAAAAAAAAGGTGACCACAGTATAAAGAGGGGAAATGTGATCCAAAGATCAACGAATCAATTGCTGGTATTGCCCTTCAATGTGGGGCCACTTGAGTTCCGCTTTCATCATTAGCGCTCCTTTCATACTATTTTCATCGGGGGCCAATTTTACAATCACTGAACCCATTAAATCCCCTTGGGTAATGTGCATTTTTCATCCATAAACTTATATCTAAGTGGTCCAACGAGTTGGAATGCATCTAAACCACTAGTTAACTACTAGTTGTTAGCCATTATTCTTCGATCATTCTCCCAATAAAAGAATCGTCACGCGTTGAAATAAAACAATGGTCACGCGTTGTACAACTCTCTCGAACCTACTCTAGGAACCTTAGAAAAAGCAATTATTGTGTGAAATTATTGTACGTTTCTTATCGGACTAGTGGCTCCTACTGTGACGCCTGTTCCGTTCCTCATCAAGACTAGTCTGGATCCCTGTTTTGTAAAATCACTTCTTGATTTTCTCAATTTAGAGATCCAGAGCTTTTTCCACAAAAAAGGAGTCCGGATACTTTGTCTGGACCAATGAAGGGGTCACACATTGTTATGTATTTAAACGATGGAGCTTATTTTTAAAGACAATACTGATATTTAAGTTCATGTGTCACTTTGATTGGTCCCAGCAGGATCTGAATTTCTTAAACAGAGTGAGTCCAAGAAATTTCCTTTCAACTCTCCTCCGAGGAACTGAGAAACTTCCGAGCGAGGTACCAAGCAACTATCATGGCATGACCCATTCCCACTAGAGTTCTTACTTCTCCTCCACAGGAATTACAAATAGAAGATCGATTAGTAGTGAACTGATCCTGCAATTGCTGAAGTTGAGGCTGTAGTTGCATATTGTGAATATCAGATATTTCACTTCCCTTGCTGCCATGTTTTCCGACTCAAGCCCAAACACCACGTCCCTATTCACCGTCGTAGTTAGCTTCTTGTCATTCAATACGGTCGCTGCCCTTATAAGAATGCGTGAAGACATCCGGGCAGTTACTTTTACCATATCCTTCTTTGTGCTTCTCCTGGTCTTCTTCTCCTTTGTAAGTCTGTTCGAGAAATTGCCTCAAGACTCGAAGAACAAGAAGAGGTTGAAGATTCCCATATGGCTTCTCTCTACCACTCTCAACTCGATGTTCGCGTACAGGGTCTGGACGATAATTCAACCGGGCATGGCACTTGGATGGTTAGTATGGGGAATGGGTGGCACCTCCAGTCTCATAACATTCTATTTCTTCTATTTGTACACAGATAAGAAGAGCAGGTCAGGAGAATGCGATTCTATGCCTTTGTGTGCCGAACAGGTTTAATTCGAACAAGTAAATGCATGAAAATGTTCCAATCGAAGTGACTCCTACAATAAGAGGCGGACTACAAATGAATCGAGTCCAGGGCTTGCAGTTCTCAATTCTCATTATATAGTCTTTCAACGAGTGGTCATATGGTAGAAGAAGAAGAAGAAAGTCATTCTGTTAAATATGAACTGTCTTAAAAAAAAACTTTGGGTTTGGATTAGAGTGCGTACTTTATGTCGCTTCTATCTTTTGTAAATATGAATCTTTATTTGTGAAATGGTTATGCTTAATTTTGTTCAAAATGTTTTGCATTGAATAACTTCTCCTACCATAGCGCAGCTAATTAGAGACATCGGGCCACTTTGTACAAATGAAACGTGTTTAGAGAGCAATCGGGATCCTTTGAGTGGCCTAAACGCACAATGACCGTGAGTGGACTATTTAGGGTCCGCCGCATCACTGTGGGCAGTCCCTGCCCGAATGCATGCCCGCGATGACTTGGCGGATCATGAATGATCCAACTCACTATCACTATGTGGTTTTCCCTCACTGGATCTGGACTCGTTTAGAGGAATGTTACAATGTAAGGTTTCATGTAACGTTCGTTGAACGATGATGAATAATGATTGTTGCATCGGAAGTTTAGAAACAACCTTTTATTGTTCTTTTTAGCTCCCTTGTTGCTTCTTTATTAAAACGAAAAACCCATCTAGCCCTTCTTTCTCTCATTTTTCCTTGTCTTGCCACCCTCTTGTATGAGTAATCCCTTCTTTCTTTGTCTCACGTCGTGCTTATTTCTCCACTTTAACTCCACGAAAGAGTGGGCCCTAGTAACCAATTTGGAGTCGCTCCCAGTAGAATTTCCCATGTACAATAGAAACAGGAGAGTGACGGGCATCAGCGAACACACTCTCATTGCTGAATTAGAATTAAGTATAAGGGCATGTTTGGGTAACACTTTTCCTCGGAAAAGTTGACGCTTTTTCACTAGAAATTCACTTTTTAGGTATTTGGCGCGAAACAATTATACGGAAATGCTTTCCTGCCTCGTCCGTATTTTCCTTGATAATTGTGGAAATGGATTTCTTATGGGTGGGTATGGGAAAAAGATTTTCTCGAAAAACTTCTCTCTCTTTTCCATTTCAACCGAAAATCCTACAACTCTTTTATTTTTTATTTCTTTACATAAATTATTATATGATGTTGAATAAATAAAATACATGTTATGTTATTTTTCTTCAAAAAATTGTTTCACCAGATATAAAAATTTGATTTTCTATAAGAAATCCACAGCAGCACCAAACAACATTAGTTCCAATTCAACGAGGAAAAAAAATTTGCACCAAACATGGGTTTCTAAATTCTACGGAAATCTTTTTCAAAAGTTTTAATTTCTATGGAATTTGCTAATATAGCAATTTTCCCTTTCTGCGAAAATGGTGTGTACACATATGTACCATAAAGGAACTCTCTCGAATTCCACAATGCTTAGGAATTCAGAGATTCCCAAACACTAATGAAGTCTCTCCTAAAAGGATTTGAGGTGTTGGTTTTTTTTTTTCCTTACATGACATGATGTCTTATCCCCTTGAATCTCAAATGCCATGACATCTAAAAGGTATATAAAAAAAAAACACTTAGAGGGAGTTTTTAAATTATAACCCCTTTGGTTTCTGTGGAATTTCTGAATATTTAGGATCAATTGTTTTACTAGAATTTTTAAGAAAGAATTTGTTGTTTAAGGTTTTTCTTGACATGATGTGACAAATTATCCCCTAACATTTTCCTTCACAACCATTGCATGACTTCGGCCACCTAAAATGTCTCAAATAACCTTTGCAATCTCAAAAATTACAGCCACTTCACTTTTTAGCAGAATTTTTGGATGCTCAAGTCTAAGAAAACATTGAGGAATTCCACATTATTTGAAATTTTCAAAATTATAGGGATAATAACTTCATGAATTCCAGCAAAGAAACAAGCCCTTAAATACAAATTAGGAGCATTAGTGGATTCTCCTCTCCTTTGTAGTTGAGTATATAGAAATTTCACCGAAAAGAAACCTGTCCAGAAATTCAGGAATGTCAAAGGCCATTTGAGATCTCCCATGTGGTTGGAGTTTCGAAAATCTTGTGAGCAAACACGCTAATTCCAAGGACCAAACCGACACATCATGTAATGAATTCCCCAACAATGTAGTTTTGAAAATCTTGTGAACAAATATGACTTCTGCCAATTCCAAGGACCAAACTGTCACATCATATAATGAATTCCCCAACAATGAAAAATTGTTGTAAGAAATTATAATAAAGAAAGAGGCCATGGCTCACACAAGAACCAGTAGCCCAAAATTGCATAATAATAATAATAATAATAATAATAATAATACGTTTCACACATTTGAATCATGATTGGGGCCATCGAGGTCGGTCGTCTACAAGAAAACTGTCCACACCCACGTTAGGTTTAATTAGTTTATCTCAACTAGTCTCTCCCCACCCACGTTAGGTATTACTAGTTTATATGAAGAAGTCTCTCCCCACCCACGTTTAAAGTTATTCTGTATCGACAACTCTCTTTTTTATATCGACAGCTCTCTACCCACCCACGTTTGTTCACTCAGTTTATATAGTGATATCAACTCTCCAACCCCACCCACGTTTGGTTGCTCTGTTTATATCAACAACTCTCCAACCCCACCCACGTTTGGTTGCTCTGTTTATAGCAACAACTCTCCAACCCCACCCACGTTAGGATTGTTGTTTATTCAACAATTCTCTAATGTGTCATGAGTGTGGGCCTGTGTGGGAAATGAACATTTGCTGCACGGGTTGGATCATTGATCACTTCACCGTTGCCACACCTTACATGTCTACACATTCACGTCCTCCTCGTGTCTTCGTTATGCCTAACCATTGATGCTGTTCACCCAATATGCGTTCAATTCAGTGTTAGATCCATCCTGCGGCCCCCGTGACCCCAATAAGAGGATCGGCCAACCCCCAATGAGCAATTTATTGGCTCGAAGTACAGGAAGAAACCGGCTCTTCCACAGCAGGTAATTGTCTCTATCTAGCTAAATAGAGACTAGGCTACCTGAAGAAGCCAGGGAAATACCCACTAACCAAAGTATTATAGACTGACTACAGCAGCGCAGCAAGGTAGAGTAGCAGATCTCGCTAGATAGTACGATAGGCAGTGTAATGAAGAAAAGATTGGTGATGTATAGCCACAGTCCATCAAAGAATAGCTGGACACAGAAGTAGATATGAGAGAGCACAGATGATCACTGTATCAAAGTAGTGCTATAAACTGTATCGAAGTAGTGCTATAGACCGATGCACAACATCAAAACAATGATATTTGTGCCATGGTGGGTGCTCAGCAGCGGACAGCAGCACACTGTTAAAATCTGTAGCTATGTGCAGTGGGTCGAATAAACGGATAGACCACCTAAGTTTTGGGTCAACTCTGAGTACTACATGAAAATGTGATCTACTCCATTAGTATATTAAAAACATGTACTGTACTGGGTTACTTTAATCTATTGAGAAGTGAATGAGAAATTGCCTCCTAATACCACTACTTGAATATGAAAACACAAGGAAGTGATAAATTTGCATTCTATATTGCTTGGGAGCTAAAAAAAAATTTGATATAAATATGTTTGCCGTACTAGTATAGGTTGAGCCCCAAGGGGCATTCCACTTTTGTGGATGATGGAAGACGTAGACCAAGCTAGGCTCACCACTACACGCGCTTCCCGCACCGACCCAAGCCTAGTTCGGCCCACAACCCATATATATTTTTGGAAAAAATTTATTAAATAAAAATTTCTTTTTCCAAACGGGTTTATACTAAACAAATGCAACCCCATGAAGAGTTCTGAAGCAGGCTATTGAAACTCATCTCGTTCGTACCTTCTTTGCTCATTCATTCTTTGCAATTGCATTGCATCTGGGACGTCGGTCGAAGTCTAGAGAGAGAGAGAGTCTGTCATAGTTTTGTGGAGGAGGGAGGACCTATACCAAGATGGGCTCACCACCACACGCGGTCCCCGCACCGACCCAGGCCTGGCTCGGCCCACAACCCATATATATTTTTGGAGAAATTTTATTTAATAAAATTTCTTTTTCCAAACACAAGTTTATACTGAACAAATGCAACCCCATGAAGAGTCCTGAAGCAGGCTATTTAAACCCATCTCGTCCGTACCTTTTTTGGTCATTCAATTTTTGCAATTGCATTGCATCTAGGTCATCGGTCAAAGTCTAAAGACATGAGTCTGTCATAGTTTAGGTTCGTCAGCCACACTATGTGAAGTGCTACTACTATGTGAAAAAGATCATTGTATCCTAAGAAACAAACACCACAAAAGCTCGCTAGCATTACTGTGGGGGTAAAATTTGTCTTAAGGACAAAGTGGCAAACACTAGCCTTGATCACCTCACTTCTACAGATTTCTGGATTACATAGCCTCAACAACTGTTCTATGTTTTTCTACCTTCAAACTGTAAGTCGATATTTACTTTCTACATTACAATTCTGCAGTTTGTTTCTGTATCGTTTTTGTAAACCAGTCTCTAGATACTGAACTAAAATTGCATGTACTCAAACTAACACAATGCATATCAAGTAACAGCACGTGACTTGAAAGATGCTTTGTCGATAGCAAACAACCAAGATTGGTGCTTGTAAGAGGCACACCAGGCAGCAAGTGTGTAGATCAATACTTGGACAAAGCAAAATAGATAACCCACATGCAACCACTATGGAAAGACAAGCCGGTGAGGAAGAGTAGTGCTTTGCAGAAAGTCGGATCACGTCAACACTAAGGGCCTGTTTATTTACTAGAATTCCTATAATTCATGTATGGAGGTTATCTGGGAATTCCAAATGATGGAATTTTAAAATGCTACTAAATTCTGTCATTTCTGAATTTTACATTTCATTTCTATATGAATTTTTGCCTGAGAATTTCTAAATTTCATAAAACTCTTGTTTCATTGCCATATAAACTATAGACTGGAATTACTCATTTTATGCATTGTAGTACGTGGGACCCACCTTTTGTAGTTATGAACTTGGGACCCAACTGTAAGAATTATAATTTGGACCCACCCTCAACTGTAAGAATTATAATTTGGACCCAACTGTAGGTATATGGTACATGGACCCATCTTTTAGAAACGAAAGTGTGGGTCCCAATTTTAAAAACTTGAACATGGACCCATCTTGATAGGAACTGCATGTGCCCAATT
Organism: Camphora micrantha; assembly: GCA_003546025.1. Lineage (NCBI taxonomy): Eukaryota > Viridiplantae > Streptophyta > Magnoliopsida > Laurales > Lauraceae > Camphora > Camphora micrantha. Next base: position 42,593,708 of record QPKB01000009.1, read on the forward strand.
TTTATAATTGTGAATATGGGGCCCACTTTATTGTTGGTCGGATGGTTCACAGTTGGGTGTCGGAGTTCCAACCATGCTTCTCGGAGTTCTAGAATTCTAAGATGCTCTTGGAGGGGCTAGCATTTTGGAATTCCACCTTTTTGGCATTTGAGAATTCTGGCTACCTTGAATACTGTGAATCTCATTAAAAGAATATTGAATTTCTGACATGAATTCTTAAATGCACAAACGGCATGATTTTCTGCCAGAAATGCTTGTAAAGAAATAGGCCCTAAGCAAAGAAGCTGCTTAAGATATGCACAAAGGAACATAAGTATCTTTAGACTTGCAATTTCAGACTTAGATAGACGATGCTAGACGAATGAATTAAACTCTACTAGTGGGATCAAAAGAGTCTGACACCATGTAAGACTTGTATCAACTTCACCGTGTATTGATTTTCATTAATGAGTGTATAAATAGTACATGGAGATCTGTTGATAAGATTTATAGTTCCACAGATTTTATATATTATAGAAAGTTAATCTTTGAGAGAGTTGAGTTTATCACGCAGCTGTAATGGGACCACTCTTGCTCTGATTGGGCTTTGATGGGTCGGCTAGTGTACTTATCCTTGCAAGGAGAAGAAAGGTAAAAGGGTGAGAACGTTGTGATTGAAGACCAATATTTTGTTGGATCAGGGCTTAAGATAGTGCATTTAAGTATTATTTAACGAGAGATGTTCCTATAAGAGATATCTCTCACCTTAAATGAGAGATTGGGTGGGGCTCTCACCTTAAATGAGAGATTGGGTGGGGGCCCTCATATCTATATCCAATGCCAACAACTTCAATATGAGGGCCCCCGCCCCTATCTCTCCTATAAGGTGGGATATATCTCTCATAGAAGCATCTCCCTTATTTAACTAATTTAACGGTCCTCATTTATTATTTGTGGTGTTAGTGGATTGATTTCAGAGAGATCTTTGATGGTTGCAAATCTAGAATATTGTAACGTTTGGTATCAAAGCCTATTTTCAATGTAATGATCCATTATAGTTCTATCATATTAGGGTGGTTTTTAGGAATGATATTCAAATACCTAAAGGAAAGATATTTATTTTGGGTATTTGATAAAAGAAATTTTTTTTTTTTTTTTTCATTTTAGAGAAAAATAAACCTCATAAATGAGGACTAAAAAGTCTAGTGGAAGAGATGGGAATGAAGAATTTATTTTTGTTCATGAAATTCATATTTTTTTTGTTTAAGAATTACAAAGACAAACTCAGTGGTTTACTTTATATATAATTTGGCTTTGCGCACGAAAGGATATAATGATAATTTGGCTTTATCATAGTAATTCTCTTGTTTTTTCCTTATTTCAACAAGTGAAAAATGCAAGAAGGAATATATAAATATATATCGGACTGCACAGTTCTATATTGGAACAGCAGCGCACCAGTAAACACACATGCAACTGGCAGAACTCCAGAACCGGCCGGGCTTTCCAATCGCTAGAAGACACGGTAGATTTTCGGGGCCCATCCGGGAGCATCCGCATCCAAACCCATGATGTAGGTCCTGATCCTTTTTCTGTTTTTTTTTTTTTTTTTTTTTTTGTTATCCAGCTTGGAGTCTTTGGTGGGGTGGTGTGGGATATTCTTGTGAAGGAAGTAGACGTCTGGTGAGATATCACAGTCGGATTAGAGAAGGTGTTTGTTGGAATTCAATCTAGGAAAGACAAGTAAGAACTGACCCCTCTTACTATTAGAGTAGGTGGTCATTCTTGGTCCTAATCTCCAGTTGTATCTATTATTACACCCATTGTGTTAGGACTTGAGTCTAAAATTAGGATCTGGATCCCCAGTTTTGTCCAATCAGAGAGCCTTGTTTGGATGAATCAGGGGTCGCCATGCAAAGGGGCAAAGGCAAGGGCGGAGGAAAGAGCAGGGCAACGGAGGCGGCTCCAGAAATTCGAGTCAGTGGGGTCAACAAAAGACTTATCTTCCACAAATCGAATGAATTTATTTTTACCTTTATCAATATATGTAATCTACTTTTGATAATATTAGGGTTATTTTCTTCTAATACGAGAAAATACCGTATTTAGAGGTTAAGTTAAGGTAAATGAAGATTTACCGACAAAATGTCTAAAAATGTGAATTTTCTTTAAAAAATAAAAATTGGGCCCATTAGTTTTTTTATTATGGCCCATTAAGAGTGGGATCAAAAGCTCCTCATGACTTTAATTCATTAAAGAGTTTTTTTTTTTTTAATATTTTTCCATATCTCGGTGGGGTCAATTGACCCCACTAGGATACATGTAGCGCCGCCCATTGGGCAACCCCTGATTCGCCACGGCCTCCTTGTGTCACCCCTGATTCGCCCAAATTGGGCACCCCTGTTTGGAAGAAAAAAGGGGATCCCTTTCCCCTAAGATTAACCCCCTCTAACCCAACCACCTATAGTTCAGCCAATGTTACTAGGCTACAAGACCTTTTAACTCCTTGCGGGAATTCACAGTATTTAGGGTAAACCCAAACCAATGTATTTTGGAAGAGAGTGTACTTTCTGCGAACTAGCCTTTGCCTATTATAAAAGGGTAACCCCGGAGAAACATTGCAACTTCTGCACCGCTATAAAAGCTAGTGTTTTCGTAGTGGAAAGACAATGAGCAGGCGTGCCCTTGCAGGATTTTTTTTTTTGTTTTTGTAAAATTTGCAGAAGTTGAAGCTAATATCATGGATGAGAGCCCAAATTCCAACTCTTTCTTTACCATCGCGGTTGGCTACTTGATATGCAATACTGTCGGTGCCATAGTAAGAATACGCCAAGACATGGTGGCCGTCACTTTTACTATTTCCTTTTTTGTGTTTCTCATGATCCTCTTCTGGTCTGTGAGTGTGTTCCAGAAGTTGCCTCGGGACTCAAAGAAGAGGGAGAGGCTGAAGATCCCTATATGGGTTGTGTCTACAGCCCTCAACTTGATGTTCGCGTACAGGGTTTGGACAATAGTTCTACCAGGTATGGTATTGGGATGGTTGGTTTGGGGAATGGCAGGCACCGCTAGTCTCGTCACTTTCTATTTCTTCTTTCTCTACGGGGAGAAGAAGACCAGGTCAGGGAAATGAGATTCCAGGGTTTCACTTGTAGAACAAGTTTAGTTTTTGCACTTGATCCAATGTGGAAGAGAAAAAAAAAATTTAGTGAGCACATGTTTGATGTATGTAAACAAGTTTCTAAGTGAAGAAGATGCCTTGTATGATTTCCTTGCCATCTGAATAGATGGTAATTTGGAAAAAAAGAAAAATAAAATGGTGAAATAATTAGATTTTATTTCTTGTTGCAGCATTAGAATTTAGTGTTTGCCAAACATGCCAAATTCCTTGACAAATCGGTTCTGCCTAGGGGTGAAAGTGGGCCGGGCCGGGCCGCCCACGAGCCGCCGGCGGACGGCCCGTTATAGGCTCGGCCCGAGCTCGGCTCAAAAAACAAAAGAGCCGAGCTAGGGCCTAGTAGGAGGCCCGTTTACTTAAACAGGCCGAGCTCAGGCTTGATGAAGCCCGGCTTGTAAGCCCTAGGGCCTACATATTTTGGAATGAATGCAAGCATTTTTGACCATTTTTTATTCTGGTTTGCATATGCAAATTTTTTTGAATTCCTACAGGAAATTTTTTTCTTGAAAATATTTTCTTTTAGCTAGTGCTATATCATTATAAAGCGGGCCAGGCTCACGAGTCGAGCCCAGGGCCTCAATCGAGCCGGGCTCAAAGGGCTGGCCCTAGGGCCTCATAACCTAATAAGAGCCGAGCCCGAGCCAGGGTTTTTGAGGCCCTCTCGAGCTCGGGCTGACTAAAAAATACTAGGGCCGAGCCTAAGGCTTATCAAAGCCCGGCTCGGCCCGGCCCACTTTCATCCCTAGTCACTTTTGCCCAATTTAAGTACCTCTTCTGCAGGATTTCTTCCCTGTGCCTTTTATTCTTTTTTTTCGTGATATTGCAAGATATTTAGGAGACATTTGTGTACATACTTTCTATGGAAGAATGTTATGGAAAAATTCTCTGCATTACAGTAAAATCCACAGTTGGTGGAGCTACTGTTCCACAGGAAAAGAGAAAATGGAGCTAAAGTTACCACTTACCACGCTTGCTCGCAAAAGCCTTTTATTGGGGATGAAAGAAACTTTCACAGAAAAGGAAAATTTTCATGAAACTGAATTTTAATAGGCGTACACAAATGTGGACATGTTTGTATATATTCGTGAAAATTTTATTTTGCAAAAAGTTAAAAAACAATGCGACCCCACATGCAAAAAGTTTTAAGAGGATTAAACAATGTTAATTTTAGCTTATTTTTGTTCTTCTTCTCAAGAAAAAATGGCTCCACCAAATATGAAATTTACTGTAGTGCAGAAAACATTTTCTACTTTCAACAACTATTCTGCATAAAATCGTTTATGTAAACATGCCCTTGGCTTATCTTTCAATTTTCTTTTTTAGAAAGTAGCTGCGTCAAATATTAAATTTTTTCTTGCTTTTTTTTTTTTAGAGAAATTTGTATGCAAATTTGCCCTTAGCTCATTTTTTGCAACTTTTTTCTCATGGTAGAGCGGCCACGTTGTTTTTTTTTTTTTTTTTTACACTTTTTCCAAATGTGGGATGTTCAAATGTGCAAAACTAGTAGGGAGGTTGCATTGTGGTATAGTGCAGCGCTAATTCAAACTGTTTATCATCCGCAACATCCATTGTGGTGACCAAATAAAAAGTATTTTTCAGTTTAGTAAAATCGATATTGTTGGATTGATTAAATATTGCACACTTGATTCAACTTCCTCTGCTTTTCTCTCTCTTCAAGATAGAAAGGAAAGAGAACTCATCGGTAAAATACAGTGGTCAATCTAATGGTTGGCCCAACGAAATTAGCAATGGATATTTACACAAAAAGATTACGATGAGTGTTTGGAATGATGAACTGTTTGGGTTTTTTAAATGAGGGCCCCACATAAATGTATAATAGGGCGAAATATTATACTATTATTAGGATTGCAAACGTGACGGTTACTGATCTGGACTGGATCCAGACCCGTTTTTGAATAACGGTCTCGGATCCGATTTTGACTCGGAATCTGTTTTTGTTGAATCCAAACCCTTTCCAATAAAAAAAACTCGGATCTAATTGTAGAATCGTGCCCACCTAAAAAACTCGAATCTAATTCCAAAATCGATTCTAATTTCTCTTTATTATTTATTTTTCTTAAAATAAGCATATCATTCAACTTATAACAGTGCATCAAGTCTACTACTTAAATTATACATAAAAAAAGTCCAAAAAAAAGTTAATTTTGAGGTATAATTTGCAATACCAAAAGCTTAAATGCCAGGTCCTAAGTCCGTTGGTCGGAACCTATATGGGACCCTTTTATCAATTAGAATCTAAATTGAGTTCCGGACCCAGACCCATTTATGAATTGGAACCTAAAATAGGTTTTCATACTCGATTTTTTGCGGGTCAAAACTTTCGGATAATCAGAGAATCAGACATCCATTTGCAATCCTAATTATGACAGGCAGGCTGCCACTGTTCAAATATATGTAATCAACTAATGTTGCACGTAAGTGACAACTAATGGGTGGATGGTTATTGACTTTGGTGACATGAGAATTATTAAAATAAAAAAGGAAAGACCAATTTACAAATACTAAAAATCTTAGTGGGTAAAGAGGAAAGCGAGCAGAAGTGCTCATATGCAGAACGGCTCTTGCCATGTGGTTTTCGCTCGGATATTCACATGCCGCAGTCCAGAATAATACCATCCCGCAGTCTTAAGTATACTTTCTTCGTGGAGAAATGTGGAGTCCCAACAGCAGATCTTCTTCTTCTTCTACTTCTCCTTCGTTACAGCTTGCAGAAGCTAGAAGAAAGAAAATTGTGAGATAGAGATCGAAATCTAAACCATCAGAGGCCTATCTCTATGATGCGAGCCGTCGAATGCACTAGAAGTATGCTTTGATGCTATCTACTGGCCTCAGATCACAGATGGGATCGACGCCGGCTCTGTTCCAAGCGCCTTCATGCGTTTCGATTATGGTAGAAGACTTCTCTGACTCAAGAGGTTAGATGTCTATTCAAAACTCTCCATCAAGAGGTTAGATGTCTATTCAAAACTCTCCATCGAGAGGTAGATTTCAATCGAAACTCTTCTAAGTCACCAATTGAGACTTTAGACCCAAAATTAACTTTGGTCTGTCTTCAATGTTTCCGTAGAGAAAAGTGATATCTAAACGCCAGTTCTTGTTCTTCCTCCTAGAAACTCGAAATTTAGATAATCATAGCCATAATTCTTCCACTCAAAAAGTCAAATACGCTGCTAGGATCCTCCAATACCAGTTCTTATTATTAATCTAACGTCGGTCCATGACTGGTAGGGACACGTTTCTAAACGACACCACATCGAAATATGAACAGAGTAGAGTAGAGTAGAGTAGAGTAGACATGGTTGCCAATAACATACATGAAATGGGTCTGCCCAAGAACACCCCCAACTCACCATACCGCCTATGTAGGGATCGATCGGTGGGAACCCTGAGATGGAAGGTTAAGGTAGGCACTTCCATAAGATCCTTGGGCAGGTAGGTTTAGGTTGGCAGGATGGCCGGCAAACCCTTCCTAATTGGGTGGGTAGACTTAGGTCAGCAGCACCATTCATGGTCACCGTCCATCCGTAGACCCACTCAGAGGATGCCAATTCTTGCCAATAACTCGCAGTAAATGACGGAGAAACGAAAAAGCAACTTGGGAGAAAAATCAACGCGCGGCTTGAAATTATCGACACCGGGTGGGACCCAACTGTCGGCTAATGGGGCTCACACCGAAAGCCAAGCCAGATCTTTTGGTAGAAAAAGCTAGAGGAGAGGACTTCAGGAAAATCTCATCCAATAATCCCTGATCACACTGGAAACTTCATTTTTCGTTTTCTTTGGGGTTCTTCCATGAAACTTTCTTTGGGATTTCGTTTTCGACCTTTGAAAAAGTAGGTGCCGTCGTCATAGAATCGATTGTACATGAAGTTTCCAGTTTCTTGCCCCTGAAACAAGAAATACAAATTGAAGATCAATTCTACATGAAGTTTCCAGTCAGTTGCCTCCTGAAACAAGAAATGCAAATAGAAGATTGATTCTACATAAAGTTTCCAGTTTGTTCCTGCAATTGGTGTTGACGCTGAAGCTGTAGTTGTGAAATAGCAGATATTACAATCCCCAACCCGTCATGCATGGATGTGGCATCAAACCAAAATGCCCAGGCCTTGTATTCAGTTTCCAGGGCCCGAAAACTCAGCTCCGAATTCAATTTCGTTTTCACCATCTCCGCTGCCTTCTTGGCATTCAACAGTCTGTGCCATTATAAGAATGCGTGAAGACATCCTAGCCGTTACTTTTGCAATCTCCTTCTTTGTGTTTCTCATGATCTTCTTATGGTGCTTAAGTGTATTCGACAAGTTGCCTCAGGAGTCAAGGAAGAAGGAGATGTTGAAGGTTCCTATATGGGTCGTAGCTACCTTTTTTGAATAACGGTTTCGAATTCGATTTTGACTCGGAATCTGTATTGTTGGATCCAAACCCTTTCTGATCAGAAAACTCGGATCCAATTGCAGAATCATGCCCACCTAAAAGACTGAAATCCAGTTTCAAAATCGATTCTAATTTCTTTTTATTCTTTATTTTTCTTAAAATGAACATATCATTCAACTTATAACAATGCATCAATTCAACTACTTAAATTATACATAAAAATGTCCAAAAAAAAGTTAATTTTGAGGTATAATTTACAATAAAAAAAGCTTATATTCAGGGTCCTAAGTCCGTGGGTCGGAACCTATATGGGACCCGTTTATCAATTAAAACCTAAATTGAGTTTCTGACCCGGGCCCATTTATGAATCGAAACCTAAAATAGGTTCCATATCCGATTTTTTGCGGGTCGAAACTTTCGGGTAATCAGAAAATCGGATACCCATTTACAATTCTAATTATTATGGGGCTGGCTACCACTGTTCAAATATATGTAATCAACTAATGTTGAATGTAATTGACAACTAATGGTTCGAAGGTTATTGACTTTGGTGACATGAGAATTATTACAATAAAAAAAGGAAACACCAATTTACAAATACTAAAAATCTTAGGGGGTAAAGAGGAAAGCGAGCAGAAATGCTCATATACAGAACGGCTATTGCTATTTCCCTATGGTCTTTGCTCAGGTATTCACATGCCGCAGTCCAAAAATAATTATACCATCCCGCAGTCTAAGTATACTTTCTACGTGGAGAAATGTGAAGTCCCAACACCAGGTCTTCTTCTTCTTCTTCTCCTTCGTTACAGCTTGCAGAAACTAGAAGAAAGAAAATTGTGAGATAGAGATCGAAATCTAAACCATCCGAGACCTATCTCTATGATGCAAGCCGTCGAATGCACTAGAGGTATGTTTTGATGCTATCTACTGGCCTCAGATCACAGATGGGATCGACGTCGGCTCTGTTCCAAACGCCTTCATGCATTTCAATTGTGGTAGAAGACTTCTCGGACTCAAGAGGTTAGGTTCAGTTTGGCATCTCTACTTTGTTCCTCTTATTGGCTTAAAAACTGATTGAAACCGGTTTTAGCATGTTTGGTTGAAGCTTTTACCGTGTCCATTTCAAGTGGCATTAAGACGATTTATGTCTGTTTCATGAAGTAAAAAGAAAGTAGCAGATTCCAATCAGACAAACTGGTCAGAATCGGATAGATGCTTTTGTCGCTACAGTGATATGGACGTCCTCATAGGACAGTCCGGTTTTTTTATTTTTTATTTTTAATTTATGAGACCCACAATCATGATCCAAATCGTTAGAGATAATTGAAAGGTCAAATACGGTCACGTGTCCAAATTTCAGCCGTTGAATCTTCATATATGTTGAGATATTTGCAAAATACTCCAGACCCTTTGATCTATTTTTTTTACTTTTGTGGGCTCCAAACGTGAGATCTGAACTGTTAGTTTCCTTTGATTCCTCACGGATCTCTAGGAATTTAAAAAACATCATGGACCGTTGGTTTAAAAAACAATTGGTAGTTGAGTTTTGAAAGGGTCCATGGTCAGTCTTTTTTTTTTTTTGTGTATTTTTTATAAGTTGTGGGACCATAAATCATAATCCAAACCATTGGATATATAAAAATGGCCAGGCACGACTATGAATCTAAATTCTAGCCGTTGGATTATCATGGATTGTGAGATATTGACAGAAACACCCAAATATTTTTATCTATTTTTTAAAAAACCATGGACCTTAAATGCATGATCTAAACCGGTAATTCTCTTTATAAGACTAAACACGATTATGCACCAAATTTCAATGCTTGATTCATTATGCATCTCGAGATATTTATGAAAAACTTTTAGCCATTACTTTAAGAAGATCGATTTCAATTAATTTTTTTGTGACATCTATTTCAAATGGAGCTATTTCAAATGGGGCCATTTGAAACAGACCTATTCTATGCTGATCTATTTTACATAGATAAGATTTGCTAAAATCCCAAGATGTCTATTCAAAACTCTCCATCAAGAGGTTAGATGTATATTCAAAACTCTCCATCAAGAGGTTAGCTGTATATTCAAAACTCTCCATCAAGAGGTTGATTTCAATCGAAACTGTTCTAAGTCACCAATTTAGGCACTTCCATAAGATCCTTGGGCAGGTAGGTTTTGGTTGGCAGGATGGCCAGCAAACCCTTCCTAATTGGGTGGGTAGAGTTAGGTCAGCAGCACCATTCATGGTCACCGTCCGTCCGTAGACCCACTCAGAGGATGCCAATTGTTGCCAATAACTCGCTGTAAATGACGGAGAAACGAAAGGCAACTTGAGAGAAAAATCAACCTTTACAGGCGCGGCTTGAAATTATCGACAACGGGTGGGACCCAACTGTCGGCTAGTGGGCTCACACCGAAAGCCAAGCCAGATCTTTTGGTAGAAAAAGCCAGGGGAGAGGACCTCAGGAAAATCTCATCCAATAATCCTGATCAGGAAACTTCATTTTTCGTTTTCTTCGGGGTTCTTCCATGAAACTTTCATTGGGAATTCGTTTTCAACCTTTGAAAAAGTAGGTGCCGTCGTCATAGAATCGATTGTACATGAAGTTTCCAGTTTCTTGCCCCCTGAAACAAGAAACACAAATTGAAGATCAATTCTACAGAAGTTTCCAGTCAGTTGCCTCCTGAAACAAGAAATACCAATAGAAGATTGATTCTACATAAAGTTTCCAGTTTGTTCCTGGAATTGGTGTTGACGCTGAAGCTGTAGTTGTGAATAGAGGATATTACAATCCCCAACCCGTCATGCATGGATGTGGCATCAAACCAAAATGCCCAGGCCTTGTATTCAGTTTCCAGGGCCCGAAAACTCATCTCCGAATTCAATTTCGTTTTCACCATCTCCGCTGCCTTCTTGGCATTCAACACAGTCTGTGCAATTATAAGAATGCGTGAAGACATCCTAGCCGTTACTTTTGCAATCTCCTTCTTTGTGTTTCTCATGATCTTCTTATGGTGCTTAATTGTATTCGACAAGTTGCCTCAGGAGTCAAAGAAGAAGGAGATGTTGAAGGTCCCTATATGGGTCCTAGCTACCGCACTCAACTTGATGTTCGCGTACCGGGTCTCGACGATAATTCAACCGAGCGTGGCACTTGGATGGCTGGTGTGGGGAATGGCTGGAACCACTGCTCTCGTCACATTCTATTTCTTTTTTGTGTACGCTGATAAAACGACCAAGTCATGAGAATGGGATTCCAGGGCTTTGTGTGGGGAACGAAGTCTAGTTTGTAGTAGGAATATGCATGAGAAGGTTTCCAACCGAGAACTGCCTCCATAAATAAATTATGCCTCTATATTTCTATGTGAAGTTTCAACCTGTATTTTTCTACTCTTTTTAAGATTAAGTTTCTACTTTACTTTTTCATGTTTTTGTATGAATCTATCTATGTTAGTGAAATGGTTATGCTTAATTTTATCCAAATGTAAGGTTTAAGGAACTACAAGAGTTGTATGCATTTTATAATATCTCCCGCTCTAGCTC
>QPKB01000009.1:42604804-42672931 GCA_003546025.1 Camphora micrantha
AGCTTGATGATGCAAAAATATTTATAAGTGTTTTACATGAAGATAAATGGCTTAGATCCTGAAAAGGTGGGCCCCACCATGAATTTAAGAAGGGTGTTACACCATACTAAAATGCTGCCCTGCTGCATTGTAGTTCTTCCCCGAAACGAATACCATTTTATTGTCATGGCCCCAAATGGACCACATAAGATTAGTCACAACCATCTACCATTTTGTTCATTGCACCGGATATCGATCAAATACCTAGACATTAAAAATACAAAATAGGCGTAACTAGAGTCCATCAAGCTTAAGAGCCTAAGCTTAGATCTGGCCCATTAAGGGTTTCGGTCCCTAAACACAGATCCGGGTTCGGTCGTCTGACCCAAATGAGATGTATAGGCCAACCAAAGTAGGCCCAAATTCAAGCCGGACCCAAACAGGATTCAAACCTAGCAATTGCACGCTTTTGTAAACACGGGTGGGCACACATCTTTTGTATGATTTGAATCTTTACAAAACTAATGAACCGGACATGTAAGGATTTGATTTAGCCTTCTTTTTTTTTTTTTTTTCCTACCTAGGCTTATATAATCAATCAATCATGCACCCATTTTTCCACAATAAACTTAATACAAGAGACTTTAAAAGCGCACATAGAAAATTTCATTATCAAACATGAGCATTATTTATATACAGAAGCTGACAAACGATATGCACTAGTTGCAGTATCCAAGTAGAAACCATACGTTGATGCACAATACACTACAGCTACAGCACAATACAAATGGCATGAAGATCTAATTTTCATAATGCAAACTTAGGAAATGAGGTGAAGAAGGTCTGTATCATGGCAAGCAAGAGGAGGAGAAGGGCAGCAACAACAGATATGAGTGCCCATGGATTTTTGAAGTAATCATGCACCAAGGACGCCCTCAATTTGGGCCATCTTCTCTTGCTGTACTCATTGATTTTCTCACAAACATCTGACAAATAGAAGTTATTATAAGAAATGCTCGGGTCTTTTGCCATGCTATTGAAGTCACTAGCAACTACTTCCTCGTCCCCTAAAGCACAGATGATTCCTTTCTTTGAGAGGATTTCGACATCTTTGGCGGTATTGATGAGGCAATCCATGAAAAAGGTGTATGAAGTGATCCGTTTGGGCAAGGGGGCGATAACATTGCTCAAAAGCAATGAGGTTCAGAAAGTTTAGCTTCGTCACGCCCCAAACCAATATACTAGGGATTTCAACCACTCCGTTTCCCTCATCAAACTTTATGTCCAAAAAATCAATGACATCCTCCTTCTCTCTTTTTTTTGAATCCTCCCTCTTTCTAAACCTTATTCCTGCCTCTACAAGTTTGGATGCACAAGGGATCCTTTTTGGTTTTGGTGGTTGTTCAAGTGTCTCGGTTTTAATATTAGGGTTGTTGATGAGAATGTAACATGCATGTAGTAGATGAAGTAGATGGTGGATCCGGCGGATACCGTAACCATTGATTTTATCTATCATATTGCCCGATTTGCCGGGAAAAAATGAATTCTAGAGCACTCTTCACCAAAGGAGAATGGGTGGAAGCATGACCATATAGACGTCGAACAATAAAAAAGGAATCTGATTTTCCATCAAGAGCAAGTCACAAATTAATGCTTCTTCTGGCCATCCCAATTGAAAGATGACATCTTCCCTATCAAGCCGCAGCGAAGGAATTCAATGATGAAACAAACTATCAAGTAACATCATTTCCACAAAAGAATCGCTATCGAGTGTTATTACCTCTGAGTAGTGACTTCGGGCTCTTTTCTCCAACCTTTTAATGGTGGCCAAACACCTCTCCAACCAGCCTTTGGGTTTCCTAGAGAGGATGTCATGTAGATATCTCCATTTGTGCTCTTCCATGGCTAGTAGTTGGCCTTTTCTCTTTTCATGGTGAAATGGGCCTATGGAGATTAATTGAGGATCGTATGCATTCTGGTTGTGTCTACGAAGCCCATAGGGGACTCGGTGGATTGAGCATGATACTCTAGCAGATGATGCTTTTAACATTCTTGGCATGAGAAGACTCCTCTGTTTGATTGAAGACACCCAATCCGAATGGGCTTTCTTTTCATCATCTTGAGGGAAAAGGATTTGGGATTCCTCTCCGTCATCGTCAGAAGTAGAGTAAGGGATATGGTCTTCCTCTCCTTCATCTTCGGAAGTAGAGGAATAAGGTTCCTCTTCGTCATCTTTAGAAATAGCGAGAGAGATATGGACTTCATCTCCACGATCATCTTCACAAGTAGAGGAATGGGGTTCCTCTTCGTCATGTTCATCAATAGGGAAAGAGTTATGGGCTTCATCTCCACGATCATCTTCACAAGTAGAGGAATGGGGTTCCTCTTCGTCATCTTCCCAAATAGGAAAAGATATATGGGCTTCATCTCCATGACCATGTTCAGAAGAAGTAGGGGAAGAAACTGGGTTCGGGTGGCTAACACAGCCCTGAAGAATCTCAATGTCCACTGATACCTTGTCTGCTCCACCAGTGAACTCTGCCATTGCTCTATTTTCTCCCTGCTGTAAACTCTTGATTTACAAAGAGAGCTGCAAATGCCACACCCCAAACTTCTCTTAGTATGTCTCTTCTCTCTATACACCCAATGTAAGTGAAAGAATTTCCAAAATTTCTCTCTGCATGCCCTTTTTTTTTTTTTTTTTCACAAAATACCCAAACCCCTCTAACGTCAATTTCTCAGTGCACTTCCCTTCTTCCCCCTTCTCCCTCTCCCTCTCTCCCTCTCCCTCTCCCTTCCTCTTTCCCTATTCCTGCCCGCCTCTGACCGCTGCCCTCCCTCTCACTTTATTTAGATGAGGATGGAGAAGATAAGGGACCATTGAAACGAGCGGTCTCCATGGCATGTTTGTCCAGCCGCCAATTGAAAAGTATGTTGAACTTTTCTTGTAACACTATTTTGTCGAGTCAAAACATGAAAATCAGTCTTGTTTTTGTGATTTCAAGGAATGTGTGTATTTGATGGGGATGGGATTTTTTTTATAGGAAAATGAGAGAACATAAAATGACAAACAATAATAAGCAAGAACACAGGACTCTCAGTCTCTCACTTTATTAAGAAGATCACGGAGAAGTTAACGGTCCGTTTGGGAGAGAGGAGGGGAGGGGAGGGAAAATTTGAGGGGGAAGGAAAATAAAGGGGAAGGGAGGGAAGGGAAAATTAATTTTACCTTCTCTTGTTTGGGAAGTAAAAAAAGTAGGGGGAAGAAAAATGAAAAAGTAGGGTTTTGTTTGTTTGTTTATGAGATAGAGAGAAAATTACCGTTTTGCCCTTACTTTTATAAAAACTTTAAAACTTTCTTTACAAATAAAAGGGCAATTTAGTCATTTCTCTCATTTTCCCCTCCTCTCCCCCATTTTCCCCCCAATTTTGGTGGAAAAATTTTTTCACCCTTTTTCCCCTCCCCCTCCCCTCCATTTTCCCTCCCCTCCCTTTCCCAAACACCCTCCAAAATCATTTTCCCCTCACTTTCCCTCCTTTTTTTCCCTCCCCCCATTCCTCCCCCTTCCCATTGAAACCAGCGGTCTCCATGGCATGTTTGTCCAGCCGCCAATGAAAAAGTATGTTGAACTTTTCTTGGAACACTATTTTGTCAAGGAAAAACATGAAAATCAGTCTTGTTTTTGTGATTTCAAGGAAAGTGTGTATTTGATGGGGATGGGATTTTTTTTTTTAAACGTGCACTCATTAGTGGAAAGGAGGAAGACTCTGCAAAATAGAATTGTCAAGGGGCGGGGCCTATATGTGTCTAGTGGCACAATTAAAGGTGTATCTGACATGAAAGGTGTGAATTGGCTCTTCAGCGTCTTCATGACTGCTATTTTGATCTTCAATGCCATCTTTCTTTTGCAAAGCCTTCTCCTTCCCAGTGTAATTTTCCCATCATTACACATGTTTTGTATTTCCATTTGATAAAATTTAAGCTTTGATTAGGCACATGGTGTAATTTCTTTTTGGTAATTATAAGTGCCTAAAATAACACGGACTTTTTTCAAAAGTGAAGATACGCTCTGGGCTGTTGTTGTGTTCTTCTTTGAGAACAATCGGATGCCTGAAAGCTGAAAGAGAAGGAAAAGACGAAGGTGAGAGGCCCCTGGCTGCTGTCAGCCGAAGGCACTCCAACGCCTAAGTTAGTATAGTTACTGAACAAAGGGTGAGTAAATGGGGAAGAACAGAGGATTCAGGATCTTCTTACCTTTGCTTGCTCTACTTCGTGCAAATATATAGGTGTTGGCCTCTTTAGACCCTTTCTTAGTGGGAGTTGGTGGATGCAAGGTCCTATCAGACCATACTTCTTCTCGTTAGTGGAGGTAGGTAAAAAGAGATTGTCCTTTCAGACCATACCTTGCCCCCTCAGTGGGGGTAGGTGGATGTGTTGTCCCATCGGACGTACCATGACCTCTTATATGATTGCGGATTTGACTGCTAATAAGGCTATCATCTTATCTATAGCTGGCGACCATCCCGTCTGTCGAGGCCTTTAACAGCGCCACCATACTTTCATTAAATGTTGATTGGATATTTTAATGTCTTCCTTGGCCGAGCTCACTGTACCGAGATGCTCTACAGAGGCTGATCTCGGTCTTGATATAGGCTAGCGCCTTGCCAAGATATGGACCCGCTTGAAATGCCATTACCGATCTCCATTTATCGAGGTCGGCACATTCTCACCTCGACACTGCATAGATGCCCTCACAGTAATCAAATGATTAATAATCTTTCTGCTGTACCAGAGACCTTGCACTGTGTTTTTTCCTTCTATGTTGTTTTTTTGTTTTTTTAATCCTTTTCCATTTTAGCTGCCCATCTCAAGATCTCTAGTAAAATAGTTAGATTCTGGCATATCAGACAAGTAGGTTACCCTGTACTCAGGAGCTCTCTTCGTTTGAATCAATAGAGGCTTGGTAGGTCATCATTTTGCTGATGATGAGCCAGACTATTGTACGAATTCCATTTATGCATGGCTGCAAGTGCACGGCTAGGTAACATTATGTTGTTTAAAATGACAAGTAGCTGTATGGATTTGATAGGTGTCGGTGCCGAAAAGTTGTGCAATTGTAACCTAAGTATTGTTACTTGACAAACTTTTTTAACAGAATTTTGGATAAATCCTATGGTATGTCTTGAATATTATAGTAATATTCAAGGCATACCATAGGGTTTGTCCAAAATTCTGACAAAAAAATTTGTCCAAATAGACTTTTTGATTGCAACCAGTCAATACTTTGGGTTGTTCATGGCTGGATCCCGCCGAACCGAGGCATTTTCAATCCCGGCCCAAATTTAAAAATAGGGTCCTGTATCCAGCTCAAGCTCTACATGGGCCATAAATGCCAGCCCAAAACCCAGCTCGGCACAAGCCTACCCATTTAGCCAATCACACCAGGTCGGGCGCACTTTCTACCACTCATTCGAGCTTGCTATCAACTTATTTGGGCCAAATCAATCACTAAAATGTCTAGCACATTTGTTAATAGTGAGAAATTGTTAGAAATTTGTAGATTTGAGGATTCCACTACCATAAATTACCCAAACACATACAAATACATGAAATATACATTCATTTAGATTGATGTCTTGCAATAACCAGTGTGGGAATGTTGATGTTCGTCTACATGAGGCAACTCAAGCTTAAAGCTCTACCATTCAATTGATCTTTAGATCACTGAAACATGTTTAATACTATCTTGTATAATGGAAACGACCAAGTATAATGACCTGCAATCTAAAGCAAAAAAGTCAATGCATCTCTAGGAGCAACCTGCAATTTCAGCTGAGGATTAATGAGGTGAAATGCTCATGTTCATATCATTCTGTTTGTCTTCTCCATTTGCCTATTCCCAGGATTCGTGCGTCCTCTGTTTGACTCTTCAACTTGTCTTCTCTTGGATCTGCTTGTAACTGTTGCTTCCTTCTCATTGGCAAACGTTTGGAACCTTTGAAGGCGCCTAGAGTGTGAGCTAGCTCGTGATCATTGAATCAGGTTCATTGGTACAAGTCATTGATACTGTAAAAATCATCTTATTTGTTCTAGCTCGTGATCTGAATGAGTCACACATGCACCCTAGTACATGTTCCTCGATGCTAAGGACATCCTCGAAGAGCATGGGAGCATTTCCTAGAGAAGTGACAAAATAACTATAAGAATTTTTTAATATACACACTGAATGCATTTTGGTTACAACCATATGTTTGAATATAGACATTTGTGTGAAAATATATTGAAGGGCTTTTATAAGGTTGTGTGAATATATTGGGGCTTTTTGTAAAAAAAATCTTTTGATATAGCTAAATGTCATCAATGTGGTAGGGCAGTCACCTTTACCTCAGCCAACGTATTCACAAGAAGACCCCTCCTCCCCTCTTACTGTTTTTATCAATTTTTGATACTATCGAATCAATTTTACATAGATTAATCATGTATGAACTTTGGACCATGCCAATTATGTTTACAACTCACAATCAACTTAAATAGGTAAATTGCCTTAGTTACGGTGAAACCTAAGTTGGTATCCTATAAAAAGATGAGAGACGTGGTTGGGTCAAACCAATTAAAGTGGGCTCCACCCTTGTCAAAAACGGTTCTCATCATTCACCATGGCACTCTCCTCTTTCTCTCAAAAAAAAAAAAAAAAAAAAAAAATTTGTACTGTTTCTCATTTTTATCGATTAAAAATATAGCAAAACTAAAAAGAAGTAATTTTCAATTGGAAAGAGGATAATTATTAGTCTCCACTGTGTCTTGCAATCAAAATATCTAAATGTGCCTTGTAAGACACATAAGAAGTGAGTGCCACTTTTTCAATCATTTTGGCAATTGGAAGTTACAAAAGGGTAAGTGTGAGTCCGGATCACCTATCGTAGTTATTACATCTTCACCGTGAGTGGACCAATAACAGTTCGCCACGACATCTAAAAATTTAGGTGATTTTGAAGTTTAAAAAAGTTTAAATCAGATGAAAGAAAATCGCCTAAATTTTTTAATGACGTGGCAAACTGTTATTGGTCCACTTATGGTGAATGTGTAATAACTACGATAGGTGATCCAGGGTTGAAACCGAAATCAAAGAGCCATGGCTTTAAGTTTAAACCACCCATCATTAAAAGTCATGTTTTTATGAGAAAGTGCGTTTGTAAGAATAGCTATTAGTTACAACAACTAAATGTAACCATAAGAAGATAGGCACAAATTTTACGTGAAAATCTTTACTTGGAGAAAAATCACGATCAGAAAAATCAATCACTATTGAACGGTTACAAGATATACTCACAACTCTTTTATCTCAGTCAGTACGTCGATCTAATGATTATAGTTGTTATTGCACAACTTCTCACATTACCACGACTACACCGCCGTACGCCGCTCCCTGTGCTTAATCATCCTTCAACCACTTTGAGAAATAAGATAATTCGATTTTCTATAAAGAAGTAGAAGCTTCAAACCTTCTATAGCAACCCTTTATAACAGTCTCTCAATAGATCTAAAGAAACAAGAAATCTCTCTTAGGATTACTCACCTCAAATCAAGAGAGAAGAATTTCGTATCTTGCTTAGAGTTGAGAGAAACAAGCTATATATGGCCCCAAATTTGTACCTTGAAATAGAATACAAATAACACTCAAAGTGGGAAACCCAGTCCCAAAAGAAAACAAAATCCGTGCAGCATATTCTAGAAGTTTCCGCCATCCTTTGTCCGATCGATCGGTCCTCTTGGATAACTGAGGCATGTCAACATCCGATCAATCGGTCCTCAGTGGTTCACCCGGATTTCTTATTTTTCTTCTCTTTCTTCGCTTCAGTTATTCCGCCGTGACAACCACAGTCCATTTGAAAATAAAATAGAAAATACAACTCAAAGAACCCAGAGTTTTATCCATCCCATGAGTTGTCCAACATAATAAAAGTCCTAACATTTTCCTTGCTGGTTAAGCTTCTTTAGCAGGCACTGCTTAACTTATCTTGAATAAGACTTAATCAAGTTCTTTGCAACTAAAAATTGGTGATGATTAATGACTCAATCAAGTTCTTTACAACTGAAAACTGGTGATGATATATGACTCAATCAAGTTCTTTATACTTGGATCTTTCGATCTTTGTGTTCCATGATCTGTGGGGTCCCAAGGTGGGCCCCACTTGGTGGTCGTCGCCATAAAACCAGGAGGAGGGTCCTCACAGCACCGATTCTCTCTCTCTCTCTCACTCTCTCTCTCTCTCTCTATATATATATATATATTAGAGAGAGGGGCTCATATTTTTAAGGGGTAGGCCCTAGGGTGGAGTTCTGCTCCCTTCACCAAGGGAAGAGTAGGGGTGACACTCCCGGGATCCGGTCTCAATTAGAACATGGCACGGACGAGTAAAGAAGATTGAAATTAAATGGGCGTGCCTCATTGCTCAAAGCTGAGCCACTTTTGTTAGGAAGAATAAAAAAATAGCAGAAAATGTGTCATGATACTGTTGAAACGTGATCATGTAGGGTTTTGACCTATGGCGACCATAAGTGAACCTACCATTGAATAGATCAGACTATAGTTGACTGACTTACGACCACCGTGGGATAAACCCTCACGAGATTCAGGCCCGATACTGATAAGGGCGAAAAATAACAAAAGGAGCCACCGAATTCGTCTGCCCCCCTGTCTAATAATTCAATCTACCCCACTGGATTGGGGCCATGGGCTTGACTCAATAATGCTAATTATTGACACTTTTACTTTCATTAGTGGTCCCGTGACTCCCGTGACGCACGAGTCACTTTTTGTTCCCTCACGCATATCATCAACATTTGTTTAGTTACAAAGAACTTGACTGCTCAACCTTGTATGATCAATCATTCACCTATATTTATCACGACACAAAAAGTACAGAGATAATTTGAAAGCATACACGTACATAAAAGTCATACATATTCGATGCACGCAGTTGTTGTGGTTGGTACCAAAGTAGCGAAGGAGCAACCAACAACACAATACGATACAATACAATACCAAAATAAAAGCAATGGAAATCTAATTTCCAGCAGCAAACTTAGGAAATGAGGTGAAGAAGGTTTGTGTCATGGAGTCCGGATCCTTTGAGGATTTTTCCTACGATGACCGTGAGTGGACCAATCAAGGTCTGCCACATCACCGCGGGCAGCCTACCATGCACGCTGGCAGCTTGACATACATCCAAGCAGGGGCTGCCTACGATGACGTGGCGAACTATGATTCGTCCACTCACGGTCACCGTAGGAAAAATCCTTAGATGATCTGAATTCTGTGTCATGGTAAAGAGCAGGAGGACAACCGGGGCAAGAAAAGATACGATTGCCCATGGACTATTGAAATAATCATGCACCAAGGACGCTCTCCAACTCGGCCATCTTCTCTTAACGTACCTATTGATTTTATCACAAACATCTAACAAATAAGAGTTATCAGCACAGTAACTCGCCTCTCTTACCACGCTTTTGAAGTGAGAAGCCACAAGTTTCTCACTGCCTAAACCATTATCAATGATTCCTTTCCGACAGAGAATGTCGACATCTTTGTCAGTCTTGATGAGGCAACCCATGAAATGATAGTAAGCTCTGGGCGGATTCTAAAACCATTATCAATGATTCCTTTCCGACAGAGAACGTCGACATCTTTGTCAGTCTTGATGAGGCATCCCAGGAAATGATAGTAAGCTGTGGACGGATTCTAAAGGCACATGCAAAACTGTATAATGTAGATGCACATTTTTCAAAAAAAGGACAATTTTATATTTTGATGTAACAACTCAAGAAGAATTGGTGGGAATGAATATAGAATTGAGGATATTTACGATTTTGTCATTAGAAGAAAAGAGTGAGAATAGATAGAGAATTAAGGATATTTATAATTTTACTATGTAGTAAAAGTACATTTGTATTTAGATGCACCCCACCCGTGTATTTGTCATTTTCATTTTCTCTATTTTTCTGCACGCGTCCCGAGGAGGAGAGGAAAGCGGCAAGCACGTGTGATGTTTTCAAAACAAAACTCTCCAATGACGCACGCAACCCGAGGAAGACAACGGCGTGACCTTCCTTTCATCTTTTCCTCACGAGTAATGCTAGGGGACAACATTTTTTAAAGAATTTTAGATAATTTCTATGATATTTCTTGAATATTATTATAACATTAAAAGAATATCATAGGGGCTATCTAAAATTCTGGTCAAAAAATTTGTCCAAATAGATTTTTTATTTCCTTATCAATGCGCGGAATCCAATGATGAAAAGGCGAAGTCCTTTGTGACCTATTGCCTTCAAAAGTAAAGCAAAAGAAGTCCAACGGAAGACTTAGATCTACTGTAATTTAAAACGTGACTTCTTGATCCAAACTTTCAGAACGCACGACATCAAGCTTTGATACTAATTGGTGGATTTGGATGGAGAGATTTTGATATGTAATCGGAGATCCATGTGTGTTCTTACGACTCTTGTTTTTTTTATGGGATAAAATAATTTATAATACAATTATGGGTTTTAAGAAAAGTGTCAGCGATCATGTTTGTCAACCAAAACCTCGGGATTCCCACCCATTTTCCACAAAGATATGAAAAATCCACTTTTGGCCATTGTAAATCCTAGTTTTTGAGAAATTTCAACTTGGACCTCCCCCATAGGATTCAAAATCCTCGCCTTTGCAGATTTACCAATACCAATGTTTGTTAGCCATACGCACCTATAAACGCCTATATTGTTGTTAAATCCTCGGTTAGGAATCCTTAAATCTATACATTCCTTGTATGTTACTATATGTGCTAGTGATTGATTTGCCCAAACAAGTGATAGAAAGCTCAAATGAGTGATAGAAAGTGTGTATCGACCCAACATGATTGACTAAATGGCGGGCTCAGGCGTGACATGTTTGAGACGGGCTGGACTTGGGCCCGGCATTTACGGGCCAAGTCCTATACAAGTGAAGAGAGCTCCTGAGTTGAGGGTAACATGCTCCTTGATGCCAACAACAAAGGCCGATTCCACTTCTGATTTATCAGAATCTACCTATTGTACTACAGATCTTGAAATGGACTATTCAAATGGAAAAGGATTTAAGAAGGAAAGAAAAAAAAGGAAAAATCAAAGTGCAAAGTCTCCAGTACAGCAGAGAGATTATAAACCATTAGATTACCAGAAGGAATTTACACCTTGTACCAGATATTAGTTTAAATTGGATCAAATGGAATTATAAAATGTATGTAAAAGTTGGAAAATTATCCTGGGAAGGAGAAGGCTTTTCAAATCCTCTCTCTTTAGTGCAGGTTGGGTTAGATCAGACCCAATTCGATCAGATTCTGACCCGGAGCCAAAGCCCAACTTCTGCAGCCTGACACGCGGGTGACACAGGCGACGACAAAGTGTGACATCAGCAACGACTCAGAGACCGTACGGCTGACGCAGGGAGAGTGATCTTCGACCGTCAAAACTTCGAACTGCGATATCTTGAGCATCCGGACTCCGATCGACGAAAGGTTTGGTTCTTCGGAATCCTTGCGAGCAGATCTACGCAGTAGCAGCAAAAGGAAGACGATCCATATGACGTTTTGGTTATTTCATTATATATATATTATTTATTTTATTATTATTATGTAATTGATTGTATTTTAGTTAAATACGCAATTAGTCTAAGTGGAGACCACGTTAGGCTTAGGTTTGGTGAGTAGGCTTATTGGATAGGTGTCTTACTCATAGTTAACCCGTGCTCAGTTTAGTGGGTATAATCATTCTCTAATTCTTCTCTAATCCATACCCCTATCTATTTAAAACTCAAACTCTATTCCTTTTAGAATTTAAGTTAGACTACAACTCTTATTCACATTCCCCATTTATGCATCACCACCACTATATTTTTTTATTTTTATAGACAACTCTCTCCCTTCTAACTTTTCTCTGAGTTAGCGCTTTGAACTTTTCTAAACCGTCTCTCTCAACCGCGGACATAGGCAAGTACCTAACCATAATTTATAGATTTAATACTTGTGTTCTTCCTTGATTTGCGTATTGATGCATATAGACACCCAGTTATGCCCTTGAATGTTTGTTTTCTCTTTTAATTAGACCGTGCATGGTGTTGATGTTCTTCAGTAGACATGGCAGCCACTTGCCGATCAGTTGGAAACCCTGTATATTATTGTAAGGTCATCAATGAATACATTCTGAAGTTTTATCCACCCTAAGATCTGCAGAAAAAAAGGATCAGGACGGTTCCAGACTTGGAACCGTGAGTGTGATTGGACCATGGGACTTCGGATGGGCCGCTGATGTTAGATTCGATCCGTGGATCCAAAGGCGGACCCATGGACGACCTTAAAAAGGCTGGACCCGTAGGCATCGGACCCCATTTGGGCCATCATCTTGTAGATTGATCAGAGCGCGTGCTTTGGGGGAAGATTCAGTTTGGGCAGCAGATAGTTGTGGGACCCACTGGTTGATCCGATCGCAGATTTGGTTCGTCCATCGGGCCGGACATGGTGGGGCGACCTTAGGGATGTGGATCTATGTGAGGTGGGCCCTGTTTGGTCCACCCTCCAACAACCCAACGGGGGGGCTGACGACATGGAGAAGGAAAAGAGAGATTTTCGTGTTTGGGGACTGTGGGGCCCAGGTGGGCCACTAATGGCAATCTGGACCATAGATCTTATTGAGGGTCCATAGGCGACCATGTTGGTGGGAACTGATCTTGACTCTTGATCAGTGGGACCCACTATCCGAGTGGCCCAGTTTCTTTGGGCGTCGAGTTTCATCACAGAAAGAAGTTCTGTGTTGAATGGAGAGGAAGACGTGTGACTTGTACGTGTAGGAGGAATAGAAAGGAAAGAAGGAAGGAAGGTGATGACCAGTAGCCTAGAATTTATCTGAATAGAAATAAAATAAAATAAAATAAAAGGAAAGAGTGATGGCTGGACACGTTTTGGATGGAGGGTTTTTAACCTGGGCACCTTCTTTAATCAGGAGTTTGGTGGTTGTGAGTGTATGGGAAAAAGTGGGATTTTGTGTGTGGAAGAGATAATGACGTGTGGGTGTAGAGATAGGAGGGAGAATGGTCATGACTGATGATGTCATTCAAGGTGACATTGAGCTTGATTAATTATTTACTTGGCCCTTAAATTTTTAGAAATTTGGTAAAGGACCCTTGTTGTTTTATAAAACTAAATTAGAACTCTTTGGCCTATTTTATAAAAAATTGAACTTGGGAAATGTTATACATGGAATCCTTAGGTTTTCTAAAATTATACATTAAGGTTGTTATTTGCAAATTGATATTTAAATAATATCTTTGGTGTTAAATTTATATTTTTGAACTCTATTAATTAGATTTTTGGACCGAATAAATACCGTCCGGACAAACGGTATATTACTAACGTAGGTTTTGTACTTCATATGACCTCGGAGAAATCCTAATGGATTCAAGATCAACTCATCTCTACTGGAAAACTCTTAATTGGGTCTATGCACAATTGATTGAGAAGGAGTGCGTTGATCTTTCATCTATTAGATATGTCTGTGGTTATCGGATACAAGATCTTGTGTTTAACCTTAGGATGGGCTTGTGATTATTCATTGACCTTCGGGTTTGCATACATGATTGAGATTGATGTTGGTCTATTAGTTGCATACCCTATGTTGATTGGATATGGACTGTGATGTGGCGTGGCAATCGATTGAGATATTGTGGATGTTTAATTGAATGATTTGATTAGTATTCGATTGTGAATTATTGTGCATCCAGCCCTTCACTTTGACTTAGGTTCCTGTGTCAGAGCTTTACAGATCATTAGGTCTATTACACTATGATATGTATATATATGTTTATTGATTGGGTCATATTCAAACGATTGGAGTTGTATTTGGACGGCGGATTACCGATGTGTACGAACACTGTAATATCCGCATTTCGAAACCGGTTTATCCGGCCTACGATTTCGATTGCGAACCGGTTTATAACCACCGGCCTTCGAACGGGTTTTCCCGCTTTATAATTAGAGCTTACCACCCAAAACAGTAGCTGTACTTCTGTGTGATTATTGTATTGCTCTATTTGTGTAGATTGGATTTAGGTTATACGTTCTTTTCGTCATTATGTGGTGTTAATCTCTTATGATCATTACTTGTCATTACTCACATTGATCCTGTGTTTTATCCATAAATTATACTTTCGTACTTGCTATTTACTTTGTTTATTGGTGTATGGGTTCCGACCCCTACCCTACTGTGGAGACGGAGGATGGTCAAACGTTTTAAGCGTTTGAACCAGTAGACAAACTTGAGTGAAGAACCGGAGATGGCTACGAAGCTGTCTGAGACCGCACGGGAGTGAATTTCATCATAGAAAATATTTTTAAGAGCAATTTATTCATAATGAACATAATTTTTATTTAGTTGTTTTATTTAGGTTATTTTGGGAACTTTAAACCTTAAATATTCAAAAGTTATGTGTTGGTTTAATTTTGGATATTGATACCAATTGGTTTAATGCTTTGGCAAATATTTTATCATGACTCATCATGTTTCGGAATTTTGTAGGTCCATATTTAGGAGCTTTTGTTGCATTAAACACAGGAAAATTATTATTTAATCATATTTTTCACGTTATCCCTTGGCTGTGTTTTGGGGACGTGATCGTTGGTATCAGAGCATCCAAACTGCGATATCTTGAGCATCCGGACTCCGATCGACGAAAGGTTTGGTTCTTCGGAATCCTTGTGAGCAGATCTACGCAGTAGCAGTAAAAGGAAGATGATCCAGTAATTCAAAAAAAAAGGTGATTTTTTCTCCTTTAACGGTCAGTGGTATCTGAACCTCTTTTTCAGTTCAGTAATTATGTCTTTCAAATCAACGTTGCATGATCTTGCTGAGGCTGATAATTTTAACGGAAAGAACTTAGCCATATGGAAGCGTCGGATGGACGCATTGCTGCACTTTGACGGATTAACATATGTAATTGAATCCGATCCGATCTCCAAACTCGCTGATGATGCCCCTACGAAAGATCATGATGTGTACCATAAATTATTCCATCCCATAACTGTACCATAAATTATTCAAACACATACAAATACATGGAATATACATTTAGACTGATATCTTGCACTAAAAGGTGCAGGAGTGTTGATCTTATTAGACAAGAGGCAAGTCCAGCTTAATGTTTCTACATATCCAGATATGGTGGGGACACGCCATAGACATGGCAAGGACACAGACTTTACATGTAAAAAGTGAAGTATCAAATATGATACGACACGATACGTTGCCCATTTTGAAGTATCCATACACCATAAGTTTCTACCATTCATTCAATAGAGCTTTAAATCACTGAAAAATGTTTTAGTACTATATTGTATGATTACCAAGGATACCGATCTGCAATCTCAAGTAAATTAAATGCATTTTAAGGGGCAATCCATAATTTCAGCATAGAATTAATGTGGTGAAGTGCTCGTGTTCATATCTGTCTTCTCCATTTGCCTTCTCTCGGTATTTGGGCTGCCTCTGTTTGACTCTATAATTTGTCCCACCTTAGATCTACTTATCACTGCTTCTTCCTTCTCATGTCACTGAAACATCTTTAATACTATCTTGTACAATGGAAGTGACTTACCAAGTATAACAATCTACAATATAAAGCAAAGTAAATGCATTTCAAGGAGCAATTCACAATTTCAGCTGAGAATTAATGAGCTGAAGTGCTCATGTTCATATCAATGCTGCTTGTCTCCTCCATTTGCCTTCTCTTAGTATTTGTGCTGCCTCTGTTTGACTCTTCAATTTGGCTTCTCTTGGATCTACTTATAACTGTTTCTTCCTTCTCATTGACGAATGTTAGGAACCTTTGAAGATGCCTAGAGTGTGAGATGCCTTGACTGCTTTGGTCGAGCTCATTCAGTGTCACATCCCGGACCCAAGAATCCCCTCATTAGGGTGGTTTCCGAGGTGTAACACGCGTACTCCCGTGAACTCGCACCTGTTCAGAACCAAGTCCAAATTCACGAAGGAGAAAACTCCACTTGCAAGTGTGAGAATTACTCACAAACACAGGTCATTGAACATTTATTTGCGGAAGCATGTATATCATCAATAACAAAGCCATGAGCAGTCTATTAATCTAACTGTTACATAATAATTAGTCTATAACAAAGCTAATGATTTAAACTTTCAAATGCATACTTAAACTATGTGCAATATTAACTATCTAGTTTCAAGTCATAACTACCACACTTGTACTACTCCGGCGGTTAAAGCTAACCATGAACCTTACTGATCAAATCTTTAGTCTGAATGGTTATTAGCTATTCTCTTCGGTGATCTGGATCCCTGTGACACCAAGTATAGCACCATGAATACGACGATTCAACAATGTATGGGCAATTAAGATTTATCACATGTTATATCAATTTTGAATTATTGACAGAAGATTAAAAAATGGCAATAATCGGAAAACTAAGCACATTGTGCAGTTAAGGATAAATCATGCTTTATCGAATCACGAAACAATACTTACATTCTAGTTGGCTACTACCTTTGCTCAATCCTCCCTTAATAGAGAGCACGCATTTTGGGATGTCACCAGGGGCCCGGCCAAAGGTCCTTCTGGCTACCCGGGTTCTGGAGTTCCGGTGCTCCAGGCTATTTACTGCAGTGACGTACACAAATCTAAACCAAGAGTCAACCCCGTCGAGTATCATCCGGTAGAAACTAAGTAGTGCCGACTCATTCAATTCAAGCAATAGGACTTGAGTAAGACTTTTACACTCAATTCGTTTCGATTTCACTCTATCATTCAATTAATCTAGTCATATTTACTCAGTCCGTTTATTCACATCAATTCACGATACATTTATAGAACATTTGCAATAACACTTGAGACATAATACGAACAATGCATATAAGCAAATCTTGAGACATTTGAGGGCAATAATAAAGTCAATAACAATATGCAAATGCAATTCGATTAATAGGATCAAGAAGATTTACTAGCCAAACCTAATATAATTACCCGTAATCTCTAACCATCAATTTCGATATAGTTTTAGGTAATTCGATGCACGTGCTACATTTTATTGGTGTCACATTGTGCGTGTGCGTGATGCACCGAAATCCCTAAACCAACACCCATGGAAAGGTGCTAGACAAACGGATAAGTACATGAGATAATCTCAGCCCAAGATTTCTCATGTGTTACAATTTCCATTGGACTTAATTATTTGGTTAAGGGTTCCATGTCTAGGGACCTACAAGGTCACTCATTTCTCAACCTAAGACTTATTGGTTTAGTGTTTGTGTCACAATTATCCTCAATGATTGATTATAAGGTCTTAGTCCATGGGTTCCAATCTAGGGTCCAAACTAAGGTCAAAGTCTCTTTTTCCCAAAGAGATAGGGCCTGGTTTCATTGTCCCCATATCAACTTCATCTCCCAATCTCTGATCACTAGGAGGTGTGTACCATTGGCTTCTACATTCCAAGAGCTTTCCAACGATATATGGAACTCAAAAATCGGACCTATGGGTCAAAAGTTATGGCCATTCAAAGTTTGCATTGTTGGGCCCAATGGGCCGACCCGCGGCCCTATGCGAACAGCATACTCTGACCCATTTTCTGGGCAGAAACTGAGCTGAAATGCTCTGTGTTCTGGGGTCTATTCTCCATACTTACAACTCATCTTTACAAGGCATAACTTGGATCAAAAGGAGCCTCCAAAGTGTTCACAAAACCCATAATCTATCCAATTACATTCTACCATAATTCACTACAAGAACCCATTTTTACATTAACAATCTAATACAATGAAAATGGCTGAATTAGTATCCAAGAGAACCCAAGAGAACTATAACATTCAATCAAAGATTCATAAACATGTGTAAATCATAGTTGCTCATTACTTGCCTCATTTGGTGCTTTTGAACTCAATACCTTCTTCTTGACTCAATTGAAGCTAAAACCCCCAATTTCTAGGCTCACATGAATTCCTACAATAGTGAATGCAAGGGATGAGAGCTATGTAACATGCTTGTAGTCTAACTGAATCCAAACAGCCCATCCTAAGATTAAAAGATCATTGTGAAAATGGGTTCTTACCTATATAGCAAGAAGAAGGAAAATGGTGATGTAAGAGGTGAAGTTTTACAATGAATATATATTACAACTAGAATAAGGAGGAAGGAGATATTGATAATCCTTAACATTACTAATCACCAAATCCAAACAAGAAAAGAAGTGGGGAAAAGGTTACTTACCAATGGAGAGCTTTGATAACGAAATGAGATGAGAGGAACTTGGAGTAGAAGAGAATAGGGAAGATGGTGGCCTTGGCTTCTTAAGATCTAACATGCAAGATAATTGGTTTTGATGTGGAGGATCCAGAACGAAGGATGGAGAAGGGAAAATGGGAGAGGGGAGATTGTTTCTCAACTAATATGTACAAGGTGGAAAGGAGGAACGGTACAGTGGCTGGTTTGGGCCTTTCAATAGATATATTTTGAGCTGGGTTGCATGCAAGTCCATGCATTTTGGGGAAATTTGGGAAAAGGGCTTGGTGATGGAAATGGGTTCTAAATGGATCCCAATTGGACTCAAATGGTCGGGGTCCAAACATGAAGATTAATGCTAATGACATACATTATGAAATGCACATGAAGACCTATAAAAACCACAAACATATGAGCGACCCTAAATTATTCAAAAGGTCAAGATACTACCTGACATCGTCAGAACCCCGCTAATCTACCTAAATCCATCACAAAATCATCCAAAATAAATATTAAGCACCTAATCAAAATTAATTAGATATTAGTCATCTATTAGCAGGTTCGGGGTCTTACATTCCTTCCCCCTTAGGACATTTGGTCCTCCAAATGTAAACCTATACCGATTAGCGAAGAGAGTGTTTCTCAACACCTGCAGATCAAACTCTTATATGATCTCCTCTAAGTAGAGTGCTTTGAGCCGCTTTAAGTCTTTTTATGATCTGGTAATGCGACATCTGTCCCTCTTGGCGTTGATCGCATGCAACAATTATCCTCGTAGTTTGTGTTCGTCTTGATCTTCGAGAACTCGTATTTGATACGGAGAGACAGAGACCGTTCTGGAACGTATCTCCTCTATCTGAACTCATGTAGCACATCATGTACTAATGCTTGACCTGGTAGTAATCTCGATCTGTGGTTCATCTCTGACTCCATGGTAAATCTTAAACGATCAAGGTAACGAGGTGACACCTGCCTTCTGTCTGAACCGAATAATATTTTTCACCTTTTCTGCTGCGGAACTCTGCCGTCAACACCCCTTGCTTGCTTGTATCGTTCTTTTGCTTGTTCCAATTGTCTCTTTCATCTCTTATGCAAATTGGTCTTAACATCAGTCTCATTCATGGTCGGGGCTCATGACAATTTCTTTATATACACCGTCGTTTTGCGTCACCTGTCGTAGCGAGTCTCGCACGATATCATGCCCACACTCACGTGGCAATTTATTGTTGCTGTGTGAACTCATTATTAACCTAAGAGTCAAGGCTTGAAACTAGCTATTCCAAAGCTACAAATCGTCAACGACTCAACTCTAACAACAATATATGAACTAGATGTCAATTTCTAACTATTTAAATTCATCGACTGATACCCATTCATCACATATACTAGCTATGGAAATTAGTTTCCAGTTCTATTGGTCTATCTCAAATTTAGATCCCACTAAGAGAATATAATAGGGTCAATTCCTGTGATCGAATTATAAAATAATGACTAACTTGTCTAACATGGTAGGCGTAAGAACACTATACTAGAATCCAATCTGTTGTGGTCTTAACACTACTCCCTAAGCAGTCAAAGCTGTGGCACTAGTCATACTAATTTTGTTGGATCGACAACAACTATAGTCTCGCCTAATTGACACATCACCTATCTCAGATAGACTCGATCTCAACGTCTAAGAATTTAAACTACTCAACTAAGCTCATTCTATACCCAGGCTTGCTAACTTGAAAGTTATTCCCAATTCATTTGTCTGTCTCATCTTCAATCTCGTGATAATTAAAGGTGCTGCTAAGCCTTAAGTTAAAATCACAATAGAAAACTCTAAACTGTGTGGTCCACTTTTACTCATGGATTTTTAGCTATGTAAACCTATAGGTTACTACCTTCTTAGTTACATCAATCACAACCTAATCCAATCTTCTTAGGCACCAACTATCCCTAACCCAAGTCATAACCTTAGTATAGATCAAAGTCTCTTACTTTTAGTCTGTGGGTCTATCGCTAGAGTTATCTCTGGCATTACTTCTGTGGTAAAATCTATATGTCTAGAAGGTGGCGATTTTAAATACTCATATGAAATAAAGTTGAGTAAAGCTAACAAGCTGCTAAGAGATTTATAGCTACCCAGGCGGTTAATCTTTTAGAATAACTATGAAATCCTCACAACTCTTACAACCTAATTTCCATGCTTAAGAATCAAAGCTACCCAGCGTGCGAACTATTCCATTCTCAGGCTTATCTTGTCTATAGTCTTACCAAAATTCTAAGTAGCCAAGGTCTTAAACTAACTGTTTTGAGTTTACTAACTCTAAATTAGCTCAATTGTTACCATACGATCATTACTATATGCGCTAACCTTATTTACCTGGAAATCACTATATCCCATATGTGGTAACTGTGTCCTAATTCAATTCTCATAGGACTAACTATAATCTAGTCCTCTATCATCAATCTGGGTCAATACTACAGTTATCTCTAAGATTTAACTAAGGTGGAGTGTACCTTCAATAATGGATAGTTCTATCCTTAACTAGTGAAAGAGGGTCAACAATTATCACAGATCAACAAATCTCACAGGTTACTAAGGTAGCGTTTGGTTCGCTGGAATGGTTGTAGGCAGGAATGGAATGGAGATCGGAATGAGTCTGGAATGGAATGAGGCAGGAATAGTCATTTCCATTCCAGTGTTTGGTACGCTGAGGAATCAACCCAGTAATAGAATTCTGATTTCTATTCTTGCGTTTGGTACGCTGGAATGATGCCTAGAATGGAAGCAAATTTACATAAGATTGACCAAAATACCCTTGTTAGATTCTCCTGTCACATTACATTCTCAAAATAATATATTATTATATTACATTATAATATTTGGAGGTGGGCCCCACAATGGTGTAATGAAAAAGTTTGTATGAGATATATAGATCATAATATTTTAATATTATTATTATAATATTATTATTATAATATAATAATAATATTTGATTATGTTTTATTATAATATTTTGGGGTGGGCCCCACAAAGGTGTAGTGAAATTTTTTTTAATTTCTCAAAATAATATATTATTATATTATATTATAATATTTGGGGGTGGGCCCCACAATGGTGTAGTGAAAAAGTTTGTATAAGATAGATAGATCATAATATTTTAATATAATAATATTATTATTATAATATAATAATAATATATGATTATATTTTATTATAATATTTTGGGGTGGGCCCCACAAAGGTGTAGTGAAATTTTTTTCAATTTCTCAAAATAATGTTATTATATTATATTATAATATTTGGGGGTGGGCCCCACAATGGTGTTGTGAAAAAGTTTGTATGAGATAGATAGATCATAATATTTTAATATTATATTATTATTATTATAATATAATAATAATATATGATTATATTTTATTATAATATTTGGGGGTGGGCCCTACAATGGCATAGTGAAATTTTTTCAATTTTTCAAAATAATATATTATTATATTATATTATAATATTTGGGTGTGGGCCCCACAATGGTGTAGTGAAAAAGTTTGTATGAGATAGATAGATCATAATATTTTAATATTATATTATTATTATTATAATATAATAATAATATATTATTATATTTTATTATAATATTTTGGGTGGGCCCCACAGTGGTGTGGTGAAAAACCATGCAACATTGCCTCTTTTATAATGGAAAGATAGATAGATATCAAGCAAGGGTATTTTGGTCTCATGAAAAAGTGGGGAAAGAATGGAATGGCCATTCCTTCCCCTCCACAATGGAATGACGATTCCCTCATATAAAGGAATGGGATTCCGGAGGTAATGGTCATTCCGCTACTTTTTGGCGAACCAAACGCTGTAATGGTCATTCCGTTGGAATGACCATTCCATTCCGACCTTCATTACAGCGAACCAAACGCTACCTAAGATACCCCTAGACATTAAGGTTACTTTAACCTTTCAGAATAAATCTATGGGATTAGTATTCGTTACAATTAACTCCTCTGCCTCAAGGCTAAGCTAATTGGATATTCAGACTATTTATAGGATTCTCAACTCTACACATGTACTAAATTCACATATCTATGGGTCACTATCTTATGAAGTAATCTCTATTTGCCCGATAGTTTGCTAACTAATCATGTATTCGAGCTCTTCCTAGGGAATGCCTTACCAACTTACCACTACTAAGGTCTTTTCTAGCTTCCTAGGGTGCTTAACTTTTCAAATTAAAACTATGAACTTCCTCATCTAAATCTCAATTCCTAAGCCGTAAGCCTAAATTTAAAATATCTATGGGAGGTGGCTTGGGGTCTCAAAATAGGGATGTCTTAGAAAATTCCTCCAGTACATTGGATACCACTGCCCCAGGATACGTGGAACTTAATTTTGATGGCTCTTATGATTGTATAGACTCTGAAAATGTGGAAATTGACAGTATCGGACGGGATCATCACTCGATGATGGCATACCTTCATAGATGTGGGTTAAGTTACTTTTTGGCATCGATCTTGGAATGTTTCATTTTGAGAATGAATTTAAAAAAAAAAAAAAAAACTTGTGTTGCAAATACTTTTTTGCTCGCATTCTGTGCATCTATAAAAACTCTCCATCTCTATCTCCGCCCTCTCTCTATCTCTCCGGATTCTTTCTATGACAAGATCCATGTCAAATAAGTTTTCTTCATTCATTCTCAACACGAAACATTCTCATATTTATATTTTTTCTGAATCAAATAGTCCGGCCCCTTCAAGCCGAATTGCAAGCATTTCTGGAGGGTCTGTGCTTTTGTAGAGGCTTGGAAATAGGAAACTTAAGGGGTGTGTGGTAACTTTAAATCTAAGCTCTTATTTTGTTAATTAGAGTTTATTTACATGTTAGAACATTTGACAAACCTCCAAATTCAGAGCTTATTTACAGATTACAATTTTTGCCTGCAAACAAACAAAGGGCTAAGGGGGGCTCCCTTGGCTAAAGCTGATAGAGCTTGATAATGCAAAAATATTTATAAGTGTTTTACATGAAGATAAATGGCTTAGATCCTGAAAAGGTGGGCCCCACCATGCATTTAAGAAGGGTGTTACACCATACTAAAATGCTACCCTGCTGCATTGTAGTTCTTCCCCGAAAACGAATACCATTTTATTGTCATGGCCCCAAATGGACCACATAAGATTAGTCACAACCATGTACCATTTTGTTCATTGCACCAGATATCCATCAAATACTAGACATAAAAAATACAAAATAGGCATAACTAGAGTCCATCAAGCTTAAGAGCCTAAGCTTGGATCTGGCCCATTAAGGGTTTCGGTCCCTAAACACAGATCCGGGTTCGGTCGTCTAACCCAAATGAGATGTATAGGCCAGCCTAAGTAGGCCCAAATTCAAGCCGGACCCAAACAGGATTCAAACCTAGCTATCGCACGCGTTTTTAAACACGAGTGGGCACACATCTTTTGAATGATTTGAATCTTTACAAAATTAATGAACCGGACATGTAAGGATTAGATTTAGCCTTTCTTTTTTTTTTTTTTTCCTACCTAGGCTTATATAATCAATCAATCATGCACCCATTTTTCCACAATAAACTTTAATATAAGAGTCACTTTAAAAGCGCACACAGAAAATTTCGTTCTCAGGTTATCAAACCATGTGCATTTTTTATATACAGAAGCTGACAAACGAGGACATACATAATGGACGCATGCACTAGTTGCAGTATCCAAGTAGAGAAGGAGAAACCATACGTTGATGCACAATACACTACAGCTACAGCACAATACAAAAGGTATGAAGATCTAATTTTCATAATGCAAACTTAGGAAATGAGGTGAAGAAGGTTTGTATCATCGCAAGCAAGAGGAGGAGAAGGGCAGCAAAAACAGATATGAGTGCCCATGGATTTTTGAAGTAATCATGCACCAAGGACGCCCTCAATTTGGGCCAGCTTCTCTTGCTGTACTCATTGATTTTCTCACAAACCTCTGACAAATAGAAGTCATTATAAGAAATGCTCGGGTCTTTTGCCATGCTATTGAAGTCACTAGCAACTACTTCCTCGTCCCCTAAAGCACAGATGATTCCCTTCTTTGAGAGGATTTCGACATCTTTGGCGGTATTGATGAGGCAATCCATGAAAAAGGTGTATGAAGTGATCCGTATGGGGCAAGGGCGATAACATTGCTCAAAAGCAATGAGGTTCAGAAAGTTTAGCTTCGTCACGCCCCAAACCAATATACTGGGGATTTCAACCACTCCCTTTCCCTCATCAAACTTTATGTCCAAAAAATCAATGACATCATCCTCCTCCTCTCTTTTTTTTGAATCCTCCCTCTTTCTAAACCTTATTCCTGTGTCTACAAGTTTGGATGCACAAGGGATCCTTTTTGGTTTTGGTGGTTGTTCAAGTGTCTCTGTTTTAATATTAGGGTTGTTGATGAGAATGTAACATGCATGTAGTAGATGAAGTAGATGGTGGATCCGGCGGATACCGTAACCATTGATTTTATCTATCATATTGCCCGATTTGCCGGGAAAAATGAATTCTAGAGCACTCTTCACCAAAGGAGATTGGGTGGAAGCATGACCATATAGACGTCGAACAATAAAAAAGGGAATCTGATTTTCCATCAAGAGCAAGTCACAAATTAATGCTTCTTCTGGCCATCCCAATTGAAAGATGACGTCTTTCCGATCAAGCCGCAAGCGAAGGAATTCAATGATGAAACAACTATCAAGTAACATCATTTCCACAAAAGAATCGCTATCGAGTGTTATTACCTCTGAGTAGTGACTTCGGGCTCTTTTCTCCAACCTTTTAATGGTGGCCAAACACCTCTCCAACCAGCCTTTGGGTTTCTTAGAGAGGATGTCATGTAGATATCTCCATTTGTGCTCTTCCATGGCTAGTAGTTGGCCTTTTCTCTTTTCATGGTGAAATGGGCCAATGGAGATTAATTGAGGATCGTATGCATTCTGGTTGTGTCTACGAAGCCCATAGGGGACTCGGTGGATTGAGCATGATACTCTAGCAGATGATGCTTTTAACATTCTTGGCATGAGAAGACTCCTCTGTTTGATTGAAGACACCCAATCCGAATGGGCTTTCTTTTCATCATCTTGAGGGAAAGGGAAATGGGATTCCTCTCCGTCATCGTCAGAAGTAGAGTACGGGATATGGTCTTCCTCTCCTTCATCTTCGAAAGTAGAGGAATGAGGTTCCTCTTCGTCATCTTTAGAAATAGCGAGAGAGATATGGACTTCATCTCCACGATCATCTTCACAAGTAGAGGAATGGGGTTCCTCTTCGTCATGTTCATCAATAGGGAAAGAGATATGGGCCTCATCTCCACGATCATCTTCACAAGTAGAGGAATGGGGTTCCTCTTCGTCATCTTCCCAAATAGGAAAAGATATATGGGCTTCATCTCCATGACCATGTTCAGAAGAAGTAGGGGAAGAAACTGGGTTCAGGTGGCTAACACAGCCCTGAAGAATCTCAATGTCCACTGATACCTTGTCTGCTCCACAAGTGACCTCTGCCATTGCTCTATTTTCTCCCTGCTGTAAACTCTTGATTTACAAAGAGAGCTACTAATGCCACACCCCAAACTTCTCTTAGTATGTCTCTTCTCTCTATACACCCAATGTAAGTGAAAGAATTTCCAAAATTTCTCTTTGCACGCCCTCATTTTTTTTTTTTTTTTTGTACAAAATACCCAAATCCCTCTAACCTCAATTTCTCAGTTCACTTCCCTTCTCCCCCCTTCTCCCTCTCCCTCCCAACCTGCAGCCCTCTCTCCCTCTCCCTTCCTCTCTCCCTATTCCTGCCCGCATCTGACCACTGCCCACCCTCTCACTTTAATCAGATGAGCATGGAGAAGATAAGGGACCATTGAAACGAGCGGTCTCCATGGCATGTTTGTCCAGCTGCCAATTGAAAAGTATGTTGAACTTTTCTTGGAGCACTATTTTGTCGAGGAAAAACATGAAAATCAGTCCTGTTTTTGTGATTTCAAGGAAAGTGTGTATTTGATGGGGATGGGATTTTTTTTTGAACGTGCACTCATTAGTGGAAAGAAAGAAGACTCTTCGAAATAGAATTGTCAAGGGGCGGGGCCTATATATGTCTAGTGGCACAATTAAAGGTGTATCTGACATGAAAGGTGTGAATTGTCTCTTCAGCGTTCATAACTGCTATTTTGATCTTCAATGCCATCTTTCTTTTGCAAAGCCTTCTCCTTCCCAGTGTAATTTTCCCACCATTACACATGTTTTGTATTTCCATTTGATAAAATTTAAACTTTGATTAGGCAAATGGTGTAATTTCTTTTTGGTAATTGTAAGTGCCTAAAATAACACGGACTTTTTTAGAAGGTGAAGATACGCTCTGGGCTGTTGTTGCGTTCTTCTTTGGAAACAATCGGATGCCTGAAAGCTGAAAGAGAAGGAAAAGACGGAGGTGAAAGGCCCCTGGCTGCTGTCAGCCAAAGGCACTCCGACGCCTAAGTTAGTACAGTTACTGAATGAAGGGTGAGTAAATGGGAAAGAACAGAGAATTCAGGATCTTCTTACCTTTGCTTGCTCTACTTCGTGCAAATATATAGGTGTTGGCCTCCTTAAACCCTTTCTTAGTGGGAGTTGGTAGATGCAAAGTCCTATCAGACCATACTTCTTCTCGTTAGTGGAGGTAGGTAAAAAGGGGATGTCCTTTCAGACCATACATCCCCTCAGTGGGGGTAGGTGGATGTATAGTCCCATCGGACGTACCATGGTCTCCTATATGATTGCAGATTTGACTGCTGATAAGGCTATCACCTTATCTATAGCCGGCGACCATCCCGTCTGTCAGGGCCTTTAACAACGCCACCATACTTTCATTAAATGTTGATTGGATATTTCAATGTCTTCCTAGGCCGAGCTCACTGTACCGAGATGCTCTACAGAGGCTGATCTCGGTCTTGATGTAGGCTGGCGCCTTGCCAAGATATGGACCCGCTTGAAATGCCATTACCGATCTCCATTCATCGAGGTCGGCACATTCTCACCTCGGCACTGCATAGATGCCCTCACAGTAATCAAATGATTTATAATCTTTCTGCTGTACCGGAGACCTTGCACTGTGATTTTTCCTTCTATGTTGTTTTTTTTTTTTTTTTTTTTTTAATCCTTTTCCATTTTAGCTGCCCATTTCAAGATGAGCCCTGCTACATGGACCAATTTTTGGGACCGGTCCAAGGATCGGTCCCAAAAATGGGTCCAAGCAGACTTTTTCTTTCAAGATCTCTAGTAAAATAGTTAGATTCTGGCATATCAGATAAGCAGGTTACCCTGTACTCAGGAGCTCTCTTCGTTTGAATCAATAGAGGCTTGGTAGGTCATCATTTTGCTGATGATGAGCCAGACTATTGTAGGAATTCCATCTATGCATGGCTGCAAGTGCACGGCTAGGTAACATTATGTTGATTAAAATGACAAGTAGTTGTATGGATTTGATAGTTGTCAGTGCCAAAAGTTGTGCAATTGCAACCAGTCAATACTTTGGGTTGTTCATGGCTGGGTCCCACCGAACCAAATCAATCACTAAAATGTCTAGCACATTTGGTAATAGTGAGGAATTGTTAGAAATCTATACATTTGAGAATTCCTCTACCGTAAATTACCCAAACACATACAAATACATGAAATATACATTCATTTAGATTGATGTCTTGCAACAACCAGTGTGGGAATGTTGATGTTCGTCTACATGAGGCAACTCAAGCTTAAAGCTCTACCATTCAATTGATCTTTAGATCACTGAAACATGTTTAATACTATCTTGTATAATGGAAATGACCAAGTATAATGACCTGCAATCTAAAGCAAAAAAGTCAATGCATCTCTAGGAGCAACCTGCAATTTCAGCTGAGGATTAATGAGGTGAAATGCTCATGTTCATATCATTCTGTTTGTCTTCTCCATTTGCCTATTCCCAGGATTCGTGCATCCTCTGTTTGACTCTTCAACTTGTCTTCTCTTGGATTTGCTTGTAACTGTTGCTTCCTTCTCATTGGCAAACGTTAGGAGCCTTTGAAGGCGCCTAGAGTGTGAGCTAGCTCGTGGTCATTGAATCAGGTTCATTGGTACAAGTCATTGATACTGTAAAAATCATCTCATTTGTTCTAGCTCGTGATCTGAATGAGTCGCACATGCACCCTAGTACATGTTCCTCAATGCTAAGGACATCCTCGAAGAGCATGGGAGCATTTCCTGGAGAAGTGACAAAATAACTATAAGAATTTTTTAATATACACACTGAATGCATTTTGGTTACAACCATATGTTTGAATATAGACATTTGTGTGAATATATATTAAAGGGCTTTTATAAGGTTGTGTGAATATATTGGGGCTTTTTGTAAAAAAAATCTTTTGATATAGCTAAATGTCATCAATGTGGTAGGGCAGTCACCTTTACCTCAACCAACGTATTCACAAGAAGACCCCTCCTCCCCTCTTACTGTTTTTATCAATTTTTGATACTATCGAATCAATTTTACATAGATTAATCATGTATGAACTTTGGACCATGCCAATTATGTTTACAACTCACAATCAACTTAAATAGGTAAATTGCCTTAGTTACGGTGAAACCTAAGTTGGTATCCTATAAAAAGATGAGAGACGTGGTTGGGTCAAACCAATTAAAGTGGGCTCCACCCTTGTCAAAAACGGTTCTCATCATTCACCACGGCACTCTCCTCTTTCTCTCAAAAAATAAAAAATAAAAATAAAAAAAATTGTACTGTTTCTCATTTTTATCGATTAAAAATATAGCAAAACTAAAAAGAAGTAATTTTCAATTGGAAAGAGGATAATTATTAGTCTCCACTGTGTCTTGCAATCAAAATATCTAAATGTGCCTTGTCAGACACATAAGAAGTGAGTGCCACTTTTTCAATCATTTATAGGGGTGTAAAAAAAAAACCGTGTAAATTTATTACATTAAAATCCACAAACAGCCATATGAGAAGCACCACGCGACCAAGGGAACTTACAGTATTCTGTTCTACAAAAGACACACCAAGTCACTATAATGATTATTAACCAGCTGAATGGGAGACGTGAAATTTGGTAGCAGAGTTTCACTTACTATGGGCAAAGAACATGGTTGAGAAGCTAAACCTGCAAAGGGAATACATGAGGAAGGGGACATTAAATGGGCTAACCATGTAAATTTATTACATTAAATGCTGGTTGAAAAAGATATGGCTCTTGGGCCTATTTGGTTAGAAGAATTTGGAGAATTTTTGTTTGGGAGAATTTTGAGAATTTCAAATGATGTCCCCTAAAAATATAATTCCAAATGCTCAACTCCTTCTAGCATTTGGAATGTTGGAATTCTGAGAATTCATAAGACTAAAGTGCATTTACATATGGTTTGGAATTCCAAATTCTTGCAACAAACAAAGCATAGGAATAAGATGTCTCATTATGTCATAAATCCCCAACAACTCCAATTTCTAGTAAAAAATGCTTCTAACCAAATAGGCCCTTAGATAATTAGATGTTAGGACATTAAATGCTCATGGAAAGACATATGCCATCAAATAGATGGATGTTATGACATCAAATGCGGGCAGAAAGCCATTGGACCTTAAAAATCAACGTCTCTAGCACATTTATCTGGCCTTAAAAATCAGTGGTCTTTGACACGTTTGTCTAGCCCATAGTTCCCTAGCTCGGTAAAAAGGATTTCGAAATGCGAATAGTTCATTTCAAATAATTCACAGTCTGATTCGCGAACTACTAGCGAATTAATTTCACATATATAGTTCTTTAAGTTGAATCATATAATTTTATTACGGTGCTTGCTTAAAAACACAAGGCACTCAAAAGCACCGGACCCCTATGCAGTAGCGTTGAGCCAAACCTAACTCTGATCAGAGTTAGCCCCACATAAAAACTGATCACCAGTAAAAATATAGAAATTTACTTTGATTTTTTCTTATCTTAACTGTGTTTTACATATAGTCAATCTAATTGTGGCCCACACTATGATTGAAGCAAAATCTTACCTATTAGGTAAATAAACAAAACAATTATTTTGAGTGGTTTGAATTTTAGATAATGACCTTTAGTGTTGGATTTACAAAATGGGCACACGTGAATTAGTTTATAAAACTTGTCGATTTCGAACTTCAAGTTGACCAAATTGCGAAGCAAATCAAATGAACCTACTCCATGAAATTTTATGATCAAGCTAAGTCTCTACCTATGAACTGCAAACTTGAATGCGAATTAAGCAAACTACAAATTAGGCAACTATGGTCTGGCCTCCTTCCAGATTTTTTTTCCTCCATTGAAATTGTCTTTTGTCACTTTTTTTAAACAACTCTTTTTGCCTATTTGGAAAATTTACTTGAACAGTGAAATGAAGAAAAAAGAAAAGATCAGTGTAGTACGCCTATTTAATGTTGGGTCATTAGTTAGCTGTAACCACAAAAACCAGTTCCTCCAGTGGACTCGGCTCATTTGCAAAACACATTAAAGCCCCTCTCTTTGTACTCGTACCATCTCAAGAAGCTCCGCCCTTTCCACCTGTTTCTAGGGCAAGAAACACGAGTCATCATTTTCAGAAGAAAACGACAAGTAAATACGAGAGAGAAGGTAGCCTTTTCAAATTAAAAAATGAAAAGTTTACACGTGTTACCACATAAGTGTCATTTTGCACCATTTACATAAGTAAATAGTTCAGGCGTGTAATGCTTTCACATTTACATTCGTTTAGCCTGATTTACGCATGACGTGTGTAAATGGTGTGAATTTGAGCCCAATTTTTCATGCCTATATAGATGGTAAATTAAATCACACATCACTGTTATCATGCGGGTGAATAGTTATTCCAAGCGTGTGAACAAAAAATGCCTACGACTTTTTTTTTTTTTTTTTTTTTTGCACTTTGTGGGCTCCAAAATAATAATCTAAAGTGCTCATCCTCTTTAGAAGGTTGACAATGGCTATAAAACATATTCTTATCCGTTGATTTATCCTAAATCTTCATGTATATTTATATATGGTACTGTCGCCAAGGGGGCTAGGACCCAAGAAAGCCCCGCATACATATGGGAAGGCAGCCCATTCAAGTGGGAAATAAATCCTACACAAGTGGGAAGAGGTGACGTACCTGAGATTCTAACACCGGGCAGCCAGGTAAGAACAAACGCTCCTTACAAAAAAAGAAAAAAATCTGCATATATTTATAATAAAAAAAAAAGTCCAAATATGAAAACTAACCATTTTGGAGATTTTGTGCCACATTTTTATGATCCGAACCATTCAAACTCTTAAGAAGGGCAAATACGGCAGTGATGGAGTCGAATACTCAAATTTGAGAACCTATCTCATCATGGATTGTGCGAGATTTGCCAAAATAAAAAAAGCAGCAGCACGTAGCCTTTAGATGTAAACGTCGAATATAAATACTATTTTCTTGTTGGATGTACCCGGTTCATTTTTTTTCAATTTTTATATGCCTATGGGCCTCACAATCATCATTTGAACCATTAAACTCTTTAAAATAAGAAAATGAACATGGGACCAAATTTCATTTCTCTTCATAAGTCGTATTTACAATTGATGATTTTCTTTTATAATATTTTTCCATATCTGGTTCAAATGAATAAAGAGAATAACCAAATAATGCCTTGGTTAAAATAATATGCAAATAAGTCAATTGTATTCCATTTCTAGATGATGAGATTTGTCAATCTCATCGAGTGGAACCAAACAAACTCAATTTATCTCACTCAAAATGATCCTAAACAAATCATCATTAAAGTAAAGAAAGCATTGCTTTTGTATCTAATCTAATAAAGAAACTCAAATATGACACATTTAAGAAATCATCCTGACTCAATGATCTTATAAGTGGAGCTGAAACATCCTAAGATGAAATATTTTCAATAACCATTTGCGTATGTCACAATAAGTGCCTATTGTCATCTGAAACATGTCGGATTTGGTTGTTCTGGCCCCACAAAAAATAAATTAAATAAATAAAGGATTGGACTGACATCACCCAAAAAGTTCAGAACTTGGAAAACATTCAGTTGATATAAAACGACGAGGGAGAACAATTGCCCAGTTAAGAGTACATATAAATGAGTCCTATAAATACTAATTGCAATAACATACTATCAATTTCATCTTCTCAATTGCCTAGGTTCTATCTTAAAATTTTCAATAAGATAGTAAGGTTATATAACATCAGCACTACGTGAAAAGAAAATCTTAGAAAATACATAATTCCTGCAAGAACTAACAACCACGTTGAAAGAAATCACCCCATCAATCCACAGCCAAACCATCTCTCCACCAGGTACTCCAAAGAAAAATATATATAAAAACATACTGACGCATTTCAACAAACACGTCAGCATCATGAATTAGACAAAACAAGAGATAACCAAGTGAAAAACCACAACACTTACATTCAAACTTCTCAATCGGTCAATCCCAATTTGGTTTTATTTTATTTAAAAAAGAAGCATAACGGAAAAAACCTCCCCTAGAGGAGAGAGGAAGAGAGGGATGAGAGAAATACTCACCGGAGAAGATGACAGCAGGGAGTCGATGCCGATGCCAGAGACTCCGAGATTGATGTGGGGTTCTACCGGACAAGTGCTAAAAGAGATAAAGAGAGAATGAAGACTTCTCTCGCTTTGTCTTTTGGAATTGGGGAAAGGAAAGGGGGCTGTTGGGTTTTTAAAGTGGGGGTTGGGCCTACGGGCCTTAGGGCCCTATGGGCCTTTTTTAAGTTGGTGGAGCCCCAGAAGGTTACGTATGGAGCCGCCCCTACTTTAAAGTGGTGGTTTTCATCTGCAAAGCCTTCATGATGCGGTCATTGCTGACGACGACCACAACGATGATGACGACGATGAAGACCATGATAAGTTGTCAAGGTGGTATTGATCAGCTGATGACAGACCATTTCCTTTCCAGGTAATTTCCCCCAAATTATATATGTTTTATAATTCCATTTGAAGCAAGTTAAATTTAGATAGGGTACAAGGTGTAAATCCCTTTTGGTAATCAAATGATTTAGAATCTTTGATTCTTTTTTTTTTTTTTTTTTTAAGTTTTTCATTATTAACTATCCATCATGGGGAGGAGAAAATGAAAAATTGTATTTCTACTTTAATGCAGGTAGAG
Organism: Camphora micrantha; assembly: GCA_003546025.1. Classification (NCBI taxonomy): domain Eukaryota; kingdom Viridiplantae; phylum Streptophyta; class Magnoliopsida; order Laurales; family Lauraceae; genus Camphora; species Camphora micrantha. The sequence continues at coordinate 42,638,291 of QPKB01000009.1, forward strand.
GTCACAATAACCTGATCTTTATTGAATATCAATTCACAAGTGATTAAACTAATAATTAATTCTAATCAAAATTAAAAGCAATCAAACCACAAAGAGAGAAAAATGCATAATTTTTACGTGAAAAATCCTGCTCAGGAAAAACCACAGGCCTTATCGTCTAGGCTAACAGACAACCAAGCACTATATAAGAAACGAATAATACAAGAACACTTACAATCATTTTCCAGTTGTTGACTCAACCTAAGGCCTGCTTCAGATCTTATTGACAACTCGTCACTAATCTTCACCGTGCTTGAGCAGAACCACCTTCAAGAAGGGATGATGGAATTAAATCCAAAGCTTGAACTTCAGCGCAACAGAACAAGTAACCTTGGTGGAAACTGGATGAATCTCTCAGATTTTCTCTAGATCAGTGTTGTTCTTGAGAGAGAGATATGAAGCCTTTTATAATCCATAATTCGTGTTTCAAAGGCTTAAGAAATAAGAAGTTGCCTCAAAGAAAAATTCGGAAGAGAAGTTTGTCCAAAATTAGAAGTCTCAGGTTCGCTTGAGCAGACAAATGGGTTCGCTCGAGCGGACTACTTTCTGTATGCGGACGTTCAGCGCAGAACCTTCTTGGGTCGAGCGAAGAGAACGGGCGGTCAAGCGATCAACGTTCTGTGAGGAGTTCACTCAAGCTGTCATATGGTTCGCTCGAGCGCACTACTTTCTGTCTTCAAATTTTCATTCCAGAACCTTAATGGCTCGAGCAATCTAGAAGATAAGTCGAGAGAGTAAACCACTGTAAAGGGTTCACTCGAGCGAATGGAGGTTCGCTCGAGCGACCTCTGCCAATTGATAGAGTCCGGGATTTCTTTCTATTTTTTGGAAGAGATCTTGAGCAGTCATTTCCTAAATAAAATAAAAGTTTAAAGAATCCCAGTTTTGTCCAATAACCTATGAATTAGCCAACTAAAAACTTTACAGAGAATAGAAAGGTTTTGTTGGATCATCCTTTTTCTCAACTTAAAGAACCACTAGCACAATAACCCATGCTAGTGTCTAGGATCTCCGCTCCAGCTAATTAATATTAATATTTTTGGATAAATTACATATGAGTATTGTGTGGTGTTATGTAATTTTATTGATAAATATTAATATTTTATTAATAAATATTTCACAAAACGTCATTTTTCGTATTATGTAAAAAACAAATTCTCTTACTGATTGGATAAAGTGTGTGATATCTAAACTAATAAATCTCATTATATCATGGAACTATCCCATGATATCACGGGATATAGCACAAGAGAGTTAAGGAAAACGTTGACTAAAGTTAAGCTGATGATTCTGAATCTCATCAAGGTCATGAAACTTGGAAAACCAAGTCTGAGGAGGACTAATATGTCTAACAACTTAATTTAAATCCTAGGTTAGTGGCCTTCCTATTTTCCTCTTTTCTATTGTCCGCCTGCCACTTTTGTATTGCAAAATTTGATTTTGTGAAAATTCAAGTACCAGTCAATGAAAAAGAGTGGATATGTCACATACCTCATTAACTGTTTAAGGACTCGTAAATAAAAAGCGTAGGTAGCCATGCCACCTCTCTCATTAACTGTTTTAAAGGACTAACTAATAAAAAGGGTAGATATGCCAGCAACCTCATTAACTGTTTTATAAGGACTAATTAATAAAAAGGGTAGATAGCCCTGCCACCTCCCTCATCAACTGTTTTAAAGGACTAGTTAATAAAAAGGGTTGATATGCCAGCAATCTCATTAACTGTTTTATAAGGACTAGTCCCGGCTTAACATAACTAGCACTCGACGATGCATAACCAAAAAGGTAGATATGCCAGCAACCTCATTAACCGGTCCGGTTGGGGAAATTTCAAATGGGCTCAAAATTTTCCGAAATTTTAATTCAAGACAAATAAAAACTTACATTTCAAATTAAGATTCAAGTTTTTCATTTATATTTCAAATCAGGACGTCCAGAGAGAGTGACTTTTCAAAATATCCAAAATGCCCTAAACCCCTTTCCCTTTCCTAACCATCATGCCATCTTTCAGTTCCATTGACACAATCTTAGAATATCCTTGGACACAATCTCAGAATCTCCGCCTCCTCTACTTCGGCGACTTTTCCACCACGATCTTCATCGTCGCCGTGAAGATCGTCATCCTCCCCATTGTGCTTGAGCTCCTCTTCATGTACTACTCACCGACAACCATTGAGTTTGAGTTCTGCTCTAACACCGGGGCCAAGGTAGTTCAGCGGGGGGACAAAATTAATATCGGAGGCGGGCCTCTCAATTGCTCATTGTTTCTCAGTCTGTTGGCCTCATCCCTTAATTTTGATTTCTCACCGTTTCATTGCCAGGATGCTTCACGAATTCCCAACCATGCTTAGCACTCGATTAAGAAAAAAACACACTTTGATACAAACTTTCTACAACCTCGAACTATGGTGCTCAAAAGATTAAGCACGGCTCAAAAGAACAAGAAGAAAACAAGATAGATGATCTCAACAGGGAGATCGCATGTTGAGGTCAACGTCCACCCTCGCTCTTGAGCAATCATAATTGTGGTTGAGCCCTCGCCTTCACCATAAATCTACTGTTGTGTCGTTTATCATCACCAATTGGTTTTAGGATTAGTGATAGCTCAATAGAGTGTAAGATCCTACAAGTGGTATCCTGGTAGGTGGGGTGTTCGATTCACGGGATAAGCGTTTTGTGAGTTGCGCTGCAAGAGTCGCGGCAGGTGTAAGATCCTACAATGATACATGACTCAATCGAGTTCTTTATACTTGGATATTTCGATCTTTGTGTTCCATAATCTGTGGGGTCCCAAGGTCATCGCCATAAAATCAGGAGGGTCCTCGTAGCACCGATTCTCTCTCTCACTATATATATATATATATATATATATATATATATGAGAGAGAGAGGGGCTCATATTTTTAATGGGTAGGCCCTAGGGTGGAGTTCTGCTCCCTGCACCAAGGGAAGAGTAGGGGTGACACTCCCGGGATCTGGTCTCAATTAGAACATGGCATGGACGAGTAAAGAAGATTGAAATTAAATGGGCGTGCCTCATTGCTTAAAGATGAGCCACTTTTGTTCGGAAGAATTAAAAAAGAGCAGAAAATGTGTCATGATGCTGTTGAAACGTGATCATGTAGGGTTTTGACCTACGGCCACCATAAGTGGACCTACCATTGGATAGATCAGACTATGGTTGGCTGACTCACGACCACCGTGGGTAAACCCTCACGAGATTCAGGCCCGATCCTGATAAGGGCAAAAAATAACAAAAGGAGCCACCTAATTCGTCTGCCCCCCTGTCTAATAATTCAATCTACCCTACTGGATTGGGGCCATTGGCTTGACTCAATAATGCTAATTATTGACACTTTCACTTTCATTAGTGGTCCCGTGACTCCCGTGATGCACGAGTCACTTTTTGTTCCCTCACGCATATCATCGACATTTGTTTAGTTACAAAGAACTTGACTGCTCAACCTTGTATGATCAATCATTCACCTATATTTATCACGACACAAAAAGTACAGAGATAATTTGAAAGCATACACGTACATAAAAGTCATACATATTCGATGCACGCAGTTGTTGTGGTTGGTACCAAAGTAGCGAAGGAGCAACCAACAATACAATACGATACAATACAACACCAAAATAAAAGCAATGGAAATCTAATTTCCAGCAGCAAACGTAGGAAATGAGGTGAAGAAGGTTTGTGTCGGCAAGAAAAGATACGATTGCCCATGGACTATTGAAATAATCATGCACCAAGGACGCTCTCCAACTCGGCCATCTTCTCTTAACGTACCTGTTGATTTTATCACAAACATCTAACAAATAAGAGTTATCAGCACAGTAACTCGCCTCTCTTACCATGCTTTTGAAGTGAGAAGCCACAAGTTTCTCACTGCCTAAACCATTATCAATGATTCCTTTCCGACAGAGAATGTTGACATCTTTGTCAGTCTTGATGAGGCAACCCATGAAATGATAGTAAGCTGTGGGCGGGATTCTAAAACCATTATCAATGATTCCTTTCCGACAGAGAACGTCGACATCTTTGTCAGTCTTGATGAGGCAACCCATGAAATGATAGTAAGCTGTGGACGGATTCTTAAGGCACATGCAAAACTGTACAATGTAGATGCAAATTCTCCAAAGAAAGGACAACTTCACATTTTGTTTGTCTTCTCCATTTGCCTATTCCCAAGATTCGTGCGTCCTCTGTTTGACTCTTCAACTTGTCTTCTCTTGGATTTGCTTGTAACTGTTGCTTCCTTCTCATTGGCAAACGTTAGGAGCCTTTGAAGGCGCCTAGAGTGTGAGCTAGCTCGTGGTCATTGGTACAAGTCATTGATACTGTAAAAATCATCTCATTTGTTCTAGCTCGTGATCTGAATGAGTCGCACATGCACCCTAGTACATGTTCCTCAATGCTAAGGACATCCTCGAAGAGCATGGGAGCATTTCCTGGAGAAGTGACAAAATAACTATAAGAATTTTTTAATATACACACTGAATGCATTTTGGTTACAACCATATGTTTGAATATAGACATTTGTGTGAATATATATTAAAGGGCTTTTATAAGGTTGTGTGAATATATTGGGGCTTTTTGTAAAAAAAATCTTTTGATATAGCTAAATGTCATCAATGTGGTAGGGCAGTCACCTTTACCTCAACCAACGTATTCACAAGAAGACCCCTCCTCCCCTCTTACTGTTTTTATCAATTTTTGATACTATCGAATCAATTTTACATAGATTAATCATGTATGAACTTTGGACCATGCCAATTATGTTTACAACTCACAATCAACTTAAATAGGTAAATTGCCTTAGTTACGGTGAAACCTAAGTTGGTATCCTATAAAAAGATGAGAGACGTGGTTGGGTCAAACCAATTAAAGTGGGCTCCACCCTAGTCAAAAACGTTTCTCATCATTCACCACGGCACTCTCCTCTTTCTCCCTAAAAAAAAAAAAAAAATTGTACTGTTTCTCATTTTTATCGATTAAAAATATAGCAAAACTAAAAAGAAGTAATTTTCAATTGGAAAGAGGATAATTATTAGTCTCCACTGTGTCTTGCAATCAAAATATCTAAATGTGCCTTGTAAGACACATAAGAAGTGAGTGCCACTTTTTCAATCATTTTGGCAATTGGAAGTTACAAAAGGGTAAGTGTGGGTTGATACCGAAATCAAACAGCCATGGCTTTAAGTTTAAACCACCCATCATTAAAGTCATGGTTTTATGAGAAAGTGTGTTTGTAAGAATAGCTATTAGTTCCAACAACTAAATGTAACCATAAGAAGATAGGCACAAATTTAACGTGAAAATCTTTACTTGGAGAAAAATTACGATCAGAAAAATCAATCACTATTGAACGGTTATAAAATATACTCACAACTCTTTTATCTCAGTCAGTGTGTCGATCTAATAACTGTAGTTGTTATTGCACAACTTCTCATGTTACCACGACTACACCGCCGTACGCCGCTCCCTGTGCTTAATCATCCTTCAACCACTTTGAGAAATAAGATAATTCGATTTTCTATAAAGAAGTAGAAGCTTCAAACCTTCTATAGCAACCCTTTATAACAGTCTCTCAATGGATCTAAAGAAACAAGAAATCTCTCTTAGGATTACTCACCTCAAATCAAGAGAGAAGAATTTCGTATCTTGCTTAGAGTTGAGAGAAACAAGCTATATATGGCCCCAAATTTGTACCTTGAAATAGAATACAAATAACACTCAAAGTGGGAAACCCAGTCCTAAAAGAAAACAAAATCCGTGCAGCATATTCTAAAAGTTTCCGCCATCCTCTGTCCGATCGATCGGTCCTCTTGGATAACTGAGGCATGTCAACATCCGATCGATCGGTCCTCGGTGGTTCACCCGGATTTCTTATTTTTCTTCTCTTTCTTTGCTTCAGTTATTCCGGCGTGACAACCACAGTCCATTCTAAAATAAAATAGAAAATACAACTCAAAGAACACAGAGTTTTATCCATCCCATGAGTTGTCCAACATAATAAAAGTCCTAACATTTTCCTTGCTGGTTAAGCTTCTTTAGCAGGCACTGCTTAACTTAGCTTGAATAAGACTTAATCAAGTTCTTTGCAACTAAAAATTGGTGATGATAAATGACTCAATCAAGTTCTTTACAACTGAAGTGATGATATATGACTCAATCAAGTTCTTTATACTTGGATCTTTCGATCTTTGTGTTCCATGATCTGTGGGGTCCTAAGGTGGGCCCCACTTGGTGGTCGTCGCCATAAAACTAGGAGGAGGGTCCTCACAGCACCGATTCTCTCTCTCTCTCACTCTATATATATATATATATAATAGAGAGAGAGGGGCTCATATTTTTAATGGGTAGGTTCTAGGGTGGAGTTCTGCTCCCTTCACCAAGGGAAGAGTAGGGGTGACACTCCCGGGATCCGGTCTCAATTAGAACATGGCATGGACGAGTAAAGAAGATTGAAATTAAATGGGCGTGCCTCATTGCTTAAAGCTGAGCCACCTTTGTTAGGAAGAATAAAAAAATAGCAGAAAATGTGTCATGATACTGTTGAATCGTGATCATGTAGGGTTTTGACCTACGGCCACCGTAAGTGGACCTACTACTGGGTAGATCAGACTATGGTTGGCTGACTCACGACCACCGTGGGGTAAACCCTCACGAGATTCAGGCCCGATACAGATAAGGGCGAAAAATAACAAAAGGAGCCGCCTAATTCGTCTACCCCCGTCTAATAATTCAATCTACCCTACTGGATTGGGGCCATTGGCTTGACTCAATAATGCTAATTATTGACACTTTTACTTTCATTAGTGGTCCCGTGACTCCCGTGATGCACGAGTCACTTTTTGTTCCCTCACGCATATCATCAACATTTGTTTAGTTACAGAGAACTTGACTGCTCAACCTTGTATGATCAATCATTCACCTATATTTATCACGACACAAAAAGTATAGAGATAATTTGAAAGCATACACGTACATAAAAGTCATACATATTCGATGCAGGCAGTTGTTGTGGCTACCAAAGTAGAGAAGGAGCAACCGACAATACAATACGACAATACAATACCAAAATAAAAGCAATGGAAATCTAATTTCCAGCAGCAAATTTAGGAAATGAGGTGAAGAAGATTTGTGTCATGGTAAGAAGCAGGAGGAGAACCGCGGCAAGAAAAGATATGATTGCCCATGGACTATTGATGTAAGATCCCGGTCCCACTTTTAAATATTTATTAATTTTTTTAATTAGATATTATTATTATTATATTAATTTAATGTATTTTAGTTATTTAAACGGGTAGGATTAAGTGGGGCACACGTTAGATTAAGTGTGTGAATCGGTGAGTTGGGCTAATGGGTAGATGACCTGACCCGTAGTTTTGACCCAATAACTTAAGCCCAAAGAATATTCCCCTAATCCCTAGTTTTAATAACGACACGTCTTTATCCCTCCCCACTTATCTCTGCAACTCCTCCCATAAGTTTCTTCGTCTTCTTCCTCTTTCAAGTTCCCAAGCCTCTGCAACTTTAGGATCCAGCCATCAGAATCCAGATCTGAAGACACAATCATTCTTGGCTCAACTTTCTCATCTCAGGTAACCCTCTCCTCAAATCATTAGGAGTAAATCTGTACTTTTAGGTTATCTTCTTAATCTTTTCAATATTAGGTTTTGGGTAGGAATACCATAGATCTGTTCATCTGAGTATTTATTTTCCATCTTCTTTGTCAGATTGGTGATAGGATTATCCTCGAGCGCTGTGGGAATCTCGGTTTGGGCATTGGTTAGCATCTGTGCGTTTCTTCAACCCCGGTAAAAGGCAAGTACCTAACCATAATTTATAGATTTAATACTTGTGTTCTTCCTTGATTTGCGTGTTAATGCATGTAGAAACCCTTTTTAATGCCCTTTTGATAATGTTAATTATGTTTTTTTGATGAGAACGGAGATTGGAGATCATCCATGGATTTTCTTATTTTTTTTCCTAGCATTACTGTCGGCCCAACGAGGATGAGATCTGTCACACAGTTCCCAAACGCAAATAATCTTATTACTGTGTATTGACTGTGGGGCCATGTGGACCCCACTGATGTTCGATCAGGACCGTAGATCCGGTAGTGGACCCACGGGCGACCTCAAGGAGGCTGGATCCGTGGGCAGTGGACCGTGTTTGGGCCATTATTATGTAAACTGATCAGCAGAGAATGATGATAAAAGGGAAAAACCGCTTTTTGCAGCAAATGGTTGTGGGACCCACTGGATGATCTGATCATAGATCTCGTCTGTTCATCGGGCCGGACATGGCGGGGCGACTTTAGAGATGTGGACCTGTGTGAGGTGGACCCCTCTTGGTTCACCATCTGAGAGTTTACATAGTTGAGGCGTGAGACATCTTTGGCATTATTCTCTATTAGATATGATGGTGGGGCCAAGGGATAAACCTGATGACCAATCAGGGCCATAGATCTTATAGTAGGGCCCTGGGCGACCCTATTGATGAGGGCTGATCTTGGGTTTTGATCAGGGGGCCCACTATCTGAGTGACACTTGTTACTGGCGTCGAGCTTCTGAATGAATTCCTTTTCTGCAAAAGGAGTTTCAGTCTCAGTTGCTGACGTGTGGAATTGGTGAGGAAGAGATAATGCTAAGATGGGTGAGATGGGTGAGATAAAGAGAGAGAATAAAGTGGTGATGTGAGATGGGTAAGATGGGTGAGATAAAGAGAGAGAATAAGTGGTGATGTGAGATGGGTGAGATGTGGAATGAAGTTGTACACTGTGCATAACTTGACTTTTTATATAAATATATATATATATATATACTATGTACCATTAGTTTTAGAATCTGAAAAAAAAAGGCCCCTATAGTTGTTTTTTTAATGAACTCAAATTGATCCCTTTTGGTTATTAGAATGTGGAAAATGTTTTAAGTGGGGTTCTTGTGTTTTCTAACATTATAAATTAAGACTATTATTATTATTTGTAAATTAATATTAAATGATATCATTGGATTTATCATTAGATTTTTGGACCAAGTAAATACCGTTTGGGCATACTGTATATTACTAACATAGGGTTTAATACTTTGTATAATCTTGAGGAAATCTTAATGGATTTGAGTTCAACCAATCTCTATTGGAAAGCCCTTAACTGGGTCTATGCACCATTAATGAAGAAGGGATGCGTTGATCTTATATTTATTAGAGATTTATGTGGTTATTGGGTGCGAAACCTTATGTTTAACCTTAGGATTGATTCGTAATTATGTCTTAACCTTCGCATGCATATCTTAGTTTAGATTATGTATTCTCTTAGATGCATACCTTATTGTGTGTTATGGACTATGAGGTGACTTGGCAAATTATGTATAATGATTTGATTATGATATGGATTATGAAATGGCCAGCACCTTACCTTGACTTAGGACTCTTGTGTCGGAGCTTTATTATTCAGGTCTATTATGTTTATGTTTATGTTTATGTTTATGTTTATGTTTATGTGGGTCATTTGTGGACGACTGCAGATCGATATGTGGACGGTTGATCACCGATGTGTCCGGATCACTTATAATCCGCTTTGAATGTAAACAGGTTATCCTGATTTTATTTTATTTGATCGGTTTATGACCACCGACTATGTGGACGGGCTTTCCCGATTTATTTAGGGCTGACCACCCACAACGGGGACACTTGTCTTCGTGTGATTTATATTGCTCCATTTGTTTTATTTGGTTTATATTATACGTTCTTTCGTGTCATTGTCATTACTTCTTTATGATCACACTTGTCTATATTATTCTCGTTGTTGTATTAAATTTCGAGTTATGATTATGTACTTGCTATTTACTTTGTAATATTTGGTGCATAGGTACCGAGCCCTACTTTACCGAGGAGACGGAGGAGGGTCAAACGTTTCAAACGTTTGAGCCAACTGATGAACCCGAGTGGAATGCCGGAGATGGCTTTCGGAGCCGTCTGAGCCTGCGTTAGAGAGATCGTCATCTTAGCAATTCTTTAGATGAACTTTCTTTTAATGATAAACTTTTCCTAGTGATTATTTAATTTATTCTGCAACTTGAATTATTAATGTTTATCTGATTTTTCTGTTGGGTTTCATTTGTGAACGTTTGATACCAATTGAATAAAGCTTCCGTTGCATTTAATGAAATTTGTTTTGACTCACCACAGGTTGAAATTTTTTGTGGGTCTACTTTTTGGAAGCTTGTGTTGTATTAAACACAGGAATTTGAATTTAAATTTTAATTTTTCACGTTTTTTCCAATTCTTATTTTTGGGGACGTGACAGTTGGTATCAGAGCCAGCACGATCTTCGGATATTAAAATGGATAGAAACAGTAGGACGTGGTGAGGATTGCGAATTCCGTTAGACAGACTTTAAAGTGCTAACTGTAAAGTCTATAGATTTGCTTGTTAGCTTGTTTAATTGGATCTAACCTATTATTATTTTATTGTAGATCATGGCACAGCATACGACTAGATCTCAGGACAAGGAACCTGGGAATGGATCGAATAATCCAGATGATCGTTTTAATCAACTCTTGCAAGCTTTTGTTCAAGCACAAACTACCCAAAATGAGCAACAGAAAGAACATGAGATTGAACAGGCTGCAGAAAAACGGCGAGAAAGGGACGAACGAGCTGCTGAGAGAGCACAAGCAGACAGAGATAGAGCAACATTTCAGGCTCAGATCTTGGCCTTGACTGACAGAGCAGCTCAGCCAGTGCAAGTGGTCATGCCTCCCAGGGAAATGGATCCAAATGATATCTACGAGAAATTCAGGAAGAGGGTTCCTCCTGAGTTTCACGGGTCAGAAGATCTGATGGCAGCAGACGACTTCATAGAGCAGTTGGAGTAGATCTTTGCAGTTTTCCGCTGTACACAGAAGCAACGAGTTGATTTGGCAGCTTACATGTTTAGAGGGATAGCTCTTCAATGGTGGAATTCAGTGAAGATGGTAGTGCAAGCAGATGCAGTGGCTGAAGAGAATGCATGGGAAACATTCACCAAGGAGTTTATGGATAAGTTTATCCCTAAATATGTCAAGGACCAGTGGAACAGAGATTTTCAGAACTTAGTGCAAGGTGACATGTCAGTGCAGCAGTATGAACAGCAGTTCACCAGATTGGCTAACTATGCACCCACATTAGTAGTTCCAGAGGAAGAGAAAATCAGGCGTTTTCTTGATGGGTTATCAGCTGATATCTACATGATGATTGGAGACAATCAACGCCCGACATTTCAGGAGGCTGTGAAAAGTGCATATTGGGCTGAGGGTGCACTAAAAAAGAAGGCAGCAGAACGGCAAGCCAAAAACCAGCAACATCAGTTGAGACAATCTTCTAGTCAGGGCAACCCGAAGAAACCAAAGTTTCAAGGTCAACCCTCAGGTGGTCAGAGACAGCAGTGTGGGCGGTGTGGAAAGAATCACCTTACTGAGCAGTGCTACAGGGAGACTGGAGCATGTTTTCATTGTGGACAGATTGGCCATCAAGTTCGCGATTGTCCTAATGGCGGTAGTCAGTCCCAAGCGTCCCAGCTAGCAGCTTCTCGTGCTCCTGCACAACAGCCTTGGAGGGCAGCACCTCCGCAGGGACCACAACAGATTTATAGAGCCCCACAACAACAGTATCGAGCACCAGCTCCTCAGTACCAGCAATATAGGGGTGCAGCGCCACAACAGCAGAGGCCAGCTCTAGGGCAGCAGAGGCCAGTACAGGGATAGCAGAGGCCGGCTCAGGGACATCAAAGGCAATTCCAGCATCAGAGACAGCAGCAACCAGTGGGCCAACTAAGAGCACCTAGGCCAGTGCAAGGGCAGCAGAACCAAGCTTAGCAGATGGGCAGAGTCTATGCAGTTACTCATGAGGATGCAGATGCTTCTGCAGAGGTTGTGGAAGGTATTGTTCTAATCTCAGAGGTAGAAGCTAAGGCCATATTTGACCCTGGCTCTACACATTCCTTTGTTTCTCATGATTTTGCTAGACATATCAATGCGGCTGTAGTGAGATTAGATGTTGCTTTAGTAGTGGGTACCCCAGTGGGTAAGCAGGTTCGTTGCCACCAATATTTTTCGAGTACCCGAGTTCAGGTTAGAGATTTCATTTTACCTGCCAATTTGATACTTCTAACGATGAAGGATTTTGATGTCATACTTGGTATGGATTGGCTAGCGACCTATAGAGCAGTGATGGATTGTTTTAACAAAACCATCAAGTTGTCGTTGCATTCAGACACTATTGAATATGTTGGGCGAAGGAGACCGATTCAGACATGTCGAATCTCGGCATTGAAAGCTGAAAGATTGTTGAAATCTGGCTGTGAAGGATACTTGGCGTTTATCACGGAGGATAAACAGTCCAAAGGGGTGGAGGATATTCCAGTGGTCTGTGAGTTTCCGGATGTTTTCCCGGATGAAATTCCAGGCTTACCTCCAGTCAGGGAGATAGATTTCTCAATTGAATTGGTGCCGGGGACAGCTGCAATTTCTAGAGCTCCATATAGAATGGCTCCAGCAAAACTCAGAGAGTTGAAAACTCAATTGCAGGATTTGTTGGACAAGGGATTTGTGAGACCAAGTGTATCACCTTGGGGTGCACCGGTCCTATTTGTGAAGAAGAAGGATGGCTCCATGAGGATGTGCATAGATTATAGACAACTCAATCAGGTCACAATCAAGAACAAATACCCTCTCCCAAGGATCGATGAATTGTTTGATCAGCTTCAGGGAGCTGAGTATTTCTCAAAGATAGACTTGAGATCAGGATATCATCAGCTCAGAGTTCGAGATCAGGACATTCAGAAGACAGCATTTAGAACGAGATATGGCCACTACGAGTTTTTGGTAATGCCATTTGGGTTAACCAATGCTCCAGGAGTATTTATGGCCTTGATGAATAAGATATTCGCTCCATTTCTCGACCAGTTCATCGTTGTTTTTATAGACGACGTGTTAGTATATTCTCGGTCTCGAGAAGATCATGAGCAGCATCTGAGGTCAGCATTGCAGACTTTGAGAGAGCATCAGCTCTATGCCAAATTGAGTAAGTGTGAATTTTGGCTTCAGCAAGTAATTTTCTTGGGTCACATCATCAGCGAGGAAGGATTGGCTGTAGATCCATGAAAGATTGAGGCAGTGGTCAAGTGGCAGAGACCCATGTCAGTAACAGAGATTCGTAGTTTCTTGGGTTTAGCAGGTTACTACAGGAGATTTGTGAAAGGATTTTCATCCATTGCTGCTCCATTGACCAGATTAATACAAAAAGATGTACCGTTCCTGTGGACTGACGAATGTGAAGCAAGTTTTCAGGAGTTAAAGAGTAGGTTGACTACAGCTCCAGTGCTCACATTGCCTTCAGAGAATGGTAAATTTGTCATTTATACGGATGCCTCGAAAGTTGGTTTGGGTTGTGTGCTTATGCAAGATGGGAAGGTAGTGGCTTATGGCTCTAGACAATTGAAAGAGCATGAGAAAAAGTATGCCACTCATGATTTGGAACTTGCAGCAGTGGTCATGGCATTGAAGATGTGGCGTCATTATCTCTACGGTGAGAAGTTTGAAATTCATTCAGACCATAAAAGTCTTCAATATTTGTTTACTCAGCCTGAATTGAACATGAGGCAGACCCCGTGGATGGAATATATAAAAGATTTTGACTTTCCGATCAAATATCATCTCGGGAAAGCCAATGTAGTAGCTGATGCATTGAGTAGAAGGGTAGCAACTAATGCATGTTTGAGAGCAGAATGGTCCTGGGCAGAAATTTTCCTCGATTTGGGAGTGACTTTGCAGCCAATTGATGATAAAGTTATGTTGGCTCACATGTTTGTTTGGGAACCAGAGATCTTGAACAGGATCAAAAGCAGGCAGTCAGAGGATCCAGAGCTAGCTCGAGTGATTGAACAGATTGACAGTAGACCAGATTTCAGATTGTTGGAGGGTGTGCTGTATTTCCAAGACAGGTTATGTGTGCCAAACATAGAAGAGTTGAAGAATGAGATCATGACAGAGGCACATCATTCCCGTTATACTATTCATCCAGGTAGTACAAAGATGTACCAGAACCTGCGCAATCACTACTGGTGGAATAATATGAAGAAGGAAGTAGCAGAATTTACAGCGAGATGCTTGGTTTGCCAGCAAGTAAAGGCAGAACGGAAGCAACCCCCAGGACTTTTAAAGCAATTGGAAGTGCCCGATTGGAAATGGGAACACATAACGATGGATTTTATTTCTAGGTTGCCATCGATTCATAACAGAGATAGCATATAGGTGATAGTTGACAGATTGACTAAGGTGACACATATCTTACCAATGAGCATGAAGACACCCCGAGATGAATTAGCTCAAATGTATATGGAGAAGGTTGTCACAATTCATGGTGTTCCCTTATCGATTGTATCAGGCAGAGATCCTAGATTTTTGGGCAAATTTTGGACAGAACTTCAAGAAGCTCTGGGCACAACATTGAATTTCAGTACAGCATATCATCCTCAGACCGACGGTCAGACTGAAAGGACTAATCAGACACTGGAGGATATGTTGCGAGCTTGCGTTCTTGAGTTTGGGAAGGACTGGCAGAAGAGTCTCCCATTATGCGAGTTTGCATATAATAATAGTTATCACTCCAGTATCGGCATGGCACCATTTGAGGCGTTGTATGGATGTCGATGCAGGACCCCAATCTGTTGGGAGGAGATAGGTGTCAGGAGTTTTCATGGTCCATCTATTGTTAGTGATACCGGTGAGAAAGTGAAGCAAATCCATGACCGGTTGAAAATTGCTAGAAGCAGACAAAAGAGTTATGCAGACTTGAAGAGGAGAGATCTTCAATTCGAGATTGGTGAACATGTGTTTTTAAAGGTTTCACCTACACGAGGGACATTGAGGTTTGGGCAAAAAGGGAAGTTATCTCGGAGATATATTGGCCCATTTGAGATCTTGGAAAGAATTGGAGAAGTTGCTTACAGATTGGCCTTACCAGCAGAATTGTCAGCGGTGCATAATGTTTTCCATGTCTCGATGTTGAAAAAGTATATCGCAGACCCGTCTCATGTGTTGCAGTATGAGCCATTGGAGTTGCAGCCAGATGTTACTTATGTGGAGCGGCCATCTCAGATCATCGACACGAAGGAGCAAATTCTCAGGACTCGAACAATTCATTAGGTGAAAGTTCAGTGGGAGCATCATAGTCCTCGAGAAGCCACTTGGGAACTCCGGGACCAAGTGAAGAAGCTTTACCCGCATCTTCTTCCAGAGGTACTATTTTTATTTGGAGGACCAAATGTCCTAAGGGGGGGAGAATGTAAGATCCCGGTCCCACTTTTAAATATTTATTAATTTTTTTAATTAGATATTATTATTATATTAATTTAATGTATTTTAGTTATTTAAACGAGTAGGATTAAGTGGGGCACACGTTAGATTAAGTGTGTGAATCTGTGAGTTGGGCTAATGGGTAGATGACCTGACCCGTAGTTTTGACCCAATAACTTAAGCCCAAAGATATTCCCCTAATCCCTAATTTTAATAACGACGCGTCTGTATAATGTAGATGCACATTTTTCAAAGAAAGGATAATTTCACATTTTTACGTGACAACTCAGGAAGGATTGGTAAGAATGAATATTGAATTAAGGATATTTACAATTTTGTTATTAGGAGAAGAGAATGAGAATGGATAGTGAATTGAGGATATTTATAATTTTACCATGTAGTAAAAGTACATTTGTATTTAGATGCACCCCACCCATGTATTTATCATTTTCATTTTCTCTACTTTTCTACACGCGTCCCGAGGAGGAGAGGAAAGCAGCAAGCACGTGTGACGTTTTCAAAACAAAACTCTCCAATGACGCACGCAATCCGAGGAAGACAACGGTGTGACCTTCCTTCCATCTTTTCCTCACGAGTAATGCTAGGGGACAATTTTTTTTAAAGAATTTTAGACAACTTCTATGATATTTTTTGAATATCATTATAATATTAAAGGAATATCATAGGGGCTGTCCAAAATTCTGGTCAAAAAATTTGTCCAAATAGATTTTTTATTTCCTTATCAATGCGCGGAATCCAATGATGAAAAGGCGAAGTCCTTTGTGTCCTATTACCTTCAAAAGTAAAGCAAAAGAAGTCCAACGGAAGACTTAAATCTACTGTAATTTAAAATGTGACTTCTTGATCCAAACTTTCAGAACGCACAACATCAAGCTTTGATACTAATTGGTGGATTTGGATGGAGAGATTTTGATATGTAATCGGAGATCCATGTGTGTTCTTACGTCTCTTGTCTTTTTTATGGGATAAAATAATTTATAATACAATTATGGGTTTTAACAAAAGTGTCAGCGGTCATGTTTGTCAACCAAAACCTTGGGATTCCCACCCGTTTTCCACAAAGATATGAAAAATCCACTTTTGGCCATTGTAAATCCTAGTTTTTGAGAAATTTCAACTTGGGCCTCCCCCATAGGATTCAAAATCCTCGCCTTCGCAGATTTACCAATACCAATGTTTGCTAGCCATACACACCTATAAACGCCTATATTGCTGTTAAATCCTAGGTGAGGAATCCTTAAATCTACATAGTCCTTGTATGTTACTAAATGTGCTAGTGATTGATTTACCCAAACAAGTGATAGAAAGCTCTAATGAGTGATAGAAAGTGCGTATCGACCCAACATGATTGACTAAATGGCGGGCTCAGGCGTGACATGTTTGAGACGGGCTGGACTTGGGCCCGGCATTTACGGGCCAAGTCCTATACAAGTGAAGAGAGCTCCTGAGTTGAGGGTAACATGCTCCTTGATGCCAACAACAAAGGCCGATTCCACTTCTGATTTATCAGAATCTACCTATTGTACTACAGATCTTGAAATCAACTATTCAAATGGAAAAGGATTTAAGAAAGAAAGAAAAAAAGGAAAAATCAAAGTGCAAGGTCTCCAGTACAGCAGAGAGATTATAAACCATTAGATTACCAGAAGGAATTTACACCTTGTACCTGATATTAGTTTAAATTGGATCAAATTGAATTATAAAATGTATGTAAAAGTTGGAAAATTATACTGGGAAGGAGAAGGCTTTTCAAATCCTCTCTCTTTAGTGCAGGTTGGGTTAGATCAGACCCAATTCGATCCAATTCTGACCAGGAGCCCAAGCCCAACTGCTGCAGCCTGACGCGCGGGTGACGCAGGCGACGACAAAGTGTGACATCAGCAACGACTCAGAGACCGTATGGCTGACGCAGGGAGAGTGATCTTTGACCGTCAAAACTTCGAACTACGAAATCTTGAGCATCCGGACTCCGATCGACGAAAGGTTTGGTTCTTCAGAATCCTTGCGAGCAGATCTACGCAGTAGCAGTAAAAGGAAGACGATCCATATAACGTTTTGGTTATTTCATTATATATATTATTTATTTTATTATTATTATGTAATTGATTGTATTTTAGTTAAATACGCAATTAGTCTAAGTGGCGACCACGTTAGGCTTAGATTTGGTGAGTAGGCTTATTAGATAGGTGTCTTACTCATAGTTAACCCGTGCTCAGTTTAGTGGGTATAATCATTTTCTAATTCTTCTCTAATCCATACCCCTATCTATTTAGAACCCAAACTCTATTCCTTTTAGAATTTAAGTTAGACTACAACTCTTATTCACATTCCCCATTTAAACACCACCACCACTATATTCTTTTATTTTTATAGACAACTCTCTCCCTTCTAACTTTTCTCTGAGTTAGCGCTTTGAGCTTTTCTAGACCGTCTCTCTCAACTGCGGACATCAGGCAAGTACCTAACCATAATTTATAGGTTTAATACTTGTGTTCTTCCTTCATTTGCGCATTGATGCATATAGACACCCAGTTATGCCCTTGAATGTTTGTTTTCTCTTTTAATTAGACCGTGCATGGTGTTGATGTTCTTCAGTAGACATGGCAGCCACTTACCGATTAGTTGGAAACCCTGTATATTATTGTAAGGTCATCAATAAATACATTCTGAAGTTTTATCCACCCTAAGATCTGCAGAAAAAAAGGATCAGGAAGGTTCCAGACTTGGAACCGTGAGTATGATTGGACCATGGGACTCCGGGTGGGCCCCTGATGTTAGATCTGATCCGTGGATCCAAAGGAGGACCCATGGACGACCTTAAAAAGGTTGGACCCGTAGGCATCGGACCCCATTTGGGCCATCATCTTATAGATTGATCAGAGGGCGTGCTTTGGGGGAAGATTCAGTTTGGGCAGCAGATAGTTGTGGGACCCACTGGTTGATTCGATTGCAGATTTGGTCCGCCCATCGGGCTGCACATGGTGGGGCGACCTTAGGGATGTGTATCTATGTGAGGTGGGCCCTGTTTGGTCCACCCTCCAACAACCCAAAGGGGGGCTGACGGCATGGAGAAGGAAAAGAGAGATTTTCGTGTTTGGGGACTGTGGGGCCCAGGTGGGCCACTAATGGCAATCTGGACTATAGATCTTATTGAGGGTCCATGGGCGACCGTGTTGGTGGGAACTGATCTTGACTCTTAATCAGTGGGACCCACTATCCGAGTGGCCCAGTTTCTTTGGGCGTCGAGTTTCATCACAGAAAGAAGTTCTGTGTTGAATGGAGAGGAAGACGTGTGACTTGTACTTGTAGGAGGAATAGAAAGGAAGGAAGGTGATGACCTGTAGCCTAGAATTTATCTGAATAGAAATAAAATAAAAGGAAAGAGTGATGGCTGGACACGTTTTGGATGGAGGGTTTTTAACCTAGGCACCTTCTTTAATTAGGAGTTTGGTGGTTGTGAGTGCATGGGAAAAAGTGGGATTTTGTGTGTGGAAGAGATAATGACGTGTGGGTGTGGAGATAGGAGGGAGAATGGTCACGACTGATGATGTCATTCAAGGTGACATGGAGCTTGATTAATTATTTACTTGGCCCTTGAATTTTTAGAAATTTGGTAAATGACCCTTGTTGTTTTATAAAACTAAATTAGAACTCTTTGGCCTATTTTATAAAAAATTGAACTTGGAAAATGTTATACATGGAATCTTTAGGTTTTCTAAAATTATACATTAAGGTTGTTATTTGAAAATTAATATTTAAATAATATCTTTGGTGTTAAATTTATATTTTTGAACTCTATTAATTAGATTTTTGGACCGAATAAATACCGTCCGGACAAACGGTATATTACTAACGTAGGTTTTGTACTTCATATGACCTCGGGGAAATCCTAATGGATTCAAGATCAACTCATCCCTACTGGAAAACCCTTAATTGGGTCTATGCACAATTGATTGAAAAGGGGTGCGTTGATCTTTCATATATTAGAGATACCTGTAGTTATCAGGTACAAGATCTTGTGTTTAACCTTAGGATGGGCTTGTGATTATTCCTTGACATTCGGGTTTGCATATGTGATTGAGATTGATGTTGGTCTATTAGTTGCATACCCTATGTTGATTGGATATGGACCGTGATGTGGCGTGGCAATCGATTGAGATATTGTGGATGTTTAATTGAATGATTTGATTAGTATTCGATTGTGAATTATTGTACATCCAGACCTTCACTTTGACTTAGGTTCCTGTGTAAGAGTTTTACAGATCATTAGGTCTATTATACTATGATATGTATATATATATATATGTATATTGATTGGGTCATATTCAAACGATTGCAGTTGTATTTGGACGGTGGATCACCGATGTGTACGGACACTGTAATATCCGCATTTCGAACCGGTTTATCTGGCCTACAATTTCGATTACGAACCGGTTTACGACCGCCAGCCTTCGAATGGGTTTTCCCGCTTTATAATTAGGGCTAACCACCCAAAACAGTAGCTATACTTCTGTGTGATTATTGTATTGCTCTATTTGTGTAGATTGGATTTAGGTTATACGTTCTTTTCGTCATTATGTGGTGTTAATCTCTTATGATCATTACTTGTCGTTACTCACATTGATTCCGTGTTTTATCTATAAATTATACTTTCATACTTGCTGTTTACTTTGTTTATTAGTGTATGGGTTCCGACCCCTACCCTACTGTGGAGACGGAGGATGGTCAAACGTTTCAAGCGTTTGAACCAGTAGACGAACTTGAGTGGAAAACCGGAGATGGCTACGAAGCTGTCTGAGACCGCACGGGAGTGAATTTCATTGTATAAACTATTTTTAAGAGCAATTTATTCATAATGAACATAATTTTTATTTAGTTGTTTTATTTAAGTTATTTTGGGAACTTTAAACCTTAAATATTCAATAGTTATGTGTTGGTTTAATTTTGGATATTGATACCAATTGGTTTAATGCTTCCGCAAATATTTTATCATGACTCATCATGTTTCGGAATTTTGTAGGTCCATATTTAGGAGCTTTTGTTGCATTAAACACAGGAAAATAATTATTTAATCATATTTTTCACATTATCCCTTGGCTGTATTTTGGGGACGTGACCGTTGGTATCAGAGCATCTGAACTGCGATATCTTGAGCATCCGGACTCTGATCGACGAAAGGTTTGGTTCTTTGGAATCCTTGCGAGCAGATCTACGCAGTAGCAGCAACAGGAAGACGATCCAATAATTCAAAAAAAAAAAAAAAAAAAGAGGTGACTTTTTCTCCTTTAACGGTCAGTGGTATCTGAATCTCTTTTTCAGTTTAGTAATTATGTCTTTCAAATCAACGTTGCATGATCTTGCTGAGGTTGATAATTTTAACGGAAAGAACTTAGCCATATGGAAGCGTCGGATGGACGCATTGCTCCACTTTAACGGATTAACATATGTAATTGAATCTGATCCGATCTCCAAACTCGCTGATGATGCCCCTAAGGAAGATCATGATGTGTACCATAAATTATTCCATCCCATAATTGTACCATAAATTATTCAAACACATACAAATACATGGAATATACATTTAGACTGATATCTTGCACTAAAAGGTGCAGGAGTGTTGATCTTATTAGACAAGAGGCAAGTCAAGCTTAATGTTTCTACATATCCAGATATGGTAGGGACACGCCATAGACATGGCAAGGACACGGACTTTACATATAAAAAGTGAAGTATCAGATATGATACGATACGATACGTTGTCCATTTTGAAATATCCGTACACCATAAGTTTCTACCATTCATTCAATAGAGCTTTAAATCACTGAAAAATGTTTTAGTACAATATTTTATGATTACCAAGTATACTGATCTGCAATCTCAAGTAAATTAAATGCATTTTAAGGAGCAATCCACAATTTCAGCATAGAATTAATGTGGTGAAGTGCTCGTGTTCATCTCTGTCTTCTCCATTTGCCTTCTCTCGGTATTTGTGCTGCCTCTGTTTGACTCTATAATTTGTCCCACCTTAGATCTGCTTATCACTGCTTCTTCCTTCTCATGTCACTGAAACATCTTTAATACTATCTTGTACAATGGAAGTGACTTACCAAGTATAACAATCTACAATATAAAGCAAAGTAAATGCATTTCAAGGAGCAATTCACAATTTCAGCTGAGAATTAATGAGCTGAGGTGCTCATGTTCATATCAATGCTGCTTGTCTCCTCCATTTGCCTTCTCTCAGTATTTGTGCTGCCTCTGTTTGACTCTTCAATTTGTCTTCTCTTGGATCTACCTATAACTGTTGCTTCCTTCTCATTGACGAATGTTAGGAACCTTTGAAGATGCCTAGAGTGTGAGATGCTTTGACTGCTTTGGTCGGGTTCATTCGGAACCTGGCGGCTGAATTGGCGTACTATCAAAACAAAGTACACAATCAGTGCCATGAAGCACACAAGCCCACAAATCAAAAACAGGCCCAAAAAGCTCTTTAGATGAAGTTGATTCGATTCAAGCCCAGTGCTATTAGGACTGCAACCAGTTCTTGCGAGCCACTTGTCTCGGATCCTCTGGAGATCACCACTATCTGCAAGTCCCAGGATGGCAGTCGACATACCAACTGCCAAAGGAGAATCCCGTGGGAATGCCTGTGTCAGAAAATAAAATCACCAACTTAGAAAATATGAATGGAATCCATAGGCCTTTGGATATACACAATAAATACATGTATTACTAGCACTTTAAATATCCTGTTTTTGCTCTTTAAGATTTTTGCATTTCCCAAATGTGTGGAGAACCAGATAACCATAAAATACTTCCAATATATACACCAGATGGGTTTTGGTTACTGTCACGACCCGGGCCCGAGCCGAGCCGTGATTACCATACTTACTCCCGTAAACCCCGAATTAACCGAAGTTAAAACGAGATCCACAAGGGATATCAATCACAAGTACCTGCCAAATATAAAACTTTTGCGGAAACAATATATATTTGACAATGTCTATTTACAATTTACATTTATACAAAATACAGTCTTTATACATGTATCATTCGAAATACACATTGATCAACACTGCATTTCAAAAACATTATGCAGATGTCATTAGTTACATTTCCAAAAATAACAATTACAGTCCCAAAATGAATCTATGAACAGTCATCAAAACCTTTCTCAACATATTTATCCAAATGTTCCAATCGCACTCGGATACCAAATCAAATGGTATCCCGCCGATTCCATTCTATCAATCCTCCTGGCGGAACCGAAGCGGCCTCCTCCGCTGGCGCCGGGGGCGCTGCGTTGCCGGCAGGGGCAACCTGGCCTGTAATGCCATCAATAACACTAATGAACACGACGGTTCAACAATGTATAAACAATTCTTGCAATAGTATATCAATACATTTATATTGCAATAATAACAATTTCAATGCTAGAGAAATCTAGACAATTTATCAATAAGAGTAATAGACAGTGACAGTCAGTATCAGTCAGTATACACGTACCAATTGGCAACTACCATAGCATTCTTAAATTGTATTTCATTCAATTCATTACCATCTTCCCTAAAAGGAAGGCTTCAATCAATATCCTAAGATATGATCGGGATTTATTCATTTACCATCTCCCCTCAAAGGGAGGCTTCAATCACTACCCGAAGGTATGATCGGATAATATAGTGGGACTTACCAGTGCCCGGGCCAGGAACACTAGCATCACCACGGAGCTCCGGAACACCCCCAATACCATCTGCTGCAGCAGGATTAGTCATTCATTATCATTGAACTCATTTAGAGTTCTAATACAATCGCTAGGTAGTGCCAGACTCAATGATCAATGACATTTAGTATGGAATCCTTTTTATGGATCCAATGCAACTTAATGATTCCTTTCATGACAAAAGAAAGGAATGACAACAACATCAATCTCATTAGATTGATCACAATGACACAATGAGTATAACATTAACCACATATGGTTTTACTCAATCCCATCTCAATCCTATCTCAATCCTATCTCAATTCTAAACAACCATTCGGGTGTAATCATTGGTTCCCAAATGCACGTGTTATTCTTGATGGACATCACATTTATATTTAATATGTGCATTTCAAGCCCCCTTAATTAACACCCATGGAGCTTAGACAATATCCAATTATGTGGTTCATCCAAGGAACCTTCTTAAAACATCATTAATTCGCTGTAACTTAGTCTAACCATGATTAGTCTTCAAAACCAATCGGGAACGCATTTATCTTTAAGAGTCGTACTCCAAATTTTCGTAAAAATCCTAAACCCAAAACTCACCAAATTTTTTGCTAAAATATGTCACTGGGCCAGAAACATGTCCGCTCGAGCGGACCTACGTGCGCTCGAGCGGACCTGGACAGACACCTCGGCCGCTCGAGCGGACCTATGTGCGCTCGAGCGGACACTCCAGAATTCTATCCGTCCAAAGCAGAAACCTCGTCCGCTCGAGCGGACCTATGTGCGCTCGAGCGGACGCTTCAGAATTCCATTCCGGAATTCTGAACCGTTCTCCCTTCTTTTACATTCTTTCCTCCATTACACTTCCTTAATCACATTTCTAATCACCTGCATGGTAAATGGGAACCTCCTTTCCCCCTCATGCATCATCCATTCACATTCACCACTACTAATCATTCATTAGTCCTTAATCACTTCATAAATAACCCAAAATTCATGTAAAAATGCATATAATCCATGCCAAACTCTATGAACAAATACAATGAACAATATTAATTGCAAGCAAGGTTTATACTTGCCTTTGGAAGCTATTAACTCAAAAACCCTCTTTTTGCCTTGGTTTTGCTTGAGATTAAAATCCCCTTTTTAAACCCTAATCAAGAAAAACACCCAAATGAACTCCCATGAGTCATTGGTGCTAGAAATCACTACTTAATCACTAATGGACTTGGGAAAATCACAAAGGAAGGTCATTTACTTACTTGTAGTTCCAAAGAAAATGGGCTCTTGAAATCTCTCCCAAGCTTTCCTCTTCAACAATGGCCAACAATGGCGGAAACTCTTGAGGAAGAAGATGAAGATGAAGCTCTTCACTCCAATCACTCTTACTCTCACTCTTGATGGAGAGAAATGGAAGAGAAAGGGAGAAAAAGGAAAATGCTCTAGGGTTCTCTCCTTGGTTGCAAGAGATAAAATGAGAAATGGGCTCATTTGATTCCAATATAAACCCTTTTAACACTTAAGCCCCCTCTCATTTACTCTATTTTCATTTTAAGTCAAATGACTCCTCACTTGGTCCAATTGAGGTCAAATGAGATCGTGTTTATTATGAAAGTTGACGTACTCTTCGAGATACACACGTTGGTATCAAGAATTTCCGTATCTGACGAAATATGTATAAATCCGTATTTTCGAAAAAGTCCTTAGTTTATCATATTTGAGTCTAAACTCATTTTAATCCATTTAATTCCCTTCAAATCCATTTCATTAGGCTTAATGTGTCATTTGAGATTGTTTTATCTCTCTTGGGTCATTAACCTTAGTTAATCCAATTATCCATGCTTAATTAGCATTAATCACGATTAATTAGCCTTAATCGCGATTAGTTCGGGTCGGGGTGTAACAGTTACATCCATATGTACATTTTTCAAACAAGAAAGGATGAACACAACATAAACTTGAGTTTGAACATTGATATTTCTTGAGAATTTTGGGGCTTTTTGCTGATTTTTCTTTTTCAGGACAAATGTTTTTTTTTTTTTTTTTTTGATCGGTAACAATAACTTATATTAAAAGAGAAAATAATACAGATAAAGAGTACAAGAGAAAAAGAAAAGGAGAAAGAAATACAAAGGTACAAGAGTAATGTACCCTCTCACACCACAACTACATAATAAAACCCTCCCAAAGGGAAACTCTCTCAACACCTTGCTTGGCTAAAGCATCCGCCATCATGTTTGATGACCTGCTTTTATGCTGAAAGCTAACATTAATGGCGGTGGATAAAATCCGGATTTCATTGAAGAGGAACTGAAACTTCCATGGATAAGCCTTCCGGTTCGAAACCCAACTCACTGTATTAGAAGAATCACTCTCCACAATAAGATCGCCATGGTAGTACCTCGAAAAACATCGAAGAGATTCCAGAATAGCTAAAACTTCAGCTTCATTAGAGTCACAAACCCCCACATATTTAGAGAACATAAATAAAACGTCCCCATTGCAATTTCGAAGCACCCCTCCAACACCTGCTGGTCCAGGCTTCCCTCTGGCGGCCCCATCAACATTGAATTTAAACAAACCAATAGGAGGAGGAGACCAAAGAATAGATTTTCTTACTTTGATTGGGCCACACCCCATACATGATTCCCAATTAATAAGAATGTCGTGAAGAGAAAAATTAGAAAATTCCTTTCTACCCAAAGCCCACTTCGCGATCGTTAAAGTAATCTTAGAAATAAACTCCGCAGAAGTTGAGGAGGAACCCCTAAAAATTCTATCATTTCTTTCCTTCCAAATGGACCACAAAATAGCAAATAGCGTTATCCTCCAAAGAATACGACCACAACCAACAAAACAACCTCCCAACCAAGACTCTGCCACATTAGCAATCTTCTCAGAACAGCACCAATCAACACCGCACCTACCA
This sequence comes from Camphora micrantha, assembly GCA_003546025.1. Taxonomy (NCBI): domain Eukaryota; kingdom Viridiplantae; phylum Streptophyta; class Magnoliopsida; order Laurales; family Lauraceae; genus Camphora; species Camphora micrantha. The sequence goes on from QPKB01000009.1 coordinate 42,664,336, forward strand.
ATAAAATGGCCCCAAACACTGGAAGTAAACTCACAATGAAGAAAAAGATGGTTCACCGACTCCATCTCCTTCTGACACATCACACAAGTGTCATTGATGGTGGGTGATGTCAGTCCTCTTCTCCTCAAGTTATCGGCCGTTGAGATCTTAGCTGCCATTGCTAACCAACAGAAAGCCTCCACTCGGGGAGGAACCAAACCCATCCAAACAAGGGAAGAAGGAGCTCTAGGGTGATGGTTCCCCTCCAAAGCCGAGTAGAAGGCTTTCACGGAGAATTCTCCTGATATGGATGGCTTCCAAATCCTAAAATCCTTAGAAACCCTGCACAAAAAAACATTAGAGAGAAGACTCAACAATTCCCCATACTGGACATTCTCTGACAGACGAAGACTTCTTCTAAAGGTCACATCCCATAAAGTACAACCATCCCTCACCTCATAACACTCACTGACAACAGACTCCTTATTGGACACTAATCTAAAGACCCTAGGAAACACTTCACATAAGGGACCCACCCCAACCCAATCATCCAACCAAAACCTAAGAGCCCTCCCATCCCCCACCACAAAACCCACCCCTTTGGACAACACTTCCCCACTAATAGAAGACAAATCCACAACTGAAGCAATTGCACCCCACAAACTCGATCTACGAGATCTATGACCCGGATTAGGCCACCACCCCGAATTGTCCACCCCATACTTGTCAGCAATAACCTTCCTCCAAAGAGCTTCCCTCTCATCTCCAAACCTCCACCACCACTTCACTAATAAAGCCGCATTTTTATACTCCAAATTACCAAGGCCTAAGCCTCCACATGACTTTGGTTTAATCACCTCACTCCACTTCATTAAATGCAATTTTTTTTATTACTCTTACCCTCCCAAAGAAAGTTCCTGCGAATACGGTCTAGTCTTTCCACCACCGCCTTTGGCATCTTGAAAAGCGACATATAGTACACCGGGATGTTTGACAAGCAAGCTTTTATCAAAGTGATCCTTCCACCTAAAGATAAATATTGACGCTTCCAAGAAGACAACTTCATCTCAAACTTGTGAATGACTGGATCCCACAAAGACTTAGATCTAGACTTCACCCCTATCGGAAGGCCCAAGTATAACAGGGGTAGTCTCCCCCATTTGCAATGCAACATGGCTGCCAAAGACTGAGTGATCTCTTCAGAGCACCCCACTCCCACCAAACAACTTTTGGAAATGTTAACCTTCAAACCTGAAACCAGCTGAAAACACCGCAAAATTCTTTTAAGAGCCAAGATTTCCTCCCTTTTAGTGGAGCTAAAAAGAATCGTATCATCTGCAAATTGCAAGTGAGTGATAACCTCCCCATTTCTACTAGCATCAAACCCACTTATCACTCCCATCTCTTTAGCTTTCACCAGAAGAGAACTTAGAGCCTCCACCACAATCGTAAATAAAAAAGGGGATAGGGGATCCCCTTGTCGGATGCCTCTGGAACCTTTGAACAACTTTGTGGGAGAGCCATTGACCAACACAGAGAAAGATGAAGTCGAAATACACTCATGTATCCATCGTCGCCAAGTTTCCCCAAATCCAAATCTGAGCAGCATGTAATCGACAAAATTCCAATCAACATGATCATAAGCTTTCTCCAAATCAATCTTTAAAAGGACCCCATCAACTTTAGATCTTTTTCTTGAATCAATTAGCTCATTCGCAATCAACACGCCATCAAGAATCTGTCTTTTTGCCACAAAGGCCCCTTGGAAAGGACTGATAATGAGAGGCAAAACACTCTTCAGACGGTTTGCCAAGATCTTAGCTAATAATTTATACCAACACCCCACAAGGCTAATGGGTCTATAATCACGTAGATCCACAGGATTAGGCACTTTAGGGATGAGGGTTAAGAAGGTTGCATTCATCTCTCTATTAATTCTTCTCCTCCTATGAAACTCGGAAAGCATATCACTGAAATCTTCTTTTAGGAACCCCCAACCTGCTTTTATGAAAGAAAAATTAAACCCGTCTGGACCTGGAGCTTTATCCCCATCACATTCTTCTAAGGCTCTAGCAACTTCCTCTTCCTCAAACTCCTTTTCTAACCATCTTTGAACATCTTGTGGAATTGAGGGAAAAGAAACCCCATCAAGCTTAGGCCTAACGACATTTTCACCACTATAAAGATCTTCGAAATAATGAGCAACTGCTTCCTTGACTTCAGAAGGACTCTCCAAAACTCTACCACCTTGTCTTATCTGCCCCAGGAAATTTACTCTACTCCTCATAGAAGCCAAACGATGGAAGAAACTAGTATTTTTATCACCCTCCTTAAGCCAAGTCACTCTTGATTTCTGCCTCCAAGAAATTTCCTCCCATCGATTTAAGTCCCAAATTTTTTTGGTAGCGGTACGCCTAGCTTCGATCTCTTCTGGCCTCAGATCCCGGCTTTCCCCTTCTCTATCAATATCATCCACCAGTCTAGAAAAAGTTTCTCTTGATTCATCAATCCTACCAAAGACATCTCTATTCCACTTTTTGATGCAATCTTTAAGAACTTGAAGCTTTCTACATAACTTATAACCAGAGTAGCCTGTAACTTCCACTTGATTCCACCATGAACGAGCCAAAACCAGGAATTCTTTGTTCTCCAGCCAACAATTCTCAAAACGAAAAGGTTTAGGGCCCCAATCAACAGAGTTAGAACACAATTTGATAGGACAATGATCTGAGATTAGTCTCGGAAGGGCTATCTGAATGGTACCAGGAAAATGGTCATCCCACTCCTTAGACAATAAAAACCTGTCAATTCTACTCATAGCCGCCTGATGCCTAAGATTGGACCAAGTATACCTTCTCCCTTGGAGTGGAAGATCAATAAATTCATTATCACTAATGAAATTAGAAAATAACTCCATCGAGCGAGAAGTGGAGCTCCTCCCTTTCTTCTCATGAGGAAATCTGACCATATTAAAATCTCCACAGAAAACCCAAGGAATAGGCCATTGGGATTTCACATTAGAAAGAAAATCCAAAAAATCACCTCGCTCAGACTGCACATTCGGCCCATATACATTGGCAAAAGCCCAAACAAACCCATCATTAACTCCTCGAACCTTGACAGCCAAGACTCTATCAGCCAAGACGACATCCTCCATCACTAACACATCCTCATTCCAAATAGAAATTAGCCCACCTGAAGCCCCAGTGGAGGGGACCCAACTCCAATCACACCTTCGATTACCCCAGATTTCCCGAATAACATTGTTAATATTAGAAGACACTTTAGTCTCCTGAAGAAGTAAACAATCAATTTTGTGCTTCCTGATCAACTTTCTAATAGCTAGCCTTTTCTCAGGCCTACCAATCCCCCTTACATTCAAAGAAACAATAATCATAATGAAAATAAAAGCACCTGAAAAGGACAAGGGTAAACAAGAAATATCAAAGCTTACCCTCAATCTCAGCAACCTCCACCTGAATAAGCTGCTGCAGTATCTCTGCTTCATTTTCTTCTAAAGAGATGCACAACCCTTTGCCTAACTCAAGAGTCTCAAAAGCTTCCTCCGTAGCTGCAGCAACAACATCCATCTCACAATTTGAGGCGTGCTCCACTAGCCCACCTTCCTTAGCTGGATTGGTCATATTACCGGCATTGTTCTTGCTTTCAGCATTGTCCCCTGTCTCCAAAAGAGCAGATCCTTGAGCATTTGCCTCATGGGAAGAGTCAAGCACAACATCATCGTCTGAGATGGGGCCATGAGCTACTTCTAAAGAAACACCACTTGTGGGCCTAATAACCATCTGACCCAAAACTTGTGGCCCACTCTCTAGCATGTCTGACCCAGTAAAAGTATTGTTTGCTTTTCTAGAAAGTGTCTTAGAGGACTTATTTTCCAATAAAACTGATTGCTGATGTGTGGATAATGGGGCTCCAGCACCTTTATCCCTGTCATCAGCTCCAAGCAAAGTGGTAATGACTAGGGACTTTGGGGCTCCAACTTCGTTTCCCATAGGTAACACAGAGCAGCTCTCTTCACAGCAAGCTTTCCCGGATGTCACATCTGAGTGAAACAGAGTGTTTGACCCCTATCTTTCTTTGAGCAGTTTCGTCAAAAAGGAAATTTTTTGAAAAGTAATCCACACCTTGATCCTGCCCACTTGACTTAGACAGCTTGCAATTGCAGCTAGTGCTTTGGGAAAATCGACACCTATCAGCTGATGCCACGTCGTTTGATCTCCAATGGCCGTCACCGATTGACGGCATGCCGATCTCCTTTTGCTTACCATCTTCACCGGCGCCGACATCCGAGGTAGAGTCTACTGACTCAAACACATGTTTTCTTTTCCCCCCTGAAGTGTGTATCTGTTCACTAGTCTTCACCATCTCAAGTGCCTTGGAATGTTCCAATCCATCCGTAATGGGATACCCTTGAAAGACCATCTCCTCCCTTGCAACCACCCTAAACAAAAGATCAAAGATCCTGATTTCCATCTCCTTATAGATGAAGGAAAAATCATCTGTTTGGACACAAACTCTGCCAAATTCCAAGGCAGATTTATTCAACGTCTCTGGAGCAACCTCCACAACCTCCCCAACTTTCCTTCCGATGGACTCAAACACCTCTGCACTCCATCCGTGGAGAGGGACTCCAAAACACTGCAACCAAACCTTCCTCAAAGAAGTAGAAGGCTTTGGCACCCACCTCTGCAAGGAGACAAACACCTGATTTGAAGCTGCTTTTGGGTCATTCATCAACAATGAAAACTCCTCCAGATTAGGACAGGATACCAACACCCTCCTACCACCCAAAGTAGCCACCTTCACCCCTTTGATGCCATCTTCCTCATAAATGCCAGTGATGGAAGGAATAACTCCTTCGTCAGTGACTGTACCCACCATAGAGTTGGACAACCATCCAGAGTTATTGTTGACAACCTCTTTGGGAACAACGATAGTCTTTCCCCCTTGCATGTGAGTCCCTTTCACCACATCCAGAAAGCTGAAATGATGCTGCACTCTGTCTTCATTAGGAGTCTTCAAGACCACCGAAACCTTATTCTCCTTTGGCACAGGCAAAATGTTAGAATTAAGAGAAGCACCTGTAACTCTCTTCCTATCCTTCCTCCGAGCCCCATCCCTCCCGTCCCTCTGGGACCAACCAAATCTAGCAATATTAACTTCCAAACTCCTACCAGCAAAACTCCTTCCATTCATCATCTTAACTGCTTTGAGAGCAGTCACCAAATTGCCAAAACGCACAAACCCAAAGCAAAAACCTCTACCCTTCCTGCTGGAGGCAGGGATGAAAGCATCAAAGACCCTCCCCACTGAAGAGAAGGCAAGCCTCAGTTGATCACTAACTATAAGTTCTGGCAGATTACTAACAAACACGGAAACCAAATCCTCCCATTTGACCGAAGCTCTTTTCCTTCTCCTGGAACTGCCAACAATCGTCCAGCCTCCTCTGTCCCCTGATCCAGACATTCCTGTTTTAGTTGCTTCCCTGATGATCCCCTTCCGATCGGCCTAGGCAATCACAGCGGTTTGATTTGCATACATACCATCTGTGCCCACCAGCTGAATTCTGAGTGTCATTTCAGCTACCGTGACCACTACAACCTAGACAATTGACTAGTAGTTTCGGCTCTGATGTGGATTCTGAAGGAGTAGTAATGAAACAATGGAAGAGAGAGAAGAAGAGTTTCTGCAAATCTAGATCAAAACAAAAAACTCCTCTCTTTCTGCAACAAGCAGCACCTAGATCCGGCGACGGAGAACGCAGCAATACTGCTGCATCTTCTTCTATCGCAACGTCAGGGCGATAGCGCCCTGCTTCTTCTCAGGCGATGGCTTTTCGGCCCCTGCCCTTTGTAACTTCGGGTGCGATGGTGATCTGTACTGCAACGATTTGAACCCTGGATCATCTGACCAATCAAGATTGTGGCCCACTGCTATGATCAAGCTATCGGTTGCAAAACTGAAGAACACTATCTTCTTCGGTTCGAATTGCACAAAGATCTGTGCGTCTTCTCCGATCAAGTAGTCCTGGCCCACTCTGAATTCCAGATCCAATCTGGAAAGAGCCCGCGACAAGTCTCCTTCTCCCGTGAGCAACGATATGGGTTCCAATTTATGCAAATTGGCAACTGCAGGCCTCGAGTCCAGATCTGAGATCTGCAGGACAAATGTTTTATACAAACAACTCAATTTTCAAGTGCTCAGATAAAATAGGCCGGATGGAAAACGAGTTCGCGGTGGATCTTGGGCGTAGGCTAATTTGCCAAATATTTGGCAGAATGGACAGCCACCATTAAGTGCTCTGTTGAGGTTGCAGAGAAATCAGTGATCATATTAGGTGTGATACTATTATCGAGTTCTTCTAGCCCAAATCAATATTAGGAACCAGCTTTGTTAAGGATCTGGTGTGAAAAATGGAGAAAAACAGTCATTTCCACCACTGTAGGCTTCTGGTTTCTTGGCCAAACTACAGAGCTGATTGAATTAGCCACATATTCTGCAAAAATGTTCAAGCTACTTGCAATTAGTGTTCCCTTGAAAATGTAAAAACCATATTCGTGTTTGGATATACTTAATTTTGAATTTGCAGTGTCTTGAGAGAAACCGTTGTACATATGGAAGTTCATCTACAAAGCAGTATCACCTCCATTTCTGGGAACCTTCTGGAGGGCTGATGCAGTCTTCTTGTTTTCCAAGAGAAATAAATCTAGATTTGCAATGCCAAGTTCCTCACTCAATAGTTTTTAGCAAAGGAACCACTGGAAATCAAGCATATTTACCTCATGGTTCTGGTAGGCCAAAAAAGGGGATAGAGAAGCTGGATCTATCATTGCCTAGTTCCTTTAGAAAAGCAGAAATCTGATCTGTATATTTCAAATGCAGCTGTTGACCCATCTCAATTCCTAAGCCAAAACCCTAAATTTAAAACATCTATGGGAGGTGGTTTGGGATCTCAAAATAGGGATGTCTCAGAAAACTCCTCCAGTACATTGGATACCACTGCCCCAGGATGGGTGGAACTTAATTTTGATGGCTCTTATGATTGTAGAGATTCTGAAATTGTGAAAATTGACAGTATCGGACGGGATCATCAATCAATGATGGCATACCTTCATAGATGTGGGCTAAGTTACTTTTTGGCATCGATCTTGGGATGTTTCATTTTGAGAGTTACTTTTTGGCATACCTTCAAAGAAAGTGGTTCGTCGTCCTTGTAATAGTCTAGAGTCTAGTCCTATCCAATTTTGCACATTGAATCAGCTGCAGCCACAAATAGCAGTCCGCAGGGTAGACTCGACTCCACCTACAAAAGCCCGTCTTTGCATTTTCCTTGCGAATCCCATCTTATCAGCAAAAATACGCACTGGATTTTCCACCCTTGTTTAGTGGTACAAGAAACACTGGTCGTCTTTTTTACATGCGTGTTACCAGATTATGTTGACGCCAAAAGAAGGGGCGTTTCGTTGTGAACTTAACTGCTGTTTGAAATTGGCTGGTTGAAAGTGGATGGCAAACTACAAAAAAAGTCTGAAAAATCCCCTTTAATACCAAAAAGGGTTGCTTTAACGGGCCATGGGCCGTTTTCTTTGTTTTTTTTTTTTTTTTCCCTAGAGGCCGGCTTATACCAACACATGCGAGCATATACGAGCAGGGATATCTCAATTCCATTTTTTCTTCTTCACAGTAAAGCAATGATATCACCACCACATATTATTAAAAAAAAAGTTTTTTGAGTGGCGGTCACCTGATAATGGATTTTGGATGATGATAATCGGTGAAGTTGAAGATGATGATGAAAAGGGAGAATGAAGATGTTAGTGTTTGACATCAGTTGTAGGTGTTAGGGGGGGACCCGGGAATTTTTCCTTGGGGGGGCCACTTTGTAGAAGAAAATTTTGGGAGGGATACATATAAGAAATGAATGTAGTTTCCAAAATATACAAGGGCTAGTCTGAAAACTTTGGGGGGTGGGGGGTGGGCAAATATAAAAAATTATAAAAAATTTTAAAAGTTAAAGGAACTTTATGAATTTCGGGGTGGGGGGGGCAGCCCCACTCTGGTTCCACCAGTGGGTGTGGCAGTGGTTTAGATGTTGTGAGTTGGATTGGTGGGGAACGAGATGTAGATGGAATGAGATGAGATGATGATGGGGCGAAGGCGGTTTCAAAATGGGAGATAGAAAAAGATGCTAAGAAAGGTGGGTTGTAGAGAGCAAGAATCATATGAAAATAAATAAAAAGAAAAAAAAAAGAAAATGAAAGAAAAAAAGAGAGAAAAAGATGGTTCAAGAAAAAGAGCATGGTGAGTTGAGTGAAATTTCATTCCTTTGGTTAGAAGAATGTGAATGAATTGAGACGGGTATATTTGGGTTGTGGGAGAAAGAGTGACAAGCAAAACGATGGGTTGAGATGACTAAATGTGCTTCAGATGACAAGCTCCTACCTGCAAGTCCAAGATCGTTAAGGTAATTATATCATGAAGGAAAATATTGTATAGATAGAGGATTAGTTGGCAGAGGTGGAAGGAGTTAGAGTGGAGGAAGAAGATGTGGAAGAAAAAATTAAAAAAAAAAAGAAAAAAGCAAAGGGATGTCCTC
>QPKB01000009.1:42672941-42710602 GCA_003546025.1 Camphora micrantha
TATGTTCAGGAATGACCTCACCTAAGTAGAAAGTAGAATTCACAATAGCAGACAACTTATCATTGAAATCATCAAAAACTTCAGTTTCATCCATTTTCAGATTCTCAAACGCAGTAGCCAAATTCTGAAGTTTGGCTTGCTTAACTTTGAGAGTACCTTCATGAACAATTTCTAATATATCCCATGCTTCCTTAGCAGTTTTGCAAATCGATATCCAACGAAATTCAGAAGGAGAGACACCATTAAAAATTGAATTTAAAGCTCTACCATTAAAATTGAAGGTTTGTTTATCCTCCTTGGTCCATTGAGGCATGGGTTTTTCAATGATTTTGTTGCCATCGGTGACGATAGTAGGCTTGGAGTAACCAAAAACCACAGAATTCCAGACATCCACATCTATGGATTGAAGGAAGGCAGTCATTCGAACTTTCCAATAATGGTAGTTCGATCCATCCGAGAGTGGGGGTTTGGAAATAGAAGATCCATCTCTAATAATGTCCATATCAGAAATCTGTGTAGATCTCACACAACAATTTAGTGTGAATCAGCTCTAATACCAATTGAAAATTCCTGGAGGGTTCAAGAACACAACCCTAACAGAAAGTAAATTAAATCCCAGCACAGATACGAATATGGAAATAAAAACCTAAGTTAATCAAGCAAACAATCAAGAAGATGGACACAAGATTTTTTACGTGGAAAACCCTGGGTAGGGAAAAAACCACGGGATCTAGCACCGGTCCAGAAAGATCAAGCACTATAAACTCAAAGGTTACAAGATAAACTCACTCCCCTTTACAGTTGATCACAACCTAAGGACCAAAGCAATTCTTGCCGACGAACACGCCGTTCACCTTCTCTAGCACTTCAATCTCCACGCCTTTAAGCAAGACGAATTGGATGAAACATGGATGGAAAAATCTCCAGAGGATAAGGCTTCAGCACATGAATTTATCACATGATCTCTCTGGAGGAAGATAATCTCGCTTAAGGTAATCTAGGGTTTTGATCTGAGAGAGGTGCCCTATTTATGAAGGGGTTAAACCCTTAAATAGGCTTCTGAACTCGTATGGAAAAGTTCTGTTGTAATAGGATTGAAAGATCAGAACTTTAGAAAGAAGTGGCTAAAAAATAGCTATGATTCGCCGCTGTCCGATCAATCGGACTGCAGGTCCGATCGATCGGACTGTCATTAACTGGCGCATTTTTCTGGTCGATCGATCGGGCTGCAGGTCCGATCGATCGGACTGTCTTTTAACTGAGAGCTTTTTATGGGCGATCGATCGGTCTGACTTTTTGTTGAAAACGCCCTGTTTCCTGATGCTTTGGAATTTTTCTTCAAACCAAAATGGTCCATCTAAGAAATATAAATTACATTAAATCTCATGTTTTGTCCACCCAATGAATTAGCCAACACTCAAAAATACTAACAATATAGTTAACATAAAGCCACTTTGATGACGCACACGGCACACAAAAAGTTATATTCTTATTTCATGAAACCAGGAGCATTATTTATACAAAGCTTACAAACCGAAAACATTTCCAAATCATACGGTAGTTGGAGTACAAAGCAGATGAGCACCCATAAATTGAACAATACAATACCATATAAAAGGTATGGAAATCTAATTTCCAAATGCAAACTTGGGAAAAGATGCCATTCATTGAACAATACAATACCATATAAAAGGTATGGAAATCTATTTTCCAAATGCAAACTTGGGAAACGATGCGAAGAAGGTTTGTGTCATAGTAAGCAGCAGGAGGAGGAGGGCTGCGAAAAAGGATATGATTGCCCAAGGATTATTGAAGTAATCATGCACCAATGACGCTCTCAACTTCGGCCAAGTTCTCGCACTGTATTGATTAATTTTCACGAAAACATCTGATAAATAGAAATCATCATAATATATGACAACTTCTCTTGTCATGTTGTTGAAGAGAGAAGCCACTAGTTCCTCATTGCCTAAACGGTTACTGATGATTCCTTCTTGGCAGAGGATTTCGACATCCTTGGCAGTGTCGATGAGGCAATCCATGAAAAAGGCATGTGTTGTGAAGAGTTTTTGGGAGCGAGGAATAGATTGCTCGAGTGCAATGAGGTTGAGAAACAGTATCTTTGTCTTGCCCCAAATCTCTATATTGGGGATGTCAACCACTCCATTCTCAAACTTTATGTCGAGAATACCAGCAACCCTTTTTTTGAACCTAATTCCTTTTTCTTTAAGTTTCGAAGCACAAGGGATCCTTGGGATTTCACTCGAGTCTCTATGCTCATCGGGGAACGGAGCGTAGTAACTTGCATGTTTTAAATCAAGTAGATGGTGGATCCGCCTACGCGGCACGGTGGTGAAATAGTCGCTATGGAACTTTAAAGCACTATCTACAAAAGGAGGGTGTTTGCCATCTATAAGAATAGATAGGCATTGGAGGATGAAAAACGGAATCTGATTTTCCAACAAGAGCAAGTCATACCATAATGCCTTTCTCACCCATCCCAGTCTAACGATGAAATCATGTTCTTTCAATCGGATCTTGCGAAATAACTCGACAATAAAGCAACCATCGAGTACCATCATTTCCACAAAAGAATTGCTGTCAAGTGTTGTTATTACCTCTGAGTAGCAATTTCGAGCTCTTTTCTCCAACCCTTTAACAGTGGCCAAACAATCCTCCAACCAGCCTTTAGGTTTCCGGGAGAGGATGTCATGTAGATATCTCCATTTGTGCTCTTCCATAGCTCGTAGTTTGTCTTCTCTTTTCTCGTAGTGAAATGGGCCTATGGAGATGAATTGAGGATCGTATACCTCTCCATTATCTTTGCGAAGCCAGTAAGGGACTCGGTATATTGAACATGATTTGTTGCCATATGATGCTTTCATTATTTTTGGCTCAACAAGACTCTTTCCTATGATTGAAGACACCAAATTTGGATCCAGATCCTCCCTCTGAAAAGAGTGAAGTGCTTCCTCACCATCATAAGAAAGACGGGAAGAAATGTAGTCAACACAGTCCTGGAATTCGTCGTCATCCGATCCTTCAATGTCCAGTGATATCGCGTCTGCTCCATAAGTGACTTCTGCCATTTAATTCTTTGGTCTTGCTTCCAACTCTTGCTTTCACAAGTGCATGGAAAAGCCATGAAATGAGTTGCCAATACCTGTTTTGTTAATTTTATCTGTCACCTCTTTACCAAAGAATAAAAAAAGGGGTAACACCCACCTCCTTTTTCAATGGCCCAAGCAATGTATCTTTTTCCCTCCTCTTTCCTTTTGCCAACCTCCTTTTTTGATGACAGAAGCAAAGTATTCATTCTTCTTGTCTCCATTAATGTACATCTCTCTTTATGTAACTGTTAATTATCTTCCAACTATTTTTGTTATGGAACAATATATTAAAAAGTTAATATATAATAGAATTTACCAATGGCTAAAAAGTACCCTGCTTTCTATGTTATGACTTCATATCGTAGATCAAATGGATAAAAAAAGCCCAACATAATAGCTTTAGTAGATTCTTGGTCTACAATAAATATTAGTCCAGATCCTTCAATGCTCGAGTTGATTTAGTACCTCAGTACGGCCTGCCTCTAAAATCTATACAGCTCAAATTCATGATCCACATGTATATCAGCATCAAGCCAGATTTCATGAGCAATTAAACTTGAGAAGTGGAGTACACCGTCAAATGGATCACTCATGTGATGAAAATATTGTAATAATAATGCAATGTTTGCAAGCCCATGCCATGTGATCAATCTATTTGTGGGTCCAAGCAGCCTCATGCTGGTCTTGATTGTTAGTGGTTTCAATTCGGACACATAAGCTGTACTGATGGATTTTTATGTTTGCCATAGAAAAGATGAGAAATTGTAGATCTGGCAATCTGGTGGGCCGGAAAACTCATCAAGATGAAATTTAGCTTTTCATTTTGTAGCTGCTGACCTCACTGGGAGAGTCAAAATGCCATGGAGTATGGACGCTGCCATCAACTGCTGCCGTGATAACGGCTTATTATCCGAGTGGTTAGGAGCAATAGTTCTCACGTGGCTATCAGGGTTCAAATTCGGGGTACACCACCTTTTCCTACGTGTGTGGGCTCCCTTCCCACTTGTGTGGACTTTTTTTCCGCGTGTGTGGGCTCCTTTCCCACTTGAGTGACCTGTTATCTTCCGTGTGTGTGTACGCACTCTCTTGGGTTCCTGCCCCACATTGGCTGGGGTAAAAAATAAAAAGAAGGAAAACTGTAGCTGATTTTTTTTTCTTGTCTATTTTTTTTTTTTTTTTTTTTTTTTGCTTAAAGGCAAGTGTGAAAATATTTAGGGTCCGCGATTTCTAGATTGGTCTGCTCAAACAATTAACCCAATAGTATGCAGAAATAAACAAATGTAACGGAAATATAATCAATAAGCACACACCACAAGGACACCAAATTTAAGGTGGAAAACCCTAACCGGATGAAAAACCACCAATCCGAACTTGATCAAATAAAAAACTATGAATCTCACAATTGCAAGAAACTTAGACCTCTTCCCCATATATCCCCTACTCAAGAATTGAAGTTATTTTATGTTGCTTCACGTTGCAACGACTTCACACCGTTGATTGCAATATAAAAGTCTTCTCGTAAGAAGATAATCTTCTACAAAGGATGCAGAAGAACTGGCTATGGAGAACTTGGCATCACAACTTCATAAAAATCTCTAGAGAAGAATTCTCTCAATAATAATCTCTAACTCAGAACTTTGAGAGGTGGGGTATTCCTTTAGAATGGCTTAATTTAGAAAAGCAGTTTGGGCACGATTAGAAAAGCAGTTTCTAATTTTCCTGGGACTCTACTGCCTTGTCTGCTCAAGCGGACCCACCATCCGCTCGAGTGGATGACGTTCTGTTTCAGCGCTAGGCCATTCTAACTCTGTCCGCTCGAGCGGACCCCATTTTGGTTGATCCGGAATTTCAATTCTTTTTCTCCAGCTTTCTTCTTCTAATTCTTTCAGACTATCTTCTTCTGAGTCCTTCCAATCTTCTATCTTCAGAGTCATTTTCAAAAAAAAAAATACAACTCAAAAGGCCCAAAGTTTTGTCCAACCCATGAATTTAGCCAACACTAAAATTCTAACAAAGTGTATTAAAGAGAGAGAAGAAAAGCCACCGGAATGTTGGCCCCAAAAAAGAAAGCAGAGGTAAAAACCTCAGAAACAGAGAACAGATGCTCTTGCTCCAAGATACAACAGAGAGCAGAGGCTACTGGTCGAGGATACCACTAGAGCAAAATACAAAGAAAGAAGTATACCAAGGTATCAAAACAAAATACTATATACAAAATGGAGTTTGATCTCCCAAATTTTTTTGAAGAGAATCAAAAGGATTCCTCTGGCCAGACATCTGCAAGTTGCCTGAACTCTGCTGCCTTCTTCATCATCTGCTGTTCAGTTTTTTATGTTCGTTTTTTTTTTTTTTTTTTCCTTACTGCTTTCAGTGCATTTTATCGCTTTGAGCTCTGTTTAGGAAAACAAAGCACTGTGCTCCCAGGATTAATAGTGTGAATCACAATTAATCCATCTAATTTGATATTGTTCATGTGTCTGCGCTGTGAGTATATCCATATTGCCATACTTCATGTGCTACTTCAATGTGAATCACAAATAAAAAAGACAATGAACTTTGAGACCCATACATCATTTGCCACTTCAATCATTTTTGCTGTGTTCAATGATGGATTGTGTGGCCTCTTCTAGTCTTTTGTACCTGTCTCTGTATTCCCTCCTGTCTTTTGTTTAATGAATATCCCTTTCATGGCGAGAAATAAAAAACATCGGGCGGGCACATCTTTTGAATGATTTGGATTTCACAAAATGAGCCGAAAACATGTAAGGACTGGACTTGACCTTCCATGACCACTTAACCTTGTATAATCAATCATTCACCTATCTTTCTTTCACAAAATTCATATAGAGTCACTTTGAAAGCACACAGAGAAAGTTTCATTCTCACTTCTCAGGTTATCAAACCATGAGCATTATTTGTACAGAAGAAGACAAACATAGAGAGTTATTCAAAGCATGAAGTAAATGTAGCACGACGTAAAGGAGAAGCAACTATAGTTTCTCTCCCTGAGCAGCAGGAGGAGAAGGACATCAAGAGATGATATGATTGCCCAGGGATTTTTGAAGCAATCTTGCACCAAGGACGCTCTTAATTTCGACCAGTTTCTCTCCGCATATTGATTGATTTCCTTGAAAATATCCGATAATCAACTTATCTCATAGAGTGTTAGGACTGATGAACAACTCAGATCTTGAAAACGTAGGCCATGGGCGCCACTATGCATTTAAGAAGGGTGTTGCACCGTACTATAATACAGCAGTGCTGCATTGTAGTTCTTCCCAAAAAATGAATACCATATCATTGTCATGGCCCCAAATGGGCCACATAAGGTCCATCACAACCATGCACCATTTAGTTAATTTCACCCCGATCAAATCCCTTGATGTATAAAATACAAAATAGGCATAATCAGAGCCCATCAATCTTTAGAGCCTAAGTTTGTATCTGGCCCATTAAGGGTTTCAGTCCCTAAACACGGATTCGGGTTTAGTCATCCGGTGGCGGCAAGGGCGATCACATTGCTCAAAAGCAATGTTGTTTAGAAACTTTACCTTTGTCACGCCCCAAACCAATAAATTGAGGATTTCAATCATTCCTTTTCCCTCATCAAACTTTATGTCCAAAAAATCAATGACATCCCCCTTTCTATTCCCGCCTCCATCTAGCTTTATGACCCTGGGCTTTGATCTGGTCCATTAAGGGTTTTCGTTGTTAAACACAGAACCAGGTTAGATATTCTGATGGCCCACCTAAATAGATCCAATTCAGGTTGGACCCAAGCAGGAGTCAAACCCATTGAATGTTTTTTGTAAACGTAGGTGGACACATCTCACGGATGATTTGAATATTTAAAAAATCAACGCAACAAGTACGAATTTGATTTAACCTTCCTTGACCGGTTAACCTTTTTTTAATCAATCATTCACCCATTTTTCAACAATAAACTTAATATAAAAGTCACTTTGAAAGCACACAGAGAAAATTTCATTCTCAGGGTATCAAACCATGAGCAGTATTTCTACAGAAGCAGGCAAATATAGAAAGCAGAATGTAGACCTATATATTCGAAGTATGCAATAATTGTAGTACCAAAGTAAAGGATGAGCAACTATACTTTGAACAATACAATAGAATACCATACACATACACAAATGAAAGGTGTGGAAATCTAATTTGCAAATGCAAACTTGGGAAATGAGGTGAAGAAAGTCTGTCCTATAGCAAGCAGCAGAAAGAGGACGCCAGCAAGAAAAGATATAATTGCCCATGGATTATTGAAGTAATCATGCACCAAGGATGCTCTCAATTTCGGCCAACTTCTCTCACTGTATAGATTGATTTTCTCACAAACATCTGACAAATAGAATTCGTCACAATATCTCATAGTCCCTAAATCCTCATTGCCCAAACGGTTATCAATGATTCCTACCTGACAGAGAATGTCAACATCCTTAGCGGTGTTGATGAGGCAATCCATGAGTGAAAGTAAGCTGTGATGTATGCAGGGCAGTAGGGATAACATCGCACAAATGCAATGAAGTTCAGAAATTCTATCTCTGTCTGGTCCCAAACCAGTATTCTGGGGATTTCAATCACTCCCCTGTCAAACTTTATGTCCAAAAGACTGTCACTGACATCCCTCTTTCTAAATTTAATTCCTTCCTCTTGAAGTTTGGATGCACAACGGATCACTGGGGTTTCATTGGGCTTTTTATACTTATTGGGGAAGAGAATAAAACCAGTATGTAGCAAATGAAGTAGGTGGCGAATCCGGATTTTGGAACCATTGATTCTTTCAGCCACGATTAAATCCCCTTGACAAAGGAAATTTATAGCGCTACCTACCAAAGAAGGAAATAGGCCTGAAGCATCTATTAGAAGAGATAGACGCCGGAGAATAACGAATGGAATCTGATTTTCCATTAAGATCAAGTCAAAATATATTGTTTTTCTTGGCCAATTCAACAGAAATATGAGATCCTTTTTCAAATAATCATTAAACCAGCACTCGCGAAATAACTCAATGATGAAGCAATCATCGAGTAACATCATTTCTACAAAAGAATCGCTGTCAAGTGTGATTACCTCTGAGAAGTAATCACGGGCTTTTTCTTCTAACCTTTTAAAAATGGCCAAACAATCCTCCACCAGCCTTCAGGTTTTCGAGAGAGGATGCCACATAGATATCTTCATTTGTGCTCTTCCATGGCTCGTAGTTTGTTTTTTCTCTTTTCGTAGTGAAATGGGCCTATAGAAATTAATTGAGGATCGTATGCCTTGGGGTTATGTTTGCGAAGCTTGTAAGGGACTGGGTGGATTGAGCATGATTTGCTAGCAGATGATGCTTTTAATATTTTTGGCTCAACAAGACTCCTTCCTTTGATTGAAGAGACCCAATTTGGATTCAAGGCCTCCCTCTTAAAAGATACATGGGCTTCCTCGCCTTCATCATCAGAAGTAGAGGAAGAAAGGTAGCCAATACAGTCCTCGAAACCTTCCATGTCCACAGCTGCTATTGTGTCTGGTGCACAAGTGGCCTCTGCCATATGAGCTTCCTCTCCATCGCCGTCATCCCCAGAAGGATTTGGGCTGTGCTGGCTAACAGAGTCTTCGAAAACTTCAATGTCCACTACTACCGCGTCTGCTCCACTTGTGACATCTGCCATTTAATTCTTCCTGCCCTTGTTTTTTCTTCTCCCTAGTAAGAATAACATGGAGTAGAAATGGGACAGTTGAAACGAGCAGTCATGGCACGTTTGTCTACCGGATATGTTTTTTCGTCTAGGTCCAGCTACCAATCGGATATTTATTTTGGGAATTTGACATTTCAATGTACCTTAAATATTTAATTTTTAATTTTATGATTAAAACTCTCGAAATATCACTAAAGTCATTTGACTCTGGTATACCTTTTTTTTTCTTAATTTTTTACTCTGGATCCTATGATATCAGCTTTTCAACTTTTAAGATTTGAATCTCATAATTTCATAGGTTTTTAAACTCCCATAATATCATGAAATCAAAGACAAAAAAGTAAAAAAAAAAAGGAAAGGAAGTATGCCTAAGTTAAACAACTCTGGTGACATTTACAGAATTTTAATCATAAAAATGGAAATAGAATGTTAAACTGCCATTGAAATTTCAAATTCCCATTTTATTTTGTCTAGCCACCTACCCATGTTTTTTCAACAATCGAGGGAAAATATTAAAATCAGCTTAAGTTTGTGTGATTTCTGAGGAAAGTGTATTTGATGGAGAGGTAGGGCCGGGCTACAATGCTGAGCAGCTCCATTATAGTATAGTTTGGTGCAGTGCATTTCTTGCCGCATTGTGGGGACTACCTTTTTAAGATCCATGTCGTTCATCAGCTCGAACATCCATTACGTTCAAGATTTTCAAAGAAGATTTACGTGGGTCAATCGTTAGATTGATGGCAGATGAGGAGCTCCTCCATTTTTATCCGAAACCAGATAAACTAAAATAAGTTCATCATTTGTTTTAGAAATAAAAAATTTCAATGGTGGCCATCTGGCATATTTGTGAAATTATTTACACATGGATGGATCATCACATAGTTTTGTAAGGACTGATGAGCCCCCTTAGTTTCCATTAAAAAAGGCCACTTCACTGTACTATACTGCTTTGGTGTTGCATGGTAGAATTTATTTGGTAAAATTATATTGGATTGTTCTAATGGGAACATGCTATGCAAACTCGTCTTGTAACATTATATGAGTATTGTCCTAAGGAACGAAATCAGCAGAAGAATGTTTCCACAATTTTGCACCGATTCAAATGGACATGGACCACTTGATGGATAGTCAATTCTTTTTCATAAAATATAAAGTTTTTTTAAGTTTGTGGGCCACGGATAAAGAGATGAGGGGCATGAGATTGGCCTTAAATTTGATATGTCGGTTTGGCATATTAGGCCTTCTCACTGAAATGATGTCTACGCCCACCCAAGTTGACCTAATTTGAGCTGGACCCAAGTGGGATTGATCCATTGAACGCTTTTGTAAAAAGGGGTAAGCACATCTTTTGAATGATTTGAATTTTCACAAAATGAGCAGAACGCGTAAGAATTTTTTTTGAACATTCCTCAACAACTTAACCTTAGGTAATCAATCATTCTCCCTTCTTTTTTCTTTTTTCCACAGTAAGCTTAATATAAGAGTCTCTTTGCTAGATCGGTAATATAAGAGTCACTTTGAAAGCACATATAGAAAGAAAGTTTCATTCTCAGGCTATCAAACAATAAGCATTATTGGTACATATTTGAAGCATGCAGCAATTGTTTGTAGTACCAAATAAGGAGGAGCAACTCTACTTTGAACAATACAATACAAATACAATACAATACCAAATAAAAGATAGAAAAATCTATTTTCCATATGCAAACTTGGGAAATGAGGTGAAGAAGGTCTGTGTCATGGTAAGCAGCAGGAGGAAAAGGGCAGCAAGAAAAGATATAATTGCCCACGGATTATTGAAGTAATCATGCGCCAAGGAGGCTCTCAGTTTTGGCCAACATGTCTTACTGTATCGATTGATATCATTACAAACATCTGACAAATAGAAATCCTCAGTATAATTTATCGTCCCTCTTGCCATGCTGTTGAAGTGAGAAGCCACTAGTTCCTCACTGCCTAACGCATCCTCGATGATTCCTTTTGAAGAGAGAATCTCGACATCTTTGGCGGTGTTGATGAGGCAATCCATGAAATAACAGTAAGCTGTGATGTATTTGTGGCAGTGGGGATAACATTGCTCAAATGCAATGAAGTTTAGGAACTCTATCTTCGTCTGTTCCCAAACCTGTATTCTGGGGATTTCAATTACTCCCTTGTCAAAGTCGAACTTTATGTCGAAAACCTCAGCATCACTGGCAATATCCCTCCTTTTAAACTTAATTCCTCTCTCTTTAAGTCTGGATGCACAGGGGATCCCTTCCCATTCAATGGGGGTTTTGAAATTAATGGGGAATAGAGTGTGACCTACGTGTAACAAATGAAGTAGATGATGAATCTGGATATTGGAAGCAGTGATTCTTTCAACCAAGGTCGAATCCCCTAGATTAAGGAAATTTAAAGCGCTCTCTACCAGAGAGGGACATCGTTCGGAAGCATCTATCTTCTGAGACAGATGTTGGAGAATAAAAAATGGAATCTGATTTTCCATCAAGATCAAATCAAAATATATATATTTTTTTGGCCATTTCAATTTAAATATGACATCTCTCTCGGACCGGCACTTGCGAAATAACTCAATAAGAAAGCAACCATCTAGTAACATCATTTCCACAAAAGAATTACTATCGAGCGGTATTACCTCTGAGTAGTAATTTCGGGCTCTTTTCTCCAACCTTTTAATAGTGGTCAAACAATCCTCCAACCAGCCTTCAGGTTTCCTAGAGTAGATGCCTTGTAAGTACCTTCGTTTGTGCTCTTCCATGGCTCGTAGTTGGTTTTTTCTCTTTTTGTAGTGATATGGACCTATCGAGATCAATTGAGGACGGTATGCATTCAAGTTATCTTTAGGAAGCCAGCAAGGAACTCGGTGGATCGAGCATGATTCGCTTGCAGATGATGCTTTTAATATTTTTGGCTCGACACTATTCTTTTGTTTGATTGAAGATACCCAAATTGAATTAAGATCCTCCCTCCTAAAAGGGATATGGGCTTGCTCATCATCATCAGACATGGACCCAGAATTGTAGCTAACGCAGTCCTCCAAACGTTCCATCTCCACCTCTCGCACATGTGCTTCCTCGATTTCTGCCGTATGTGCTTCATCTCCATCATCATCGAGAGGAATTGGGCTCTGCTGGCTAACACCGTCTCCCAAAGCTTGAATGTCCACTGCTACCGTGTCTGCCCTGCCTTCACCATTGATTTCTTCCATTTAATTTTCACCTCTCTCTCTTTTTTCTTTTCTTTTTTTTCTATCCTCCCCTTCCAACTCTCACTTTGAGAAGATCAGGGAGAATTCATGGGATATGTTTTATTTCCCAATACCTGTTTGCTTTATCACCCTTATGAATCTGGCCCAAAAGACATGGTGAGTTTTTGTCAGGTCAAAAAAGGGAAAAAAGAAAAGGAGTTTTTCCAAGATTCAAAATTGTGTGAAATGGGTTCACCTGCAGAGTAGTTTACTTTCCAATACCTTGAGAAGGAGGGTCTTTGTCGCTTTGAGAAGGAGGTTTTTATCAATCTCCCTGTCTTTAATCTTCTTTCAAAGCTTCGGCCGCGTCCGTCCGTTCAAAGTTACAGTTTGTCGAAGAAGAAGAAGAAAGAGAGAAAGCATTGGTCTGCGAGACCTTTAGACCGTCACTCAGCTGCAACGGAGCGAACCCCTTTATAGGCGCCTCCCCATCTCGTTTTCTATAACACCACACGTCCTTCTTCTTTCCTGTAACAAAAACAAAAACAAAAACAAAAACAAAAAAAAAAAAAAACTTTACTCGTTCAGTAAAGCTCTAAATAAAGTCGTCCAAAACCACCCCTAACACGTGCCCGTTAGCCCATTTGGCCCGGCCCGCTAGGCATGCCTGGCAGGTGCGCTTCCCTCTACGGCCCGTCAGGCCCGCCCAACAGCCAAAAACATCTAGTTTTTTTAAAAATGTCCATTTTAGACCCCCCCCCCCCCAGATAGCTATAAAACGGTCATATAAGGGGTATTTTGTGTCATTTTTTATTTACAAAGTCTATAAATACCCTTACCCTCTCATTCTCATTCCTCACCAATTTACACAACTCTCTCACTCTTTATATATTCTCTAGCTATCTCTCAAAGCATTCAACTATTTCACTCTCTCTAAGAGGTTTTATGAGGGCCAAAGATCAAGTCATCAAGAGACAAGATTAAAGGGGCCTTCAAAGATTTAGAAGTATTTATATTATTTAAATTTGAGATTCCATATATATAAGTTTATATCATATTATATTAACTTTTATTTTCTCCCTTTTCTTATATTAATTATCACAAAAGAGGGCTATTAGCCTATTATTGTTATTATTTATAAATTTTATTTTTTGAAATATGGCTAGGAGATTTCCAACAGAATCTTATTTCGTTAATTTAGAGGTAGAAGAAAATTTTATTGAATTACAAGATGAACTAGGTGATTTATCACCCCCTTTCTTTAGAGTTCTTGTAAACTAACCAAGAGAAATAGAACTTCAGTAGTTTGTGAGATATTTATAAGGTTTGATGTTATTGAAAATGGAAAGAAAGTTGAAAGGGCAAGATGCAAATTTTGTAGTAAGATTTATTGTGCCGATTCAAAATCGAGTACCAGCCATTTGTCAAAACATAGGCAAAAATGTTTAGCCTTACATAAGCCGGCAAATGCAGGGGCAGGGAGGCCTGGTTCACAGACCCAAATTTTTACTACTGCTGGTGGTGGTAGTAGTAGTAGCAGTTTGGCTCGTTTTTCTTTTAATGCACTAAGTACTAGACAAAATCTTGTTAAAAGTTTGTGTTATCTGAATTACTATTTTGTTTTGTTGAAAAATGAGTATTTTGAAGAATAGGTCCAGAAATACTGTCAACCACAATTTCACAGTATTTCAAAAAATACAGCAAGAAATAATGCTATTAGAATCTGGCAGGAAAGGAAAACAAATATAAAAAATTACCTTGCAGAAGGTCCTGGTAGAATTGTCATAACTATAGATATGTGGAAATCTAAAGGGGGTGATAATTTTCTTTGTTGCACATAACCTAGATGCAAAATGGATTATTAATAAACTTATAATTAGTTTTACATGTCTTGAATAGTCACACAATGGCACTAGAATAAATACATTTATTTTGAAAAAACTAGATGAATATAATATTAAGGAAAAAGTTTTATCTATAACTTTAGATAATGCTAGTAATAATACAGTAGCTATTTAATTAATGAGAATGCAGATGTCACTTGCAACTTTGATAAATAGCTCTATCTTTCAAAATAGATGTGTATGTCACATCTTAAATCTCATTGCAAATGTTGGTTTAAAGCATATTGTAAGTTACACAAATGCTATTAAAGACATTGTTAGATTTATTTTCTGCTCCGCATAGAGAAGACAATTGTATGCTCAAATATGTGCGTGGCAAAGCGTATCAGCTATTAAAATGCCTAAAAAGGTTAAACATAGATGGAATTCTATTTATGATTTGTTAAATAAGGCACTTGATTGGAAAACTGTTTTAAATGAATTTTGTACTTTTCAGATACAAGATTTGATGATTAGTGATGAACATTAGGAGTTATGTGCCTATATAAGAGATTTATTAGAAGCTTTTTATGCTTCAATAATATTTTTTTTCTGGGATATATTATCTCACATCTAATGAAGCTTTAATCAAGATTTTTAAAATTACTTTACAATTCAATAGATTTAGAGATCATTTTTTACTAGGTAGCATTATTACAAACATGGAAGAAACATTTAATAAATATTATAAAGAGACTCCAATGACATTTTCTTAAGCTATTGTATTTGATCCTACGTCAAAATTAAGTGCTGTAAAGTTTTTTATTTATGGAATAAATAAAAATATGAATTATATAGATTTAAATATTTTTTCAAATATAAGGACAAATTCACAAGCACTTTTTCAATTTTATTATGAGCAAATGGTTACAACTAGGCTTAATATGGGTCATTTAGAAGTCCAGCAAATAGGTGTTCGTGAGTGGGATGTGAGGTATTCTTCCATGCCTATGGGCATGGCATTCAGCTCAAGCTCAAGTAACTTTGTGACGGAGTTATCATCATATCTTGGCGTCGGTGTAATACAGGTGCAAGATGCATCTAGTTTTGACCTTTTAGCCTAGTGGAAGCAACAAGAAAGCATTTATCCGGTGTTGGTCGCCATGGCTCGTGATCTATTGAATATTCAAATGTCTTCTATAGCATCTGAACAGGCTTTTAATGCAAGTGGACGTGTGGTGAATAACTGAAAATAAAAATAACTGAAGAAACGGTGGAGTGTTGTGTTTGCCTACGAGACTGATATTTGGCAAATAAGAGAAAGCAAGAGTTGACATCAATGGAAGATTATGATCCAGCAGAATATATTAGTGGACTACGCATCTAATTTTTTTACTTTTTCCTTCATTGTAATTTGTAAATATATAAGTTTTTCATTTTTTTTATTTTTATTTTCTAAAAAAGATTGTAAGGTTTTGAAAGAAATCCTATTTAGAAACATTCAAAGTTAATATCCAAATGGTTCTCTCTTCTCAGTGGAGTAAATATCTTTGTCATTCTCCGTGCTTGTGTTCTAATTTTTATTTTTAATATTGATAAAAAAATAAAATAAAGGAGGCACGCCTGGCACGGCCCGACCCGTTTGACATGCCTAAAATAGGGCACATAATAACAAAGACCATGGAGAAGACACGGTGTTAATAAAAAGTTATACTCGATTGTTTATTTCTAAGATCAACTTTATTTATTAATTATGAAGTAACAGGCCATGTGATCATGTTTTTTTTTTTTTTTTTTCCTTCCCTTTTTCCCAAAACCATTCACCTTGACAAATAGTCGTCGAGCCTATGCCTCCTGGTTAGGTGTTGAGTTTTAAAAATGTAAAAACCATATTCGTGTTTGGATATACTTAATTTTGAATTTGCCGTGTCTTGTGAGAAAACGTTGTACATATGGAAGTTCATCTACAAAGCAGTATCACCTCCATTTCTGGGAACCTTATGGAGGGCTGATGCGGTCTTCTTGTTTTCCAAGAGAAATAAATCTAGATTTGCAATGCCAAATTCCTCACTCAATAGTTTTTAGCAAAGGAACCACTGGAAATCAAGCATATTTACCTCATGGTTCTGGAAGGCGAAAAAAGGGGATAGAGAAGCTGGATCTATCATTGCCTAGTTCCTTTAGAAAAGCAGAAATCTGATCTGTATATTTCAAATGCAGCTGTTGACCCATCTCAATTCCTAAGCCAAAACCCTAAATTTAAAACATCTATGGGAGGTGGTTTGGGATCTCAAAATAGGGATGTCTTAGAAAACTCCTCCAGTACATTGGATACCACTGCCCCAGGATGGGTGGAACTTAATTTTGATGGCTCTTATGATTGTAGAGATTCTGAAAATGTGAAAATTGACAGTATCGGACGGGATCATCACTCGAGGATGGCATACCTTCATAGATGTGCTAAGTTACTTTTTGGCATCGATCTTGGAATGTTTCATTTTGAGAATGAAGAAAAACAAACTTGTGTTGCAAATATTTTTTTGCTCACATTCTATGCTTCTATAAAATCTGTCCATTTCTATCTCCGTCCACTCTTTATCTCTCCAGATTTTCTCTATGACAAAATGCATATCAAACAAATTTTCTTCATTCATTCTCAACATGAAACTTTCTAAGATTTTTTTTCTTCTGGATCAAATAGTCCGGCCCCTTAAAGCCGAATTGCAAGCATTTTTGGAGGGTCCGTACTTTTGTAGAGACATGGAAATAGGAAACTTAAGGGGTGTTTGGTTACTTTAAATCTAAGCTCTTATTTTGTTAATTAGAGCTTATTTACATGTTAGAGCATTTGACAAACCTCCAAATTCAGAACTAATGAACTAATGAACCGGACATGTAAGGATTTGATTTAGCCTTTTTTTTTTCCTACCTAGGCTTATATAGTCAATCAATCATGCACCCATTTTTCCACAATAAACTTAATACAAGAGACTTTAAAAGCGCACATAGAAAATTTCATTATCAAACATGAGCATTATTTATATACAGAAGCTGCCAAACGAAGACGAACATAATGGACGCATGCACTAGTTGCAGTATCCAAGTAGAAACTGTGTGGGGATGTTTCGTAAGCACAGGACCCGGCAAGTGGTCCGGCTAGGCCCATACTGATCTCACCTTCTGGAGGGCTCACCTCGGAAAGAACACTATCCGTCTGTGCGGCTCGATAAACGCAAAGGGAAGCGTAGTTCGGCAGTAGTGCCGAGATGAGATGGACATAAGCAGCTCGACTAGCTGAGGTGGGCATCATATCAATCAACAATTAATGAGGTTATGGCTGGGTTCAGATGGACAAGATGGGCACCGGATACAGAGAAAGCATAGACCTCATTCAGCCGTCACATCAGCAATTATGTGGAAGATCGAGGTATGGTCTGACAGGACAAGGCCTCTACCTACCTCCACTAACGGGAAGAAGTATGGTCCGATGGGACCGTGCGTCCACCAACCCCCCCACTCAGGAAGGGTCTGAGAAGGCCAATACCTATAAATTGGCATGATGTGAAGCAAGCAAGGGGTAAGCAATCCTAAGTCCTCTTCCCCTCTCCATTCACTCACCTTTTATTCAGTAACAGTACTAACTTAGGCGTCGAAGTGCCTTTGGCTCACCACAGCCAGGGCCTCTAACCCATCTCTCTCTCTCTTATCTCAAGCATCCCAAATCCTCCCTTTCATCAGGAGCTCCGCAGCAGCTCCCACTGAATCAAGTCCGTATTATTTTAGGCACTTACAATTGGCGCTGTCTATGGGAAGAGGATAACACAAAATGCCACCCAAAGCAAAAAAGATTGGCGGAACGTCGTGAGCCGTGAAGTTCAGAAGAAGTAGGGGAGGAAACTGGGTTCGGGTGGCTAACACAGCCCTAAAGAATCTCAATGTTCACTGATACCTTGTCTGCTCCACAAGTGACCTCTGCCATTGCTCTATTTTCTCCCTGCTGTAAACTCTTGATTTACAAAGAGAGCTGCTAATGTCGCACCCCGAACTTCTCTTAGCATGTCTCTTCTCTCTATACACCCAATGTAAGTGAAAGAATTTCCAAAATTTCTCTCTACACGCCCTTTTTTTTTTTTTTTTACAAAATACCCAAACCCCTCTAACCTCTATTTCTCAGTTCACTTCCCTTCTTCCCCCTTCTCCCTCTCCCTCTCCCAACCTGCAGCCCTCTCTCCCTCTCCCTTCCTCTCTCCCTATTCCTGCCCGCCTCTAACCGCTGCCCTCCCCCTCACTTTTTTAAGATGAGCATGGAGAAGATAAGGGACCATTGAAACGAGCGGTCTCCAGGGCATGTTCGTCCAGCCGCCAATTGAAAAGTATGGCCCCAAATTTGGTACTCACTTCAAATCAAGAGAGAAGAATTTCGTATTTTGCTTAGAGTTGAGAGAAACAACCTATATATGGCCCTAAATTTGTACAAAGTGGGAAACCTATTCTCAAAAGAAAACAAAATCCATGCAACATATTTTGGAAGCTTCCGCCATCCTCGGTCCGATCGATCGGTCCTCTTGGATAACTGAGGCATGTTAACATCCGATCGATCGGTCCTCGGTAGTTCACCCGGATTTCTTATTTTTCTTCTCTTTCTTCGCTTCAGTTATTCCAGCGTGACAACCACAGTCTATTCTAAAATAAAATAAAAAATGCAACTCAAAGAACCCAGAGTTTTATCCATCCCATGAGTTGTCCAACATAATAAAAGTCCTAACATTTTCCTTGCTGGTTAAGCTTCTTTAGCAGGCACTGCTTAACTTAGCTTGAATAAGACTTAATCAAGTTCTTTGCAACTAAAAATTGGTGATGATAAATGACTCAATCAAGTTCTTTACAACTGAAAACTGGTGATGATATATGACTCAATCAAGTTCTTTATACTTGGATCTTTCGATCTTTGTGTTCCATGATCTGTGGGGTCCCAAGGTGGGCCCCACTTGGTGGTCGTCGCCATAAAACCAGGAGGAGGGTCCTCACAGCACCGATTCTCTCTCTCTCTCTCACTCTATATATATATATATAATAGAGAGAGAGAGAGGGGCTCATATTTTTAATGGGTAGGTTCTAGGGTGGAGTTCTGCTCCCTGCACCAAGGGAAGAGTAGGGGTGACACTCCCGGGATCCGGTCTCAATTAGAACATGGCATGGACGAGTAAAGAAGATTGAAATTAAATGGGCGTGCCTCATTGCTTAAAGCTGAGCCACTTTTGTTAGGAAGAATAAAAAAATAGCAGAAAATGTGTCATGATACTGTTGAAACGTGATCATGTAGGATTTTGACCTACAGCCACCATAAGAGGACCTATCATTGGGTAGATCAGACTATGGTTGGCTGACTCACGACCGTGGGATAAATCTTCACGAGATTCAGGCCCGATACTGATAAGGGCGAAAAGTAACAAAAGGAGCCATGTAATTCGTCTGGCCCCCTGTCTAATAATTCAATCTACCCTACTGGATTGGGGCCATTGGCTTGACTCAATAATGCTAATTATTGACACTTTTACTTTCATTAGTGGTCCCGTGACTCCCGTGATGCACGAGTCACTGTTTGTTCCCTCACGCACATATTCAACATTTGTTTAGTTACAAAGAACTTGACTGCTCAACCTTGTATGATCAATCATTCACCTATATTTATCACGACACAAAAAGTATAGAGATAATTTGAAAGCATACACGTACATAAAAGTCATACATATTCGATGCAGGCAGTTGTTGTGGTTGGTACCAAAGTAGAGAAGGAGCAACCAACAATACAATACGACAATACAATACCAAAATAAAAGCAATGGAAATCTAATTTCCAGCAGCAAATTTAGGAAATGTGGTGAAGAAGATTTGTGTCATGGTAAGAAGCAGGAGGAGAACCGCGGCAAGAAAAGATATGATTGCCCATGGACTATTGAAATAATCATGCGCCAAGGACGCTCTCCAACTCGGCCATCTTCTCTTAACGTACCTGTTGATTTTATCACAAACATCTAACAAATAAGAGTTATCAGCACAGTAACTCGCCTCTCTTACCACGCTTTTGAAGTGAGAAGCCACAAGTTTCTCACTGCCTAAACCATTATCAATGATTCCTTTCCGACAGAGAATGTCGACATCTTTGTCAGTCTTGATGAGGCAACCCATGAAATGATATTAAGCTGTGGGCGGATTCTAAAACCATTATCAATGATTCCTTTCCGACAGAGAACGTCGACATCTTTGTCAGTCTTGATGAGGCAACCCATGAAATGATAGTAAGCTGTGGACGGATTCTAAAGGCACATGCAAAACTGTATAATGTAGATGCACATTTTTCAAAGAAATGACAACTTTACATTTTGACGTGACAATTCAGGAAGAATTGGTAAAAATGAATATAGAATTGAGGATATTTACGATTTTATCATTGGAAAAAGAGAGTGAAAATGGATAGAGATTTAAGGATATTTACAATATTACCATGTAGTAAAAGTACATTTATATTTAGATGCACCCAACCCGTGTATTTATCATTTTCATTTTCTCTACTTTTCTGCACGCGTCCCGAGGAGGAGAGGAAAGCAGCAAGCACGTGTGATGTTTTCAAAACAAAACTCTCCAATGACGCACGCAACCCGAGGAAGACAACGGCGTGACCTTCCTTTCATCTTTTCCTCACGAGTAATGCTAGGGGACAATTTTTTTTTAAGAATTTAAGAAAACTTCTATCATATTTCTTGAATATTATTATAACATTAAAGGAATATTATAGGGGCTGTCCAAAATTCTGGTCAAAAAATTTGTCCAAATAAATTTTTTATTTCCTTATCAATGCACGGAATCCAATGATGAAAAGGCGAAGTCCTTTGTGTCCTATTGCCTTTAAAAGTAAAGAAAAAGAAGTCCAACGGAAGACTTAGATCTACTGTAATTTAAAACGTGACTTCTTGATCCAAACTTTCAGAACGCACTACATCAAGCTTTGATACTAATTGGTGGATTTGGATGGAGAGATTTTGATATGTAATCGGAGATCCATGTGTGTTCTTACGACTCTTGTCTTTTTTATGGGATAAAATAATTTATAATACAGTTATGGGTTTTAACAAAAGTGTCAGCGTTCATGTTTGTCAACCAAAACCTCGGGATTCCCACCCGTTTTCCACAAAGATATGAAAAATCCACTTTTGGCCATTGTAAATCCTAGTTTTTGAGAAATTTCAACTTGGACCTCCCCCATAGGATTCAAAATCCTCGCCTTTGCAGATTTACCAATACCAATGTTTGCTAGCCATACACACCTATAAGCGCCTATATTGCTGTTAAATCCTAGGTGAGGAATCCTTAAATCTACATATTCCTTGTATGTTACTAAATGTGTTAGTGATTGATTTACCCAAACAAGTGATAGAAAGCTCTAATGAGAGATAGAAAGTGT
Source organism: Camphora micrantha (assembly GCA_003546025.1). Classification (NCBI taxonomy): domain Eukaryota; kingdom Viridiplantae; phylum Streptophyta; class Magnoliopsida; order Laurales; family Lauraceae; genus Camphora; species Camphora micrantha. Next base: position 42,694,220 of record QPKB01000009.1, read on the forward strand.
GTATCGACCCAACATGATTGACTAAATGGCGGGCTCAGGCGTGACATTTTTTGAGACGGGCTGGACTTGGGCCCGCCATTTACAGGCCAAGTCGTATGCAAGTGAAGAGAGCTCCGGAGTTGAGGGTAACATGCTCTTTGATGCCAACAATAAAGGCTGATTCCACTTCTGATATATCAGAATCTACCTATTGTACTACAGATCTTGAAATGGACTATTCAAATGGAAAAGGATTTAAGAAAGAAAGAAAAAAAGGAAAAATCAAAGTGCAAAGTCTCCAGTACAGCAGAGAGATTATAAACCATTAGATTACCAGAAGGAATTTACACCTTGTACCTGATATTAGTTTAAATTGGATCAAATTGTTTGGATATACTTAATTTTGAAATTGCAGTGTCTTGAGAGAAACCGTTGTACATATGGAAGTTCAACTACAAAGCAGTATCACCTCCATTTCTGGGAACCTTCTGGAGGGCTGATGCAGTCTTCTTGTTTTCCAAGAGAAATAAATCTAGATTTGCAATGCCAAGTTCCTCACTCAATAGTTTTTAGCAAAGGAACCACTGGAAATCAAGCATATTTACCTCATGGTTCTGGAAGGCGAAAAAAGGGGATAGAGAAGCTGGATCTATCATTGCCTAGTTCCTTTAGAAAAGCAGAAATCTGATTTGTATATTTCAAATGCAGCTGTTGACCCATCTCAATTCCTAAGCCAAAACCCTAAATTTAAAACATCAATGGTAGGTGGTTTGGGATCTCAAAATAGGGATGTCTTAGAAAACTACTCCAGTACATTGGATGCCACTGCCCCAGGATGGGTGGAACTTAATTTTGATGGCTCTTATGATTGTAGAGATTCTGAAAATGTGAAAATTGACAGTATCGGACGGGATCATCACTCGATGATGGCATACCTTCATAGAGGTGGGCTAAGTTACTTTTTGGCATCGATCTTGGAATGTCTCATTTTGAGAATGAAGAAAAAACAAACTTGTGTTGCAAATTTTTTTTTGCTCACATTCTATGCTTCTATAAAATCTCTCCATCTCTATCTCTGTCCACTCTTTATCTCTCCAGATTTTCTCTATGACAAAATGCATATCGGACAAATTTTCTTCATTCATTCTCAACATGAAACTTTCTAAGAATTTTTTTTTCTGGATCAAATAGTCCGGCCCCTTAAAGCCGAATTGCAAGCATTTTTGGAGGGTCCGTGCTTTTGTAGAGACATGGAAATAGGAAACTTAAGGGGTGTTTGGTAACTTTAAATCTAAGCTCTTATTTTGTTAATTAGAGCTTATTTACATGTTAGAGCATTTGACAAACCTCCAAATTCAGAGCTTATTTACAGATTACAGTTTTTGCCTGCAAACAAACAAAGGGCTAAGGGGGGCTCCCTTTTCATTTTGGCTAAAGCTGATAGAGCTTGATAATGCAAAAATATTTATAAGTGTTTTACATGAAGATAGATGGCTTAGATCCTGAAAAGGTGGGCCCCACGATGCATTTAAGAAGGGCGTTGCACCATACTAAAATGTTGCGCTGCTTCATTGTAGTTCTTCCCTAAAATGAATACCATTTTATTGTCATGTCTCCAAATGGACCACATAAGATTAGTCACAACCATGTACCATTTGGTTCATTGCATCAGATATCGATCAAATACCTAGACATAAAAAAAATACAAAATAGGCGTAATTAGAGTCCATCGAGCTTAAGAGCCTAAGCTTGGATCTGGCCCATTAAGGGTTTCGGTCCCTAAACACAGATCCGGGTTCGGTCGTCTGACCCAAATGAGATGTATAGGCCAACCAAAGTAGGCCCAAATTCAAGCCGGACCCAAACAGGATTTAAACCTAGCAATTGCACGCTTTTGTAAACACGGGTGGGCACACATCTTTTGAATGATTTGAATCTTTACAAAACTAATGAACCGGACATGTAAGGATTTGATTTAGCCTTCTTTTTTTTTTTTTTCCTACCTAGGCTTATATAATCAATCAATCATGCACCCATTTTTCCACAATAAACTTAATACAAGAGACTTTAAAAGCGCACATAGAAAATTTCATTATCAAACATGAGCATTATTTATATACAGAAGCTGACAAACGAAGACGAACATAATGGACGCATGCACTAGTTGCAGTATCCAAGTAGAAACCATACGTTGATGCACAATACACTACAGCTACAGCACAATACAAATGGCATGAAGATCTAATTTTCATAATGCAAACTTAGGAAATGAGGTGAAGAAGGTCTGTATCATGGCAAGCAAGAGGAGGAGAAGGGCAGCAACAACAGATATGAGTGCCCATGGATTTTTGAAGTAATCATGCACCAAGGACGCCCTCAATTTGGGCCATCTTCTCTTGCTGTACTCATTGATTTTCTCACAAACATCTGACAAATAGAAGTTATTATAAGAAATGCTCGGGTCTTTTGCCATGCTATTGAAGTCACTAGCAACTACTTCCTCGTCGCCTAAAGCACAGATGATTCCTTTCTTTGAGAGGATTTCGACATCTATGGCGGTATTGATGAGGCAATCCATGAAAAAGGTGTATGAAGTGATCCGTTTGGGGCAAGGGCGATAACATTGCTCAAAAGCAATGAGGTTCAGAAAGTTTAGCTTCGTCACGCCCCAAACCAATATACTAGGGATTTCAACCACTCCGTTTCCCTCATCAAACTTTATGTCCAAAAAATCAATGACATCCTCCTTCTCTCTTTTTTTTGAATCCTCCCTCTTTCTAAACCTTATTCCTGCCTCTACAAGTTTGGATGCACAAGGGATCCTTTTTGGTTTTGGTGGTTGTTCAAGTGTCTCTGTTTTAATATTAGGGTTGTTGATGAGAATGTAACATGCATGTAGTAGATGAAGTAGATGGTGGATCCGGCGGATACCGTAACCATTGATTTTATCTATCATATTGCCCGATTTGCCGGGAAAAATGAATTCTAGAGCACTCTTCACCAAAGGAGAATGGGTGGAAGCATGACCATATAGACGTCGAACAATAAAAAAGGGAATCTGATTTTCCATCAAGAGCAAGTCACAAATTAATGCTTCTTCTGGCCATCCCAATTGAAAGATGACATCTTCCCTATCAAGCCGCAAGCGAAGGAATTCAATGATGAAACAACTATCAAGTAACATCATTTCCACAAAAGAATCGCTATCGAGTGTTATTACCTCTGAGTAGTGACTTCGGGCTCTTTTCTCCAACCTTTTAATGGTGGCCAAACACCTCTCCAACCAGCCTTTGGGTTTCCTAGAGAGGATGTCATGTAGATATCTCCATTTGTGCTCTTCCATGGCTAGTAGTTGGCCTTTTCTCTTTTCATGGTGAAATGGGCCTATGGAGATTAATTGAGGATCGTATGCATTCTGGTTGTGTCTACGAAGCCCATAGGGGACTCGGTGGATTGAGCATGATACTCTAGCAGATGATGCTTTTAACATTCTTGGCATGAGAAGACTCCTCTGTTTGATTGAAGACACCCAATCCGAATGGGCTTTCTTTTCATCATCTTGAGGGAAAAGGATTTGGGATTCCTCTCCGTCATCGTCAGAAGTAGAGTAAGGGATATGGTCTTCCTCTCCTTCATCTTCGGAAGTAGAGGAATAAGGTTCCTCTTCGTCATCTTTAGAAATAGCGAGAGAGATATGGACTTCATCTCCACGATCATCTTCACAAGTAGAGGAATGGGGTTCCTCTTCGTCATGTTCATCAATAGGGAAAGAGTTATGGGCTTCATCTCCACGATCATCTTCACAAGTAGAGGAATGGGGTTCCTCTTCGTCATCTTCCCAAATAGGAAAAGATGTATGGGCTTCATCTCCATGACCATGTTCAGAAGAAGTAGGGGAAGAAACTGGGTTCGGGTGGCTAACACAGCCCTGAAGAATCTCAATGTCCACTGATACCTTGTCTGCTCCACAAGTGAACTCTGCCATTGCTCTATTTTCTCCCTGCTGTAAACTCTTGATTTACAAAGAGAGCTGCAAATGCCACACCCCAAACTTCTCTTCTCTCTATACACCCAATGTAAGTGAAAGAATTTCCAAAATTTCTCTCTGCACGCCCTTTTTTTTTTTTTTTCACAAAATACCCAAACCCCTCTAACGTCAATTTCTCAGTGCACTTCCCTTCTTCCCCCTTCTCCCTCTCCCTCTCCCTCTCCCTCTCCCTTCCTCTTTCCCTATTCCTGCCCGCCTCTGACCGCTGCCCTCCCTCTCACTTTATTTAGATGAGGATGGAGAAGAAGATAAGGGACCATTGAAACGAGCGGTCTCCATGGCATGTTTGTCCAGCCGCCAATTGAAAAGTATGTTGAACTTTTCTTGTAACACTATTTTGTTGAGTCAAAACATGAAAATCAGTCTTGTTTTTGTGATTTCGAGGAATGTGTGTATTTGATGGGGATGGGATTTTTTTTATAGGAAAATGAGAGAACATAAAATGACAAACAATAATAAGCAAGAACACAGGACTCTCAGTCTCACTTTATTAAGAAGATCGCGGAGAAGTTAATGGTCCGTTTGGGAGAGGGGAGGGGAGGGGAGAGGAGGGAAAATTTGAGGGGGAAGAAAAATGAAGGGGAAGGGAGGGGAGGGAAAATTAATTTTACCTTCTCTTATTTGAGAAGTAAAAAATTAGGGGGAAGAAAAGTGAAAAAGTAGGGTTTTGTTTGTTTGTTTGTTAGATAGAGAGAAAATTACCGTTTTGCCCTTACTTTTATAAAAACTTTAAAACTTTCTTTACAAATAAAATGGCAATTTAGTCATTTCTCTCATTTTCCCCTCCTCTCCCCCATTTTCCCCCCAATTTTGGGGGGAAAATTTTTTCACCTTTTTTCCCCTCCCCCTCCCCTCCATTTTCCCTCCCCTCCCTTTCCCAAACACCCTCCAAAATTATTTTCCCCCCACTTTCCCTCCTTTTTTTCCCCCACCCCTTCCCCCTTCCCCCTTCCCATTGAAACCAGCGGTCTCCATGGCATGTTTGTCCAGCCGCCAATGAAAAAGTATGTTGAACTTTTCTTGGAACACTATTTTGTCAAGGAAAAACATGAAAATCAGTCTTGTTTTTGTGATTTCAAGGAAAGTGTGTATTTGATGGGGATGGGATTTTTTTTTAAACGTGCACTCATTAGTGGAAAGGAAGAAGACTCTGCAAAATAGAATTGTCAAGGGGCGGGGCCTATATATGTCTAGTGGCACAATTAAAGGTGTATCTGACATGAAAGGTGTGAATTGTCTCTTCAGCGTGTTCATGACTGCTATTTTGATCTTCAATGCCATCTTTCTTTTGCAAAGCCTTCTCCTTCCCAGTGTAATTTTCCCATCATTACACATGTTTTGTATTTCCATTTGATAAAATTTAAGCTTTGATTAGGCACATGGTGTAATTTCTTTTTGGTAATTGTAAGTGCCTAAAATAACACGGACTTTTTTCAAAAGTGAAGATACGCTTTGGGCTATTGTTGTGTTCTTCTTTGGGAACAATCGGATGCCTGAAAGCTGAAAGAGAAGGAAAAGACGAAGGTGAGAGGCCCCTGGCTGCTGTCAGCCGAAGGCACTCCAACGCCTAAGTTAGTACAGTTACTGAACAAAGGGTGAGTAAATGGGGAAGAACAGAGGATTCAGGATCTTCTTACCTTTGCTTGCTCTACTTCGTGCAAATATATAGGTGTTGGCCTCTTTAGACCCTTTCTTAGTGGGAGTTGGTGGATGCAAGGTCCTATCAGACCATACTTCTTCTCGTTAGTGGAGGTAGGTAAAAAGAGATTGTCCTTTCAGACCATACCTTGCCCCCTCAGTGGGGGTAGGTGGATGTGTTGTCCCATCGGACGTACCATGACCTCTTATATGATTGCGGATTTGACTGCTAATAAGGCTATCATCTTATCTATAGCCGGCGACCATCCCGTCTGTCGAGGCCTTTAACAACGCCACCATACTTTCATTAAATGTTGATTGGATATTTTAATGTCTTCCTTGGCCGAGCTCATTGTACCGAGATGCTCTACAGAGGCTGATCTCGGTCTTGATATAGGCTGGCGCCTTGCCAAGATATGGACCCGCTTGAAATGCCATTACTTATCTCCATTTATCGAGGTCGGCACATTCTCACCTCGACACTGCATAGATGCCCTCACAGTAATCAAATGATTAATAATCTTTCTGCTGTACCATAGACCTTGCACTGTGATTTTTCCTTCTATGTTGTTTTTTTGTTTTTTTAATCCTTTTCCATTTTAGCTGCCCATTTCAAGATCTCTAGTAAAATAGTTAGATTCTGGCATATCAGATAAGCAGGTTACCCTGTACTCAGGAGCTCTCTTCGTTTGAATCAATAGAGGCTTGGTAGGTCATCATTTTGCTGATGATGAGCCAGACTATTGTACGAATTCCATTTATGCATGGCTGCAAGTGCACGGCTAGGTAACATTATGTTGATTAAAATGACAAGTAGCTGTATGGATTTGATAGGTGTCGGTGCCGAAAAGTTGTGCAATTGTAACCTAGTAGTGTTACTTGGACAAACTTTTTAAACAGAATTTTGGATAAATCCTATGGTATGCCTTGAATATTATAGTAATATTCAAGGCATACCATAGGGTTTGTCCAAAATTCTGGCCAAAAAATTTGTCCAAATAGACTTTTTGATTGCAACCAGTCAATATTTTGGGTTGTTCATGGCTGGATCCCGCCGAACCGAGGCATTTTCAAGCCCGGCCCAAATTTAAAAATAGGGTCCTGCATCCAGCCCAAGCTCTACATGGGCCATAAATGCCAGCCCAAAACCCAGCTCGGCACAAGCCTACCCATTTAGCCAATCACACCAGGTCGGGCGCACTTTCTACCACTCATTCGAGCTTGCTATCAACTTATTTGGGCCAAATCAATCACTAAAATGTCTAGCACATTTGGTAATAGTGAGGAATTGTTAGAAATTTATAGATTTGAGGATTCCACTACCATAAATTACCCAAACACGTACAAATACATGAAATATACATCCATTTAGATTGATGTCTTGCAATAACCAGTGTGGGAATGTTGATGTTCGTCTACATGAGGCAACTCAAGCTTAAAGCTCTACCATTCAATTGATCTTTAGATCACTGAAACATGTTTAATACTATCTTGTATAATGGAAACGACCAAGTATAATGACCTGCAATCTAAAGCAAATAAGTCAATGCATCTCTAGGAGCAACCTGCAATTTCAGCTGAGGATTAATGAGGTGAAATGCTCATGTTCATATCATTCTGTTTGTCTTCTCCATTTGCCTATTCCCAGGATTCGTGCGTCCTCTGTTTGACTCTTCAACTTGTCTTCTCTTGGATCTGCTTGTAACTGTTGCTTCCTTCTCATTGGCAAACGTTAGGAACCTTTGAAGGCGCCTAGAGTGTGAGCTAGCTCGTGATCATTGAATCAGGTTCATTGGTACAAGTCATTGATACTGTAAAAATCATCTTATTTGTTCTAGCTCGTGATCTGAATGAGTCGCACATGCACCCTAGTACATGTTCCTCGATGCTAAGGACATCCTCGAAGAGCATGGGAGCATTTCCTGGAGAAGTGACAAAATAACTATAAGAATTTTTTAATATACACACTGAATGCATTTTGGTTACAACCATATGTTTGAATATAGACATTTGAGTGAATATATATTAAAGGGCTTTTATAAGGTTGTGTGAATATATTGGGGCTTTTTGTAAAAAAAATCTTTTGATATAGCTAAATGTCATCAATGTGGTAGGGCAGTCACCTTTACCTCAGCCAACGTATTCACAAGAAGACCCCTCCTCCCCTCTTACTGTTTTTTATCAATTTTTGATACTATCGAATCAATTTTACATAGATTAATCATGTATGAACTTTGGACCATGCCAATTATGTTTACAACTCACAATCAACTTAAATAGGTAAATTGCCTTAGTTACGGTGAAACCTAAGTTGGTATCCTATAAAAAGATGAGAGACGTGGTTGGGTCAAACCAATTAAAGTGGGCTCCACCCTTGTCAAAAACGGTTCTCATCATTCACCACGGCACTCTCCTCTTTCTCTCAAAAAAAAAAAAATTTTGTACTGTTTCTCATTTTTATCGATTAAAAATATAGCAAAACTAAAAAGAAGTAATTTTCAATTGGAAAGAGGATAATTATTAGTCTCCACTGTGTCTTGCAATCAAAATATCTAAATGTGCCTTGTAAGACACATAAGAAGTGAGTGCCACTTTTTCAATCATTTTGGCAATTGGAAGTTACAAAAGGGTAAGTGTGAGTCCGGATCACCTATCGTAGTTATTACATCTTCACCGTGAGTGGACAAATAACAGTTCGCCACGACATCTAAAAATTTAGGTGATTTTGAAGTTTAAAAAAGTTTAAATCAGATGAAAGAAAATCGCCTAAATTTTTTAATGACGTGGCAAACTGTTATTGGTCCACTTATGGTGAAGGTGTAATAACTACGATAGGTGATCCAGGGTTGAAACCGAAATCAAAGAGCCATGGCTTTAAGTTTAAACCACCCATCATTAAAAGTCATGTTTTTATGAGAAAGTGCGTTTGTAAGAATAGCTATTAGTTACAACAACTAAATGTAACCATAAGAAGATAGGCACAAATTTTACGTGAAAATCTTTACTTGAAGAATAATTACGATCAGAAAAATCAATCACTATTGAACGGTTACAAGATATACTCACAACTCTTTTATCTCAGTCAGTACGTCGATCTAATGACTGTAGTTGTTATTGCACAACTTCTCACATTACCACGACTACACCGCCGTACGCCGCTCCCTGTGCTTAATCATCCTTCAACCACTTCGAGAAATAAGATAATTCGATTTTCTATAAAGAAGTAGAAGCTTCAAACCTTCTATAGCAACCCTTTATAACAGTCTCTCAATAGATCTAAAGAAACAAGAAATCTCTCTTAGGATTACTCACCTCAAATCAAGAGAGAAGAATTTCGTATCTTGCTTAGAGTTGAGAGAAACAAGCTATATATGGCCCCAAATTTGTACCTTGAAATAGAATACAAATAACACTCAAAGTGGGAAACTCAGTCCCAAAAGAAAACAAAATCCATGCAGCATATTCTAGAAGTTTCCGCCATCCTCTGTCCGATCGATCGGTCCTCTTGGATAACTGAGGCATGTCAACATCCGATCAATCGGTCCTCAGTGGTTCACCCGGATTTCTTATTTTTCTTCTCTTTCTTCGCTTCAGTTATTCCGCCGTGACAACCACAGTCAATTTGAAAATAAAATAGAAAATACAATTCAAAGAACCCAGAGTTTTGTCCATCCCATGAGTTGTCCAACATAATAAAAGTCCTAACATTTTCCTTGCTGGTTAAGCTTCTTTAGCAGGCACTGCTTAACTTAGCTTGAATAAGACTTAATCAAGTTCTTTGCAACTAAAAATTGGTGATGATTAATGACTCAATCAAGTTCTTTACAACTGAAAACTGGTGATGATATATGACTCAATCAAGTTCTTTATACTTGGATCTTTCGATCTTTGTGTTCCATGATCTGTGGGGTCCCAAGGTGGGCCCCACTTGGTGGTCGTCGCCATAAAACCAGGAGGAGGGTCCTCACAGCACCGATTCTCTCTCTCTCTCACTCTATATATATATATATATATATTAGAGAGAGGGGCTCATATTTTTAATGGGTAGGCCCTAGGGTGGAGTTCTGCTCCCTTCACCAAGGGGAGAGTAGGGGTGACACTCCCGGGATCCGGTCTCAATTAGAACATGGCACGGACGAGTAAAGAAGATTGAAATTAAATGGGCGTGCCTCATTGCTCAAAGCTGAGCCACTTTTGTTAGGAAGAATAAAAAAATAGCAGAAAATGTGTCATGATACGGTTGAAACGTGATCGTGTAGGGTTTTGACCTATGGCGACCATAAGTGGACCTACCATTGAATAGTTCAGACTCTGGTTGACTGACTTACGACCACCGTGGGATAAACCCTCACGAGATTCAGGCCCGATACTGATAAGGGCGAAAAATAACAAAAGGAGCCACCTAATTCGTCTGCCCCCGTCTAATAATTCAATCTACCCCACTGGATTGGGGCCATGGGCTTGACTCAATAATGCTAATTATTGACACTTTTACTTTCATTAGTGGTCCCGTGACTCCCGTGATGCACGAGTCACTTTTTGTTCCCTCACGCATATCATCAACATTTGTTTAGTTACAAAGAACTTGACTGCTCAACCTTGTATGATCAATCATTCACCTATATTTATCACGACACAAAAAGTACAGAGATAATTTGAAAGCATACACGTACATAAAAGTCATACATATTCGATGCACGCAGTTGTTGTGGTTGGTACCAAAGTAGCGAAGGAGCAACCAACAACACAATACGATACAATACAATACCAAAATAAAAGCAATGGAAATCTAATTTCCAGCAGCAAACTTAGGAAATGAGGTGAAGAAGGTTTGTGTCATGGAGTCCGAATTCTTTGAGGATTTTTCCTACGATGACCGTGAGTGGACCAATCAAGGCCTGTCATATCACCGCGGGCAGCCTACCATGCACGCGCGCAGCTTGACATACATCCAAGCAGGGGCTGCCCACGATGACGTGGCGAACCATGATTCGTCCACTCACGGTCACCGTAGGAAAAATCCTGAGATGATCCGAAATCTGTGTGGTAAGGAGCAGGAGGACAACCGGGGCAAGAAAAGATACGATTGCCCATGGACTATTGAAATAATCATGCACCAAGGACGCTCTCCAACTCGGCCATCTTCTCTTAACGTACCTATTGATTTTATCACAAACATCTAACAAATAAGAGTTATCAACACAGTAACTCGCCTCTCGTACCACGCTTTTGAAGTGAGAAGCCACAAGTTTCTCACTGCCTAAACCATTATCAATGATTCCTTTCCGACAGAGAATGTCGACATCTTTGTCAGTCTTGATGAGGCAACCCATGAAATGATAGTAAGCTGTGGACGGATTCTAAAGGCACATGCAAAACTGTATAATGTAGATGCACATTTTTCAAAAAAAGGATAACTTTATATTTTGACGTGACAATTCAGGAAGAATTGGTAAAAATGAATATAGAATTGAGGATATTTACGATTTTATCATTGGAAAAAGAGAGTGAAAATGGATAGAGATTTAAGGATATTTACAATATTACCATGTAGTAAAAGTACATTTATATTTAGATGCACCCAACCCGTGTATTTATCATTTTCATTTTCTCTACTTTTCTGCACGCGTCCCGAGGAGGAGAGGAAAGCAGCAAGCACGTGTGATGTTTTCAAAAACAAAACTCTCCAATGACGCACGCAACCCGAGGAAGACAACGGCGTGACCTCCTTTCATTTTTTCCTCACGAGTAATGCTAGGGGGCAATTTTTTTTAAAAAAATTTTAGACAACTTTTATGATATTTTTTGAATATTATTATAACATTAAAGGAATATTACAGGGGCTGTCCAAAATTCTGATCAAAAAATTTATCCAAATAAATTTTTTATTTCCTTATCAATGTGCGGAATCCAATGATGAAAAGGTGAAGTCCTTTGTGTCCTATTGCCTTCAAAAGTAAAGAAAAAGAAGTCCAATGGAAGACTTAGATCTACTGTTTTTTAAAACATGACTTCTTGATCCAAACTTTCAGAACGCACTACATCAAGCTTTGATACTAATTGGTGGATTTGGATGGAGAGATTTTGATATGTAATCGAGATCCATGTGTGTTCTTACGGCTCTTGTTTTTTTTTATGGGATAAAAATATTTATAATACAATTATGGGTTTTAAGAAAAGTGTCAGCGGTCATGTTTGTCAACCAAAACCTCAGGATTCCCACCCGTTTTCCACAAAGATATGAAAAATCCACTTTTGGCCATTGTAAATCCTAGTTTTTGAGAAATTTCGACTTGGACCTCCCCATAGGATTCAAAATCCTCGCCTTTGCAGATTTACCAATACCAATGTTTGTTAGCCATACGCACCTATAAACGCCTATATTGCTGTTAAATCCTCGGTTAGGAAATCCTTAAATCTACATATTCCTTGTATGTTACTATATGTGCTAGTGATTGATTTGCCCAAACAAGTGATAGAAAGCTCAAATGAGTGATAGAAAGTGTGTATCGACCCAACATGATTTGACTAAATGGCGGGCTCAGGCGTGACATGTTTGAGACGGGCTGGACTTGGGCCCGGCATTTACGGGCCAAGTCCTATACAAGTGAAGAGAGCTCCTGAGTTGAGGGTAACATGCTCCTTGATGCCAACAACAAAGGCCGATTCCACTTCTGATTTATCAGAATCTACCTATTGTACTACATATATTGAAATGGACTATTCAAATGGAAAAGGATTTAAGAAGGAAAGAAAAAAAAGGAAAAATCAAAGTGCAAAGTCTCCAGTACAGCAGAGAGATTATAAACCATTAGATTACCATAAGGAATTTACACCTTGTACCTGATATTAGTTTTAAATTGGATCAAATTGAATTATAAAATGTATGTAAAAGTTGGAAAAATTATCCTGAAGGAGAAGGCTTTTCAAATCCTCTCTCTTTAGTGCAGGTTGGGTTAGATCAGACCCAATTCGATCCGATTCTGACCCGGAACCCAAGCCCAACTGCTGCAGCCTGACGCGCGGGTGACGCAGGCGACGACAAAGTGTGACATCAGCAACGACTCAGAGACCGTACGGCTGATGCAGGGAGAGTGATCTTCGCCCGTCAATACTTCGAACTGCGATATCTTGAGCATCCGGACTCCGATCGACAAAATGTTTGGTTTTTCGGAATCTTTGCGAGCAGATCTACGCAGTAGCAGCAAAAGGAAGATGATCCATATGACGTTTTGGTTATTTCATTATATATATATTATTTATTTTATTATTATTATGTAATTGATTGTATTTAAGTTAAAATACGCAATTAGTCTAAGTGGAAACCACGTTAGGGCTTAGGTTTGGTGAGTAGGCTTATTGGATAGGTGTCTTACTCATGGTTAACCCGTGCTCAGTTTAGTGGTATAATCATTCTCTAATTCTTCTCTAATCCATACCCCTATCTATTTAGAAACCAAACTCTATTCCTTTTAGAATTTAAGTTATACTACAACTCTTATTCACATTCCCACATTTATACCCCACCACCACCACTATATTCTTTATTTTTATAGACAACTCTCTCCTTCTAACTTTTGTCTGAGTTAGCGCTTTGAGCTTTTTTTAGACCGTCTCTCTTAACTGCGGACATCAGGCAAGTACCTAACCATAATCCTTTATAGGTTTAATAACTTGTGTTCTTCCTTCATTTGCGTATTGATGCATATAGACACCCAGTTATGCCCTTGAATGTTTGTTTTCTCTATTAATTAGACCGTGCATTGTGTTGATGTTCTTCAGTAGACATGGCAGCCACCGATCAGTTGGAAAACCCTGTATATTTTTGTAAGGTCATCAATAAATACATTCTGAAGTTTTATCCACCCTAAGATCTGCAGAAAAAAAGGATCAGGACGGTTCCAGACTTGGAACGTGAGTGTGATTGGACCATGGGACTCCGGGTGGGCCCCTGATGTTAGATCCGATCCGTGGATCCAAAGGAGGACCCATGGACGACCTTAAAAAGCTTGGACCCGTAGGCATCGGACCCCATTTGGGCCATCATCTTGTAGATTTGATCAGAGGGCGTGCTTAGGGGGAAGATTCAATTTGGGCAGCAGAAATGTTGTGGGACCCCACTGGTTGATTCGATTGCAGATTTGGTCCGTCCATCGGGCCGCACATGATGGGGCAACCTTAGGGATGTGGATCTATGTGAGGTGAGCCCTGTTTGGTCCACCCTCCAACAACCCAGAGGGGGGCTGACGGCATGGAGAAGGAAAGAGAGATTTTCGTGTTTGGGGACTGTGGGGCCCCAGGTGGGCCACTAATGCCAATCTGGACCATAGATCTTATTGAGGGTCCATGGGCGGACCATGTTGGTGGGAACTGATCTTGACTCTTGATTAGTGGGACCCACTATCCGAGTGGCCCAGTTCTTTGGGCGTCGAGTTTCATCACAGAAAGAAGTTCTGTGTTGAATGAGAGGAAGACATGTGACTTGTACTTGTAGAAGGAATAGAAAGGAAGGAAGAAGGAAGGTGATGACCTGTAGCATAGAATTTATCTGAATAGATATAAAATAAAAAAAATAAAAGGAAAGAGTGATGGCTGGACACGTTTTGGATGGAGGGTTTTTTGCTGGGCACCTTCTTTAATTAGGAGTTTGTGTGGTGTGAGTGTATGGGAAAATGTGAGATTTTGTGTGTGGAAAGAGATAATGACGTGTGGGTGTGGAGATAGGAGGGAGAATGGTCATGACTGATGATGTCATTCAAGGTGACATGGAGCTTGATTAATTATTTACTTGGCCCTTGAAATTTTTAGAAATTTGGTAAAAGACCCTTGTTTTGTTTTATAAAACTAAATTAGAACTCTTTGGCCTATTTGTATAAAAATTGAACTTGGAAAATGTTATACATGGAATCTTTAGGTTTTTCTAAAATTATACATTAAGGTTGTTATTTGCAAATTAATATTTAAATAATATCGTTGGTTTAAATTTATATTTTGAACTCTATTAATTAGATTTTTGGACCGAATAAATACCGTCCAGACAAACGGTATATTACTAACGTAGGTTTCGTACTTCATATGACCTCGGGGAAATCCTAATGGATTCAAGATCTCATCTCTACTGAAAACCCTTAATTGGGTCTATGCACAATTGATGTGAAAAGGGTGCGTTGATCTTTCATCTATTAGAGAAGCATGTGGTTATCGGGTACAAGGATCTTGTGTTTAACCTTGAGATGGGCTTGTGATTATTCCTTGGACCTTCGGATTTGCATACATGATTGAGATTGATGTTGGTCTATTAGTTGCATACCCTATGTTGATTGGATATGGACCGTGATGTGACGTGGCAAATCGTTGAGATATTGTGGATGTTTAATCGAATGATTTGATTAGTATTCAATTGTGGAATTATTGTGCATCCAGCCATTCACTTTGACTTAGGTTCCTGTGTTCAGAGCTTTACAGATCATTAGTCATTATACTATGATATGTATGTTATATATATGTGTGTGTGTGTGTATTGATTAGGTCATATTCAAACGATTGCAGTTGTATTTGGACGGTGGTCACCGATGTGTACAGACACTGTAATATCCGTATTTCTAACCGGTTTATCCGGCGTACGATTTGATTACGAACCGGTTTATGACCGCCGGCCTCGAACGAGTTTTCCCGCTTTATAATTAGGGCTAACCACCCAAAACAGTAGCTGTACTTCTGTGATTATTTGTATTGCTCTATTTATGTAGATTTGAAATTAATGTTATACGTTCTTTTCGTCATTATGTGGTTGTTTATCTCTTATGATCATTATTGTCATTACTCACATTGATCCTGTTTTATCTATATCTAAAATTATACTTTCGTACTTGCTGTTTACTTTGTTATTGGTGTATGGGTTCCAATCCCTACCCTACAGTGGAGACGGAGGATAGTCAAACGTTTCAAACGTTTGAACGATAGACGAACTTGAGTGGAGAACCGAGATGGCTACGAAGCTGTCTGAGACCGCCGGGAGTGAATTTCATCGTAGAAACTATTTTTAAGAGCAATTTATTTCATAATGAACATAATTTTTTAATTTAGTTGTTTTATTTAAGTTATTTTGGGAACTTTAACCTTAAAATATCAATAAGTTATGTGTTGGTTAATTTTGGATATTGATACCAATTGGTTTAATGCTTCCGCAAATATTTATCATGACTCATTCATGTTTCGGAATTTTGTGTGGGTCCATATTTAGGAGCTTGTTGCATTAAACCAGGAAAATAATTACTTTTAATCATATTTGTTCACGTTATCACTTGCTGTATTTTGGGACCCTGACCGTTTGGTCATCAGAGCATCCGAACTGCCGATATCTTGAGCGAATCCGCGACTCCGATCAACGAAAGGTTTGGTTCTTCGAAATCACTTGAGGCAAATCTACACAGTAGCAGAAAAGGAAAACGATCCAGCAATTCAAAAGAGAAAAAAAAAGGTGGACTTTTTCTTCCGTTTACGGTCAGTGGTATCTGAACCTCTTTTTCAGTTCAGTAATTATGTCTTTCAAATCAACGTTGCATGATCTTGCTGAGGCTGATAATTTTAACGGAAAGAACTTAGCCATATGGAAGCGTCGGATGGACGCATTGCTGCACTTTGACGGATTAACATATGTAATTGAATCCGATCCGATCTCCAAACTCGCTGATGATGCCCCTACGAAAGATCATGAT
>QPKB01000009.1:42711602-42741361 GCA_003546025.1 Camphora micrantha
CTTTGAACCCAAGCGTCAAACGCCTGTTCGATGACGAGGCCCTCTGGAGATTGGAGCACTATTCCGATGCCAGACCTCTTTGAAGTTGAGGATCCGTCCACAAAGATTTTTCCATGCTGTGCTAAAGGATTGATCTTCCGCTTTGGTGGTTTCATCCTTGTCTGCAATGTTATCTTGCCCGTCGCCCCCAGTTCGGTACTTGGCTGGGTGGGTGCCGAACTCGGAGAGACGAATTCCACAATGAAGTCCGCCAGGACTTGGGCCTTGATCGCCGTTCTAGGTTGATACTGTATATCATATTGTCCCAATTCGACGGCCCATTTGGAAATTCGCCCGGAGAAATCCGCCTTTCTGAAGAGAGATTTGAGTGGGTGTTCTGTGACAACCACTATAGTATATGTCTGGAAGTAATGGGAGAGTTTGCGGGAGGCGCTGACGAGGGCCAGCGCGAGCTTTTCCAATGGTAAGTACCTGGTTTCGGGATCGAGCAATGTCTTACTCGTATAATAAATAGGCTTCTGCTGCCCATCGTCTTCTTTAATCAGCACCGAGCTTACCGCATGGTCCGAAACTGCCAGGTACAGGTAGAGAATTTCATCTTGCAGCGGTGTTGCCAGTATGGGGGGTGAGGACAAATAGCTTTTTAGCTTTTGGAGAGCTTGGTCACATTCCGGACTCCACTGAAATTTTGAACTTTTCTTCAGGAGTCGAAAGAAAGGGAGGCATTTGTCCGAAGCTCGACTGATGAAGCGGTTAAGGGCAGCTGCCATCCCCGGTGAGCTTTTGGACCTGCTTCGTCGTAGATGGGCTCTGGAGTGCTTGAATTGCGGCAATTTGTTCCGGATCGGCTTCAATTCCTCGTCGAGTGACCAGGCTTCCGAGGAACTTGCCAGAACCGACCCCGAATGCGCACTTTGACGCGTTCAATTTCAATCCGAACTCCTTCAGGATGTCGAAAGCTATCCGGAGATCGGCCAGATGATCCTCCGATTTCTTGGATTTGACGACCATGTCGTCAATGTACACCTCCATGGTCTTGCCGAGGTGGACTTGGAACATCCGCGTGACTAGCCGCTGGTAGGTCGCCCCTGCGTTTTTTAACCCGAAGGGCATCACCTTGTAGCAATATATACCTCTGGGAGTTATGAATGCAGTTTTCTCCTCGTCTGGTCCATACATCGGGATCTGGTGATATCCCCGGTAAGCGTCGAGGAAGCTCATTCTGTCGTGCCCGGCAGTGGCGTCAATCAGCTGATCGATCTTTGGCAGTGGAAAGCTGTCCTTCGGGCAGGACTTATTGAGGTCGGTGAAATCAACACAGACCCTCCATTTTCCGCTCTTCTTCTTCACTACCACAGTGTTGGCGAGCCATTCGGGGTAATGGACTTCCCTAATGGCTCCTGCTTCCAGCAGTTTGTCAACCTCTTCCATTACTGCTTCGGTCTGCTGAACTCCTGACCGCCGGGCTTTCTGGATAACCGGTTTGCGCTTTGGATCCACGTTCAGCTTGTGGCTGATGATTTCCGGATCAACGCCAGGCATTTCATAAGGGGTCCAGGCAAAGACCTCTATGTTTTGCAACAGGAAGTTGAGGAGTTTGGACCTTTCCGGCTCGGTGAGCTGGCTACCGAGCAGGAAGAATTTCTCCGGGTCTTTCGAGTCAATTCTGACTTCGGCTAAATCCTCGATGCTTTTCTGTTCGGGAGCTCGCCCCTCGTAACCTCCCAACTCGGCTTCCAACTCTGCCATATGTATTTGGGGAGGTTCCTTTTCTCCAGATGCGACGGCCATCAAGCACTGCTTGGCCATCTCTTGATCTCCCGAGACCGTAATTATTTCCACCTTGCCATCATCGCGTTCCGACGGGAACTTTAACTTCTGGTGGTGGGTGGAAGGTACGGCTTCCATGTTGTGCAGCCAGCTTCGCCCCAGTATCGCATTGTATGGGGAAGGTACGTCGACTACCAGGAAGTCGGTTTGCATGCTGGAACCCCCGACTTGGACTTTAAGAGAGACCCTCCCTTTTGGGTAGACCGGCTTGGAGCTGAAACCAACGAGGGGGGTGCGTGATTCTTGCAGGTCCTCTTCTTTGAGTCCCAGCTTCCTGAAGCAGTCGAAGTACAAAATCTCCGAGGAGCTGCCCGGATCCACCAGCACCCTTTTGACCACAAAGTTTTTGAGCTTTAGGGTCAGCACTAGTGCGTCATTGTGAGGGAAATGGACTCCTTGGAGGTCCTGGTCTGAGAAACAGATCCCTGGTCTTTCCATCCGAGCTTTCTTCGCGGCCGGTGTCAGTTCGGTCGCGAACACCTGTTTATTATGGGAGGTCCTTCGGGCCTCTACCCGTGCCTCATTGCCTTTTGCTGGGACGGACGCCAGGTGAATAACATTTATCACCCCTTCTGGTTCGTCGCCATCCGCGCCACCTTGGTGCCGAGGAGGGCGGACATTATCACTGCTGTCCTCTTTTATATATTCTTTAAGGTGCCCTTCTTTTACGAGCTTCTCCAGGTGGGATCTGAGGGACACACAGTTCTCTGTTCTGTGGCCATTCTGTTTGTGATAGGAGCAGAACTTGCTCTGATCTCGGGTAGACGAGTCACTCCTCATCGGCTGTGGCCACGCGAAGAATGGCTGTGTTTTGATCCTGGTAAGGATCTTGTAGATCGGTTCCTTGAAGACAGTGTTGACTGCCCTGTAGGAGTCTGGCACCGGTCCGGACTTCTTAATGTCCCTTGGGACGTGGGTCGAGGTCCTTGACGGACTCGACGATCCCTTGTACCGACCCCTCTCTGACTTTCGAAATGGCTTCCGGTCCTTTGGGGATGGTCCATCTTCGCGGCGGCCAGTTCTTTGCTTGAGCCCGAAGTTTTCCCATGCTTTCGCCTCATCTTCTTCCTGTGCAACGAA
Source organism: Camphora micrantha (assembly GCA_003546025.1). Taxonomy (NCBI): domain Eukaryota; kingdom Viridiplantae; phylum Streptophyta; class Magnoliopsida; order Laurales; family Lauraceae; genus Camphora; species Camphora micrantha. The sequence goes on from QPKB01000009.1 coordinate 42,714,513, forward strand.
CTGGTTCACCCGAGCCATGAGTGCTTTCATTGTGGTTGCGGGGTATCTGACCAGTTCTTTTCTGAGATCGGTTCTAGGCAACAGAGCCTCCTGGAAGCACATGACGGCTAGCTCTTCGTTGGCGTCCTCGATTTGGCTATAGGTCGTCCAAAACCTTTTGGCAAACCGAGTGACATTTTCGTCATTCCTCATTCGTATGGCCATGAGGTCTTTGTTCATTTTTGGGATGACCTTATGTGCCTGGAATTTTTCCAAAAAGGAGCCCATGAGTTGCCGTCAATTTGAGATCGAGCCCGCCGGGAGGGAGCAAAACCATCGGAGAGGGAGGTCACCTAGACTGGAAGAGAAAACTCTGCAATTAAGGTGACTGACGTCGCCCCACACCGACATTCGCTGAGTGAAGTGTCGGAGGTGGGCCGCAGGGTCGGAGGTTCTGTCATAGAGGGCGAACGTTGGAATGCTGAACTTTTCGGGAGGGGCGTAGTCTCTTATCTCTTGAGAGAAGGGAGACGCGCCGAGCTCTCCTGAATCGTAGGCGCTCGGCCGATCTCTGGCGAGACCGGCCACCTCCAAGTTCTGTCGAATGGCTTGCTTAATGTGCTGATTGAGCCATTCTGGCACATCATCTTCGTCCTCCATCCTCCGCTTTCGGCCCTCGTAGGGATCGGTCGGGCGGCTGCTGCTCGACCCTTCATCGCGGGTTCGCTGGCGTCTTTTATTATCCAGGACATGCCTCAAGTCCTGGACGTCTGGCTGAGACCCAAGGGGCGGGGCCTGGTTCGCCGTTCTTTCCTCCAGCTGCTTCTGGAGTTGACGAATCAATTCGTCCTTTTCTCGGATAACGGCATTTTGGGCTCTGACTTCTTCAACATGGGAGTCGTGGCCACCCTCTTCTTCTGATACAATGGGGGTTAGCGACTTGTCCCTCTGGGATCTTTCTACGAGGTGAGATTCGCCTACCACTTTCTTTCGACGAGGAGGTGGTGGCCGTCTCTTGGAGCGCCTGGCAGGCTGATAGTTCCGTCGCTGAGGGGGCGCTACCTTCTTCGAGGCCCCAGGGTGGGGTGCCTCTGTCAGGCGAGCCTTACCCCTGGCCCCTCTCTGACGGGTGGGCCGCGGCTGCTTTTATAGAATCTCCAGGGCCGGCGGTGCCGTCCCGTCTCGTCGCTCCGTTGCCAGTATTTCCCGCAATACTGGCGAAGGGGACGTTGGGATGGCTTCTCGTCGTTCAGTTTGGGGATGAGACGATGCCACCTCCGGCAGTACTGGTGATTCCGCTGCGAGCGCCTCGCCGATCCTCCTAGCTTTCGGTGGCATGGTGATCTATGAGTTTGGATACAGTTGTGGGCAAGCAAAACTTCCCCACAGACGGCGCCAATTGTAAGTGCCTAAAATAATACGGACTTGCTCTGATGGGAGCTACTTTGATAGCCTTTGATAGAAGGGAATGTGCTCTTGACCTGAGAAGAGGAGACAGGTTAGCGACCTTGGTCGTGGAGGACCGAAGGCACTTCGACGCTCAAGTCAGTTTTGTTACTGAACGAAGTGAGCAGGAATGGAGAGGGTTAGAGACTTACTTTTGCCTATCCCTTCGTCGTTCTGTGCTGTGCCTATTTATAGGTGCTGGTGTTCTCAGATCATTCTTGAGTGGAGGTTGGTGGGCGTACGGTCCCATCGGACCATGCTTTTCCCATAAATGATGGTTGGTAGAGGTCCCATCCTGTCACACCATACCCTGATCTTTCATATGATTGCTGATGTGAAGGCGGAATGAAGTCCACGCTTCTTCCGTATTCGGCGCCCATCCCGCTCGTCTGAGCCGGGACATGCCCTCATTAATTGCTGATTGACAAGATGCCGAACCCGGTTAACCACTGCAGAGATGCATATCGGTACCCATTTCACAACGGGAATGCATCCCCAAGTCTCGGGCGGATAGTCCTTAGGCAAAGCGGAACTCCCCCAAGAAGCCGAGGTCGTGATGGGTCAGCCGACCTGCGTCAGGTCCCGAGCTGGTAGAATACCCCCACACAAAATCAATGGTTACGGTATCCGCCGGATCCACCATCTACTTGAGGGCGTCCTTGGTGCATGATTACTTCAAAAATCCATGGGCACTCATATCTGTTTTTGCTGCCCTTCTCCTCCTCTTGCTTGCCATGATACAAACCTTCTTCACCTCATTTCCTAAGTTTGCATTATGAAAATTAGATCTTCATACCTTTTGTATTGTGCTGTAGCTGTAGTGTATTGTGCATCAACGTATGGTTTCTACTTGGATACTGCAACTAGTGCATGCGTCCATGATGTTCGTCTTCGTTTGTCAGCTTCTGTATATAAATAACGCTCATGTTTGATAATGAAATTTTCTATGTGCGCTTTTAAAGTCTCTTGTATTAAGTTTATTGTGGAAAAATGGGTGCATGATTGATTGATTATATAAGCCTAGGTAGGGAAAAAAAAAGGCTAAATCAAATCCTTACATGTCCGGTTCATTAGTTTTGTAAAGATTCAAATCATTCAAAAGATGTGTGCCCACCCGTGTTTACAAAAGCGTGCAATTGCTAGGTTTGAATCCTGTTTGGGTCCCGCTTGAATTTGGGCCTACTTTGGTTGGCCTATACATCTCATTTGGGTCAGACGACCGAACCCGGATCTGTGTTTAGGGACCGAAACCCTTAATGGGCCAGATCCAAGCTTAGGCTCTTAAGCTTGATGGACTCTAATTACGCCTATTTTGTATTTTATATGTCTAGGTATTTGATCGATATCCGGTGCAATGAACCAAATGGTAGATGGTTGTGACTAATCTTATGTGGTCCATTTGGGGCCATGACAATAAAATGGTATTCGTTTTCGGGAAGAACTACAATGCAGCAGGGCCGCAATTTAGTATGGTGTAACGCCCTTCTTAAATGCATGGTGGGGCCCACCTTTTCATGATCTAAGTCATTTATCTTCATGTAAAACACTTATAAATATTTTTGCATTATCAAGCTCTATCAGATTAGCCAAAATGAAAAAGGGAGCCCCCCTTAGCCCTTTGTTTGTTCGCAGGCAAAAACTGTAATCTGTAAATAAGCTCTGAATTTGGAGTTTGTCAAATGCTCTAACATGTAAATAAGCTCTAATTAACAAAATAAGAGCTTGGATTTGAAGTTACCAAACACCCCTTAAGTTTCCTATTTCCATGTCTCTACAAAAGCACGGACCCTCCAGAAATGCTTGCAATTCTGCTTTAAGGGGCCGGACTATTTGATCCAGAAAAAAAATTCCGAGAACGTTTCATGTTGAGAATGAATGAAGAAAATTTGTTTGATGTGCATTTTGTCATAGAGAGAATCTGGAGAGATAAAGACAGGACGGAGATAGAGACGGAGAGATTTTATAGAAGCACAGAATGTGAGCCAAAAAATATTTGCGACACAAGTTTTTTTTTTTTTTTCTTCTTCATTCTCAAAATGAAACATTCCAAGATTGATGCCAAAAAGTAACTTAGCCCACATCTATGAAGGTATGCCATCATCGAGTGATGATCCCGTCCGATACTGTCAATTTTCACATTTTCAGAATCTCTACAATCATAAGAGCCATCAAAATTAAGTTCCACCCATCCTGGGGCAGTGGTATCCAATGTACTGGAGGAGTTTTCTAAGACATCCCTATTTTGAGACCCCAAGCCACCTCCCATAGATGTTTTAGATTTAGGCTTTCCGCTTAGGAATTGAGATGGGTCAACAGCTGCATTTGAAAGATACAGATCAGATTTCTGCTTTTCTAAAGGAACTAGGCAATGATAGATCCAGCTTCTCTATCCCCTGTTTTGGCCTACCAGAACCATGAGGTAAATATGCTTGATTTCAAGTGGTTCCTTTGCTGAAAACTATTGAGTGAGGAACTTGGCATTGCAAATCTAGATTTATTTCTCTTGGAAAACAAGAAGACTGCATCAGCCCTCCAGAAGGTTCCCAAAAATGGAGGTGATACTGCTTTGTAGATGAACTTCCATATGTACAACTGTTTCTCTCAAGACACTGTAAATTCAAAATTAAGTATATCCAAACACGAATATGGTTTTTACATTTTTAAGGGACCACTAATTGCAAGTAGCTTGAACATTTTAGCAGAATATATGGCTAATTTAATCAGCTCTGTAGTTTGGCCAGGAAACCAGAAGCCTACAGTGGTGGAAATGACTGTTTTTCTCCATTTTTCACACCAGATCATCATCAAATGTGGTTCCTAATATTGATTTGGGCTAGAAGAACTCGATAATAGTATCACACCTAATATGATACACTGATTTCTCTGCAACCTCAACAGAGCACTTAATGGTGGCTGTCCATTCTGCCAAATATTTGGCAAATTAGCCTACGCCCAAGATCCACCGCGAACTCATTTTCCATCCGGCCTATTTTATCTGAGCACTTGAGAATCGAGCTGTTTGTATAAAACATTTGTCCTAAAAAAGAAAAATCCGCAAAAAGCCCAAAAATCCTCAAGAAATATCAATGTTCAAACTCAAGTTTATGTTGTGTTCATCCTTCTTGTTTGAAAAATGTACATATGGATGTAAACAAAACCCATCTGGTGTATATATTGGAAGTATTTTATGGTTATCTGGTTCTCCACACATTTGGGAAATGCAAAAATCTTAAAGAGCACAAACAGGATATTTAAAGTGCTAGTAATACATGTATTTATTGTGTATATCCAAAGGCCTATGGATTCCATTCATATTTTCTAAGTTGGTGATTTTATTTTCTGACACAGGCATTCCCACGGGATTCTCCTTTGGATGTTGATATGTCGACTGCGATCCTGGAACTTGGCAGATAGTGGTGATCTCCAGAGGATCCGAGACAAGTGGCTGACAAGAACTGGTTGCAGTCCTGATAGCACAGAGCTTGAATCGAATCAACTTCATCTGAAGAGCTTTTTAGGCCTATTTTTGATTTGTGGGCTTGTGTGCTTCATGGCACTCATTGTGCACTTTGTTTTGATAGTACGCCAATTCAGCCGCCATGTTCCGAACGAACCCGACCAAAGCAGTCAAGGCATCTCACACTCTAGGCATCTTCAAAGGTTCCTAACATTCGTCAATGAGAAGGAAGCAACAGTTATAAGTAGATCCAAGAGAAGACAAATTGAAGAGTCAAACAGAGGCAGCACAAATACTGAGAAAAGGCAAATGGAGGAGACAAGCAGCATTGAAATGAACAAGAGCACTTCACCTCATTAATTCTCAGCTGAAATTGTGAATTGCTCCTTGCAATGCATTTACTTTGCTTTATATTGTAGATTATTATACTTGGTAAGTCACTTCCATTGTACAAGATAGTATTAAAGATGTTTCAGTGACATGAGAAGGAAGAAGCACTGATAAGCAGATCTAAGGTGGGACAAATTGAAGAGTCAAACAGAGGCAGCACAAATACCGAGAGAAGGCAAATGGAGAAGACACATATGAACACGAGCACTTCACCACATTAATTCTATGCTAAAATTGTGGATTGCTCCTTAAAATGCATTTAATTTACTTGAGATTGCAGATCAGTATACTTGGTAATCATACAATATAGTTACCAAAACATTTTTCAGTGATTTAAAGCTCTATTGAATGGTAGAAACCTCTGATGTATCGATATTTCAAAATGGGCAACGTATCGTGTCATATCGTATCCGATACCTCACTTTTTACATGTAATATCAGTGTCCTTGCCATCTCTATGGCGTGTCCCTGCCGTATCTGGACATTATAGGTAGAAACATTAAGCTTAACTTGCCTCTTGTCTAATAAGATCAACACTCCTGCACCTTTTAGTGCAAGATATTAGTCTAAATGTATATTCCATGTATTTGTATGTGTTTGAGTAATTTATGGTGCAGTTATGAGTTCTAAGGAAAGCGTCAGCGATCATGTTTGTCAACCAAAAACCTTGGGATTCCCACCCGTTTTCCATGAGGATATAAAAAATTCACTTTTGGCCATTGTAAATCCTAGTTTTTGAGAAATTTCAACTTGGACCTCCCCCATAGGTTTTGAAAATCCTTGCCTTTGCGGATTTACCAATACCAGTGTTTGTCAGCCATACGCACCTATAAACACCTATATCGCTGTTAAATCCTCATTGAGGAATCCTTAAATCTACATATTCCTCATATGTTACAAAATGTGCTAGTGATTGATTTGCCCAAACAAGTGATAGAAAGCTAAAATGAGCGATTGAAAGTGTGTATCGACCCAACTTGATTGACTAAATGGGCGGGCTCAGGCATTACATGTTTGAGACGGGCTGGACTTGGGCCCGGCATTTACGGCCCAAGTCCTATACAAGTGAAGAGAGCTCCTGAGTTGAGGGTAATATGCTCTTTGATGCCAACAATAAAGGCTCATTCTACTTCTGATATATCAGAATCCACCTATTTTACTAGAGTTCTTGAAATGGACTATTCAAATGGATAAGGAGTTAGGAAAGAAAGAAAAAAAGGAAAAATCAAAGTGCAAAGTCTCCAGTACAGCAGAGAGATTATAAACCTTAGATTACCTGAAGGAATTTACACCTTGTACCTGATCTTAGTTTAAATTGGATCAAATTGAATTATAAAATGTATGTAAAAGTGGGAAAATTATCCTGGGAAGGAGAAGGCTTTGCAAATGATAGATGGCAGCATTGAAGATCAAAACATCAGTCTCTGTGATGTAGGAGACATGCCACCTTTCATGTCAGATACACCTTTAAGTGGGCCCGGCTCTTTGACAGTCATGTACATAGAGAAAAAAAATATCTGGAAGGCGGCTAAACAAACGTGCCATGGATACCTCTCGTTTCAAGGGTCCCATTGATCCCATCATGTCTTCTCCTTTGCTTTCTTAAATTTTGGTACTGCTTAATGTGAGAGTCAGAAGGGAGAAGGGAGAAGGGACGGGGCAAGAAAATTGAGATGGCAGAAGTCGCGAGTGGTGGATCAGACGCGGTCGCAGTGGACATTGAAGTGGCAGAAGTCGCGAGTGGTGGATCAGACGCGGTCGCAGTGGACATTGAAGTTTTAGAGGACCGTGTTGGCCAGCTGAGGTCAATTTCTTCCCCTACTACTTTTGAAGATGACAAACAGGAAATTGTTGCTTTTAGGAGGGAGGATCTGAATCGAGATTGGATATCTTCAATGAAAGAAAAGATTCCTCTTGAGCCAGAAAAAATAAAATCATCATCGGCTAGCGAATCATGCTCAATCCACCGAGTCCCTAGTTGGCTTCGTAGAAAAAACTCAGATGCATACGATCCAAAAGTAATTTCGATAGGCCCATTCCACTACGAGAAAAGAGAAGGCGAACTACGAGCGATGGAAGAGCACAAATGGAAATATCTACATGACATTATCTCTCGGAAACATGAAGATGAAGGCTGGTTGGAGGATTGTTTAGCCGCTGTTAAAGGGCTGGAGGAAAGAGCCCGGAATTGCTACTCAGAGGTAATACCACTCGACAGTGATTCTTTTGTGGAAATGATGGTTCTTGATGTCTGTTTCATCCTTGAGTTGTTTCGCAGGCATATCAACGAAGATAGGGATGTGATTTTTCAATTAGACTGGTTAATACAAGCAATATGTTATGACTTCTTGTTGATGGAAAATCAGATCCCGTTTTTTATTCTCGAACGTCTATCTGTTCTGATAGATCCTTCCGGTCCATCTCCTTCTTTAGAAAAGAATGCTCTAGAACTCTTAATTTCAGCCGATTCGACCTTGATAACTAAAATCAATGATTCCAATATCCCAATCCGCCATCTCCTTCATTTACTACATACAGTTTTTGTTCTGCTACGGTCATGATGGGTATACACGGCCAACAGAAACGCCACGTATCGATTGTGCATCCAAACTTGAAGAGAGAGGAATTAAGTTTAGAAAGAGGGATGTCCGAAGGAGTGATTTTTTGGACATAAAATTTGACAAGGGAGTGATTGAAATCCCCGCAATACAGGTCTGGGACAAGACAGAGAGAGAATTTCTGAACCTCATTGCATTTGAGCAATGTTATCATCCCCATTGTAGAAGTTACATCACTTCTTACTTTTATTTCATGGATTGCCTCATCCACACCGCCAAAGATGTCGACATTCTCTGTCGGGAAGGAATCATCGATAATCAGTTAGGCAATGAGGAACTGTTGGCTTCTCATTTCAACAGCATGGTAAGAGAGGCGAACAAATATAGAAGCGACTTTTATATGTCAGATGTTTGTGAGAAAATCAACGAGTACAGTGAAAGAAGATGGCCGAGATTGAGAGCGTCCTTGGTGCATGATTACTTCAATAATCCATGGGCAATCATATCTTTTCTTGCAGCAGTTCTCCTCCTGCTTCTGACTCTCACACAAACCTTCTTCACCTCATTTCCTAAGTTTGCTGCTGGAAATTAGATTTCCATTGCTTTTATTTTGGTATTGTATTGTATCGTACTGTATTTGTGGGTTGCTCCTTCTCTACTTTGGTACCAACCACAACTACTGTGTGCTTCGAATATGTATGACTTTTATGTACGTGTATGCTTTCAAATTATCTCTTAACTTTTTGTGTCGTGATAAATATAGGTGAATGATTGATTATACAGGGTTAAGCAGTCAAGTTCTTTGTAACTAAACAAATGTTGATGATATGGGTGAGGGAACAAAAAGTGACTCTGTGCATCACGGGAGTCACGGGACCACTCAAAAGTGTCAATAATTAGCATTATTGAGTCAAGCCAATGGCCCCGATCCAGTAGGGTCGATGGAATTATTAGACGGGGCCAGACGAATTAGGTAGCTCCTTTCTTATCATTCGCCCTTATCAGGATCGGGTCTGAATCTTGTGAGGGTTTACCCGTCGGTGGTCGTGGGTCGTGAGTCAGCCAACTACGGTCTGATGTACCCAGACCACTTATGGTGGCTGTAGGTCAAAACCCTATATGATCACGTTTCATCAGTATCAGGACACATTTTCTGCCCTCTTCTATTTCTTCCTAACAAAAGTGGCTCAGCTGTAAGCCATGAGGCACGCCCAATTAATTTCAATCTTCTTTACTCGTCCATGCCATGTGTTATATATATATATATATATATTTACTCGTCCATGCCATGTTATATATATATATATATATATATATTAGGGCTGCTCTCCTCAGCTGCAGCCCCCCTCTATCCTCAGCTGCAGGCATGTAAGGAGGGCTGCAGCTGCTCTCCTCACATGCTTACACCTGAGGATAATGAGGCCTGCAGCTGAGGAGAGCAGCCCTCTATATATATATATATATATAGAGGGCTGCTCTCCTCAGCTGCAGGCATATGAGGAGTGCAGCTGCAGCCCTCCTCACATGCCTACAGCTGATGTTAGAGGGAAGCTGCAGCTGAGGAGAGCAGCAGTCTATATATATATATATATATATAGAATCGGTGATGTGAGAACCGTCCTCCCGGTTTTACGGTGACGACCACCAAGTGGGGCCCACCTTGGGACCCCAAATATCATGGAACACCGGGACCGAAAGATCCAAGTATAAAGAACTTGATTGAGTCATATATCATCACCAACTTTTAGTTATAAAGAACTTGATTAAGTTATATATCATCACCAATTTTTAGTTATAAAGAACTTGATTAAGTCATGTTCAAGCTAAGCTAAGCAATGCCTGCTAAAGAAGCTTAACCAGCAAGGAAAATGTTGGGATTTTTATTATGTTGGCTAACTTATGAGTTGAACAAAACTCTGGATCCTTTGAGTTGTATTTTTTATTTTATTTTAGAATGGGCTGTGGTTGTCTCGCCGGAATAACTGAAGTGAAGAAAGAGAAGAAAAAGAAGAAATCCGGGCGAACCACCGAAGACTGATCGATCAGATGTTGACATGCCTGAGTTATCCTAGAGGACCGATCGATCGGACCTCTGTTCGATTGATCGGATGGTGGAAACTTCCAGAATATGCTGCATGGATTTTGTTTCCTTTTGAGACTGAGTTTTCCACTTTGAATCCTATTTGTGCTCTATTTCAAGGCACAAATTTGGGACGATATATAGGGTGTTGCTCTCAACTCTAAGCAAGACAAGAAATTCATCTCTCTTGATCCGAGGTGAGTAATCCTAAGAGAGATTTCTTGTTTCTCTTGAGCCATTGAGAGATTGTTCTGAATGACTGATTTAGAAGGTTTGAAGCTTCTACTTCTTTGTAGAAAATTGGATCATCTTAGTTCTCAAGGTGGTTGAAGGAGGATCAAGCACATGGAGCGGTGTATGGCGGTGTAGTTGTGGCAACATGAGATGTTGTGTAAGAACAAACAACTACAGTTATTAAATCAACATACTAACTGTGATAAATGAGTACTTGTGAGTATATTTTGTGATTGTTCAATAGTGATTGATTTTTCTGACTTTAATTTTTCTTTTAATAAAAAATTTTTAAGTTAAATTTGTGTCTTACTTCTTGTGATTACATTTAGTTGTTGGAACTGGTAACTATTCTAACCAACTCACTTTCTCATAAAAACAATGACTGTTATGATGGGTCGTTTAAACTTGAAGCCATGGCTCTTTGATTTCGGTTTCAACTCCCACTTAACCTTTTGTAAACTTCCAATTGCCAAAATGATTGAAAAAGTGGCACTCACTTCTTATTTGTCTTAGTTATGGGTTCATCGCCTCTCCATTGAAAAATATCTATATATGGACAAAACACTTAAATCAAAGTAAGAAAAGCTTTCGGTCCCCCAGCAGCCGCACTAAAAAGCATATTTCGTAGATGAATCATGTGAATGAAAATTTAATATCGCATCTACTTTAGCTGAGAGAGAATATCGCCCGTACAATTGGTCTTTTAGACATTTGCTGTCGGCCTAGTTTGTTCAATATCTTTTGGGTCAAGAAATGTCGCACACATGGAACTGGGTAAGATGTCTTAGTGCGCGCTCATGTGTATATATATATATATATATATGGAATGTTTACGTGCATCTATCCCTCACTATAGGGTGAGGGACACTTCCATAAATGGAGATTTTCAAGTATAAAAGTGAATTTTTAAGTACATAAGGTGAGGTATACTTCCTTGTCTTCATGTTCAAAAAGGGAAGTGCCCCTCACCCTATGGTGAGGGATAGATGCATATGAACATTCTCCTATATATATATGTGAATGTTTTTGTGCATCTATCTCTCATTATAGGATGAGGGGCATTTTTCCTTTTTGTACATAAAGACAAGGAAGTGTCTCCCACCATATGGTGATGGATAGATGCACTTGAAACTTCCCCATATATATATATATATATATATGGACGGCTCTCCTGAGCTGCAGTGTATATTATCATCAGCTGGAGTGTGCGAACCACTCGTGGCCGGACATTTGGAAAAGCAAACAAAAAGTGAAAAACGAAATGAAAACGGCCCGCGCTTTTCTGTGCTCCATTTCATTTCCCCCTCTTCTCATTTCCCACTTTCATCTTCGGCGTACCTAGGCAGCGATCACAGCAAAAGATCGCTCTCCCTCTCAGCTCGATCTCTCTCTCGCATACTGATCTCTCTCTTTCAACTCGATCTTTCTCTCAGCTCGATTGCAGATCAGTATACTTGGTAGTCATACAATATAGTACTAAAACATTTTTCAGTGATTTAAAGCTCTATTGAATGAATGGTAGAAACTTATGGTGTACAGATACTTCAAAATGGACAACATATCGTGTCGTATCATATCTGATACTTCACTTTTTACATGTAAAGTCCGTGTCCTTACCATGTCTATGGCGTGTCCCTACCATATCTGGATATATAGAAACATTAAGCTTGACTTGCCTCTTGTCTAATAAGATCAACACTCCTGCACCTTTTAGTGCAAGATATCAGTCTAAATGTATATTCCATGTATTTGTATGTGTTTGAATAATTTATGGTACACATCATGATCTTCCTTAGGGACATCATCAGCGAGTTTGGAGATCGGATCAAATTCAATTACATATGTTAATCCATTAAAGTGCAGCAATGCGTCCATCTGACGCTTCCATATAGCTAAGTTCTTTTCTTTAAAATTATCAGCCTCAGCAAGATCTTGCAACGTTGATTTGAAAGACATAATTACTAAACTGAAAAAGAGGTTCAGATACCACTGACCGTTAAAGGAGAAAAAGTCACCTTTTTTTTCTCTTTTGAATTGCTGGATCGTCTTCCTTTTGCTGCTACTGTGTAGATTTGCTCGCAAGGATTTCGAAGAACCAAACCTTTCGTTGATCGGAGTCCGGATGCTCAAGATATCGCAGTTCGGATGCTCTGATACCAACGGTCACGTCCCCAAAATACAGCCAAGTGATAACGTGAAAAATATGATTAAATAATTATTTTCCTGTGTTTAATGCAACAAAGCTCCTAAATATGGACCCACAAAATTCCGAAACATGATGAGTCATGATAAAATATTTGCGGAAGCATTAAACCAATTGGTATCAATATCCAAAATTAAACCAACACATAACTATTGAATATTTAAGGTTTAAAGTTCCCAAAATAACTTAAATAAAACAACTAAATAAAAATTATGTTCATTATGAATAAATTGCTCTTAAAAATAGTTTCTACGATGAAATTCACTCCCGTGCGGTCTCAGACAGCTTCGTAGCCATCTTCGGTTCTCCACTCAAGTTCGTCTATCGGTTCAAACGTTTGAAACGTTTGACTATCCTCCGTCTCCACTGTAGGGTAGGGATTGGAACCCATACACCAATAAACAAAGTAAACAGCAAGTACGAAAGTATAATTTATAGATAAAACACAGGATCAATGTGAGTAATGACAAGTAATGATCATAAGAGATTAACACCACATAATGACGAAAAGAACGTATAACATAAATTCAATCTACATAAATAGAGCAATACAATAATCACACAGAAGTACAGCTACTGTTTTGGGTGGTTAGCCCTAATTATAAAGCGGGAAAACTCGTTCGAAGGCCGGCGGTCATAAACCGGTTCGTAATCAAAATCGTACGCCGGATAAACCGGTTAGAAATACGGATATTACAGTGTCTGTACACATCGGTGATCCACCGTCCAAATACAACTGCAATCGTTTGAATATGACCTAATCAATACACACACACACACATATATATATATACATATCATAGTATAATTGACCTAATGATCTGTAAAGCTCTGACACAGGAACCTAAGTCAAAGTGAATGGCTGGATGCACAATAATTCACAATTGAATACTAATCAAATCATTCGATTAAACATCCACAATATCTCAATCGATTGCCACGTCACATCACGGTCCATATCCAATCAACATAGGGTATGCAACTAATAGACCAACATCAATCTCAATCATGTATGCAAATCCGAAGGTCAAGGAATAATCACAAGCCCATCCCAAGGTTAAACACAAGATCTTGTACCCGATAACCACATGCTTCTCTAATAGATGAAAGATCAACGCACCCCTTTTCAATCAATTGTGCATAGACCCAATTAAGGGTTTTCCAGTAGAGATGAGATCTTGAATCCATTAGGATTTCCCCGAGGTCATATGAAGTACGAAACCTACGTTAGTAATATACCGTTTGTCTGGACGGTATTTATTCGGTCCAAAAATCTAATTAATAGAGTTCAAAAATATAAATTTAACACCAACGATATTATTTAAATATTAATTTGCAAATAACAACCTTAATGTATAATTTTAGAAAACCTAAAGATTCCATGTATAACATTTTCCAAGTTCAATTTTTTATAAAATAGGCCAAAGAGTTCTAATTTAGTTTTATAAAACAACAAGGGTCTTTTACCAAATTTCTAAAAATTCAAGGGCCAAGTAAATAATTAATCAAGCTCCATGTCACCTTGAATGACATCATCAGTCATGACCATTCTCCCTCCTATCTCCACACCCACACGTCATTATCTCTTCCACACACAAAATCTCACATTTTCCCATACACTCACAACCACCAAACTCCTAATTAAAGAAGGTGCCCAGGCAAAAACCCTCCATCCAAAACGTGTCCAGCCATCACTCTTTCCTTTTATTTTATTTTATTTTATATCTATTCAGATAAATTCTATGCTACAGGTCATCACCTTCCTTCCTTCCTTCCTTTCTATTCCTTCTACAAGTACAAGTCACATGTCTTCCTCTCCATTCAACACAGAACTTCTTTCTGTGATGAAACTCGACGCCCAAAGAAACTGGGCCACTCGGATAGTGGGTCCCACTAATCAAGAGTCAAGATCAGTTCCCACCAACATGGTCGCCCATGGACCCTCAATAAGATCTATGGTCCAGATTGGCATTAGTGGCCCACCTGGGCCCCACAGTCCCCAAACACGAAAATCTCTCTTTTCCTTCTCCATGCCGTCAGCCCCCCTCTGGGTTGTTGGAGGGTGGACCAAACAGGGCTCACCTCACATAGATCCACATCCCTAAGGTTGCCCCATCATGTGCGGCCCGATGGACGGACCAAATCTGCAATCGAATCAACCAGTGGGTCCCACAACTATCTGCTGCCCAAATTGAATCTTCCCCCTAAGCACGCCCTCTGATCAATCTACAAGATGATGGCCCAAATGGGGTCCGATGCCTACGGGTCCAGCCTTTTTAAGGTCGTCCATGGGTCCTCCTTTGGATCCACGGATCGGATCTAACATCAGGGGCCCACCCGGAGTCCCATGGTCCAATCACACTCACGGTTCCAAGTCTGGAACCGTCCTGATCCTTTTTTTCTGCAGATCTTAGGGTGGATAAAACTTCAGAATGTATTTATTGATGACCTTACAAAAATATACAGGGTTTCCAACTGATCGGTGGCTGCCATGTCTACTGAAGAACATCAACACAATGCACGGTCTAATTAATAGAGAAAACAAACATTCAAGGGCATAACTGGGTGTCTATATGCATCAATACGCAAATGAAGGAAGAACACAAGTATTAAACCTATAAATTATGGTTAGGTACTTGCCTGATGTCCGCAGTTAAGAGAGACGGTCTAAAAAAGCTCAAAGCGCTAACTCAGACAAAAGTTAGAAGGGAGAGAGTTGTCTATAAAAATAAAAGAATATAGTGGTGGTGGTGTATAAATGGGGAATGTGAATAAGAGTTGTAGTATAACTTAAATTCTAAAAGGAATAGAGTTTGGGTTCTAAATAGATAGGGGTATGGATTAGAGAAGAATTAGAGAATGATTATACCCACTAAACTGAGCACGGGTTAACCATGAGTAAGACACCTATCCAATAAGCCTACTCACCAAACCTAAGCCTAACGTGGTTTCCACTTAGACTAATTGCGTATTTAACTTAAATACAATCAATTACATAATAATAATAAAATAAATAATATATATAATGAAATAACCAAAACGTCATATGGATCATCTTCCTTTTGCTGCTACTGCGTAGATCTGCTCGCAAAGATTCCGAAAAACCAAACATTTTGTCGATCGGAGTCCGGATGCTCAAGATATCGCAGTTCGAAGTATTGACGGTCGAAGATCACTCTCCCTGCATCAGCCGTACGGTCTCTGAGTCGTTGCTGATGTCACACTTTGTCGTCGCCTGCGTCACCCGCGCGTCAGGCTGCAGCAGTTGGGCTTGGGTTCCGGGTCAGAATCGGATCGAATTGGGTCTGATCTAACCCAACCTGCACTAAAGAGAGAGGATTTGAAAAGCCTTCTCCTTCCCAGGATAATTTTCCAACTTTTACATACATTTTATAATTCAATTTGATCCAATTTAAACTAATATCAGGTACAAGGTGTAAATTCCTTATGGTAATCTAATGGTTTATAATCTCTCTGCTGTACTGGAGACTTTGCACTTTGATTTTTCCTTTTTTTTCTTTCCTTCTTAAATCCTTTTCCATTTGAATAGTCCATTTCAATATATGTAGTACAATAGGTAGATTCTGATAAATCAGAAGTGGAATCGGCCTTTGTTGTTGGCATCAAGGAGCATGTTACCCTCAACTCAGGAGCTCTCTTCACTTGTATAGGACTTGGCCCGTAAATGCCGGGCCCAAGTCCAGCCCGTCTCAAACATGTCACGCCTGAGCCCGCCATTTAGTCAATCATGTTGGGTCGATACACACTTTCTATCACTCATTTGAGCTTTCTATCACTTGTTTGGGCAAATCAATCACTAGCACATATAGTAACATACAAGGAATATGTAGATTTAAGGATTCCTAACCGAGGATTTAACAGCAATATAGGCGTTTATAGGTGCGTATGGCTAACAAACATTGGTATTGGTAAATCTGCAAAGGCGAGGATTTTGAATCCTATGGGGGAGGTCCAAGTCGAAATTTCTCAAAAACTAGGATTTACAATGGCCAAAAGTGGATTTTTCATATCTTTGTGGAAAACGGGTGGGAATCCTGAGGTTTTGGTTGACAAACATGACCGCTGACACTTTTCTTAAAACCCATAATTGTATTATAAATTATTTTATCCCATAAAAAAAACAAGAGCCGTAAGAACACACATGGATCTCCGATTACATATCAAAATCTCTCCATCCAAATCCACCAATTAGTATCAAAGCTTGATGTAGTGCGTTCTGAAAGTTTGGATCAAGAAGTCATGTTTTAAAAAACAGTAGATCTAAGTCTTCCATTGGACTTCTTTTTCTTTACTTTTGAAGGCAATAGGACACAAAGGACTTCACCTTTTCATCATTGGATTCCGCACATTGATAAGGAAATAAAAAATTTATTTGGATAAATTTTTTGATCAGAATTTTGGACAGCCCCTGTAATATTCCTTTAATGTTATAATAATATTCAAAAAATATCATAAAAGTTGTCTAAAATTTTTTTAAAAAAAATTGCCCCCTAGCATTACTCGTGAGGAAAAAATGAAAGGAGGTCACGCCGTTGTCTTCCTCGGGTTGCGTGCGTCATTGGAGAGTTTTGTTTTGAAAACATCACACGTGCTTGCTGCTTTCCTCTCCTCCTCGGGACGCGTGCAGAAAAGTAGAGAAAATGAAAATGATAAATACACGGGTTGGGTGCATCTAAATATAAATGTACTTTTACTACATGGTAATATTGTAAATATCCTTAAATCTCTATCCATTTTCACTCTCTTTTTCCAATGATAAAATCGTAAATATCCTCAATTCTATATTCATTTTTACCAATTCTTCCTGAATTGTCACGTCAAAATATAAAGTTATCCTTTTTTTGAAAAATGTGCATCTACATTATACAGTTTTGCATGTGCCTTTAGAATCCGTCCACAGCTTACTATCATTTCATGGGTTGCCTCATCAAGACTGACAAAGATGTCGACATTCTCTGTCGGAAAGGAATCATTGATAATGGTTTAGGCAGTGAGAAACTTGTGGCTTCTCACTTCAAAAGCGTGGTACGAGAGGCGAGTTACTGTGTTGATAACTCTTATTTGTTAGATGTTTGTGATAAAATCAATAGGTACGTTAAGAGAAGATGGCCGAGTTGGAGAGCGTCCTTGGTGCATGATTATTTCAATAGTCCATGGGCAATCGTATCTTTTCTTGCCCCGGTTGTCCTCCTGCTCCTTACCACACAGATTTCGGATCATCTCAGGATTTTTCCTACGGTGACCGTGAGTGGACGAATCATGGTTCGCCACGTCATCGTGGGCAGCCCCTGCTTGGATGTATGTCAAGCTGCGCGCGTGCATGGTAGGCTGCCCGCGGTGATATGACAGGCCTTGATTGGTCCACTCACGGTCATCGTAGGAAAAATCCTCAAAGAATTCGGACTCCATGACACAAACCTTCTTCACCTCATTTCCTAAGTTTGCTGCTGGAAATTAGATTTCCATTGCTTTTATTTTGGTATTGTATTGTATCGTATTGTGTTGTTGGTTGCTCCTTCGCTACTTTGGTACCAACCACAACAACTGCGTGCATCGAATATGTATGACTTTTATGTACGTGTATGCTTTCAAATTATCTCTGTACTTTTTGTGTCGTGATAAATATAGGTGAATGATTGATCATACAAGGTTGAGCAGTCAAGTTCTTTGTAACTAAACAAATGTTGATGATATGCGTGAGGGAACAAAAAGTGACTCGTGCATCACGGGAGTCACGGGACCACTAATGAAAGTAAAAGTGTCAATAATTAGCATTATTGAGTCAAGCCCATGGCCCCAATCCAGTGGGGTAGATTGAATTATTAGACGGGGGCAGACGAATTAGGTGGCTCCTTTTGTTATTTTTCGCCCTTATCAGTATCGGGCCTGAATCTCGTGAGGGTTTATCCCACGGTGGTCGTAAGTCAGTCAACCAGAGTCTGAACTATTCAATGGTAGGTCCACTTATGGTCGCCATAGGTCAAAACCCTACACGATCACGTTTCAACCGTATCATGACACATTTTCTGCTATTTTTTTATTCTTCCTAACAAAAGTGGCTCAGCTTTGAGCAATGAGGCACGCCCATTTAATTTCAATCTTCTTTACTCGTCCGTGCCATGTTCTAATTGAGACCGGATCCCGGGAGTGTCACCCCTACTCTCCCCTTGGTGAAGGGAGCAGAACTCCACCCTAGGGCCTACCCATTAAAAATATGAGCCCCTCTCTCTAATATATATATATATATATATAGAGTGAGAGAGAGAGAGAGAATCGGTGCTGTGAGGACCCTCCTCCTGGTTTTATGGCGACGACCACCAAGTGGGGCCCACCTTGGGACCCCACAGATCATGGAACACAAAGATCGAAAGATCCAAGTATAAAGAACTTGATTGAGTCATATATCATCACCAGTTTTCAGTTGTAAAGAACTTGATTGAGTCATTAATCATCACCAATTTTTAGTTGCAAAGAACTTGATTAAGTCTTATTCAAGCTAAGTTAAGCAGTGCCTGCTAAAGAAGCTTAACCAGCAAGGAAAATGTTAGGACTTTTATTATGTTGGACAACTCATGGGATGGACAAAACTCTGGGTTCTTTGAATTGTATTTTCTATTTTATTTTCAAATTGACTGTGGTTGTCACGGCGGAATAACTGAAGCGAAGAAAGAGAAGAAAAATAAGAAATCCGGGTGAACCACTGAGGACCGATTGATCGGATGTTGACATGCCTCAGTTATCCAAGAGGACCGATCGATCGGACAGAGGATGGCGGAAACTTCTAGAATATGCTGCATGGATTTTGTTTTCTTTTGGGACTGAGTTTCCCACTTTGAGTGTTATTTGTATTCTATTTCAAGGTACAAATTTGGGGCCATATATAGCTTGTTTCTCTCAACTCTAAGCAAGATACGAAATTCTTCTCTCTTGATTTGAGGTGAGTAATCCTAAGAGAGATTTCTTGTTTCTTTAGATCTATTGAGAGACTGTTATAAAGGGTTGCTATAGAAGGTTTGAAGCTTCTACTTCTTTATAGAAAATCGAATTATCTTATTTCTCGAAGTGGTTGAAGGATGATTAAGCACAGGGAGCGGCGTACGGCGGTGTAGTCGTGGTAATGTGAGAAGTTGTGCAATAACAACTACAGTCATTAGATCGACGTACTGACTGAGATAAAAGAGTTGTGAGTATATCTTGTAACCGTTCAATAGTGATTGATTTTTCTGATCGTAATTATTCTTCAAGTAAAGATTTTCACGTAAAATTTGTGCCTATCTTCTTATGGTTACATTTAGTTGTTGTAACTAATAGCTATTCTTACAAACGCACTTTCTCATAAAAACATGACTTTTAATGATGGGTGGTTTAAACTTAAAGCCATGGCTCTTTGATTTCGGTTTCAACCCTGGATCACCTATCGTAGTTATTACACCTTCACCATAAGTGGACCAATAACAGTTTGCCACGTCATTAAAAAATTTAGGCGATTTTCTTTCATCTGATTTAAACTTTTTTAAACTTCAAAATCACCTAAATTTTTAGATGTCGTGGCGAACTGTTATTTGTCCACTCACGGTGAAGATGTAATAACTACGATAGGTGATCCGGACTCACACTTACCCTTTTGTAACTTC
This sequence comes from Camphora micrantha, assembly GCA_003546025.1. Lineage (NCBI taxonomy): Eukaryota > Viridiplantae > Streptophyta > Magnoliopsida > Laurales > Lauraceae > Camphora > Camphora micrantha. Next base: position 42,734,515 of record QPKB01000009.1, read on the forward strand.
CAATTGCCAAAATGATTGAAAAAGTGGCACTCACTTCTTATGTGTCTTACAAGGCACATTTAGATATTTTGATTGCAAGACACAGTGGAGACTAATAATTATCCTCTTTCCAATTGAAAATTACTTCTTTTTAGTTTTGCTATATTTTTAATCGATAAAAATGAGAAACAGTACAAAATTTTTTTTTTTTTGAGAGAAAGAGGAGAGTGCCGTGGTGAATGATGAGAACCGTTTTTGACAAGGGTGGAGCCCACTTTAATTGGTTTGACCCAACCACGTCTCTCATCTTTTTATAGGATACCAACTTAGGTTTCACCGTAACTAAGGCAATTTACCTATTTAAGTTGATTGTGAGTTGTAAACATAATTGGCATGGTCCAAAGTTCATACATGATTAATCTATGTAAAATTGATTCGATAGTATCAAAAATTGATAAAAACAGTAAGAGGGGAGGAGGGGTCTTCTTGTGAATACGTTGGCTGAGGTAAAGGTGACTGCCCTACCACATTGATGACATTTAGCTATATCAAAAGATTTTTTTTACAAAAAGCCCCAATATATTCACACAACCTTATAAAAGCCCTTTAATATATATTCACTCAAATGTCTATATTCAAACATATGGTTGTAACCAAAATGCATTCAGTGTGTATATTAAAAAATTCTTATAGTTATTTTGTCACTTCTCCAGGAAATGCTCCCATGCTCTTCGAGGATGTCCTTAGCATCGAGGAACATGTACTAGGGTGCATGTGCGACTCATTCAGATCACGAGCTAGAACAAATAAGATGATTTTTACAGTATCAATGACTTGTACCAATGAACCTGATTCAATGATCACGAGCTAGCTCACACTCTAGGCGCCTTCAAAGGTTCCTAACGTTTGCCAATGAGAAGGAAGCAACAGTTACAAGCAGATCCAAGAGAAGACAAGTTGAAGAGTCAAACAGAGGACGCACGAATCCTGGGAATAGGCAAATGGAGAAGACAAACAGAATGATATGAACATGAGCATTTCACCTCATTAATCCTCAGCTGAAATTGCAGGTTGCTCCTAGAGATGCATTGACTTATTTGCTTTAGATTGCAGGTCATTATACTTGGTCGTTTCCATTATACAAGATAGTATTAAACATGTTTCAGTGATCTAAAGATCAATTGAATGGTAGAGCTTTAAGCTTGAGTTGCCTCATGTAGACGAACATCAACATTCCCACACTGGTTATTGCAAGACATCAATCTAAATGGATGTATATTTCATGTATTTGTACGTGTTTGGGTAATTTATGGTAGTGGAATCCTCAAATCTATAAATTTCTAACAATTCCTCACTATTACCAAATGTGCTAGACATTTTAGTGATTGATTTGGCCCAAATAAGTTGATAGCAAGCTCGAATGAGTGGTAGAAAGTGCGCCCGACCTGGTGTGATTGGCTAAATGGGTAGGCTTGTGCCGAGCTGGGTTTTGGGCTGCATTTATGGCCCATGTAGAGCTTGGGCTGGATGCAGGACCCTATTTTTTAAATTTGGGCCGGGCTTGAAAATGCCTCGGTTCGGCGGATCCAGCCATGAACAACCCAAAATATTGACTGGTTGCAATCAAAAAGTCTATTTTGGACAAATTTTTTGGCCAGAATTTTGGACAAACCCTATGGTATGCCTTGAATATTACTATAATATTCAAGGCATACCATAGGATTTATCCAAAATTCTGTTTAAAAAGTTTGTCCAAGTAACACTACTAGGTTACAATTGCACAACTTTTCGGCACCGACACCTATCAAATCCATACAGCTACTTGTCATTTTAATCAACATAATGTTACCTAGCCGTGCACTTGCAGCCATGCATAAATGAGATTCGTACAATAGTCTGCTCATCATCAGCAAAATGATGACCTACCAAGCCTCTATTGATTCAAACGAAGAGAGCTCCTGAGTACAGGGTAACCTGCTTATCTGATATGCCAGAATCTAACTATTTTACTAGAGATCTTGAAATGGGCAGCTAAAATGGAAAAGGATTAAAAAAACAAAAAAACAACATAGAAGGAAAAATCACAGTGCAAGGTCTATGGTACAGCAGAAAGATTATTAATCATTTGATTACTGTGAGGGCATCTATGCAGTGTCGAGGTGAGAATGTGCCGACCTCGATAAATGGAGATAAGTAATGGCATTTCAAGCGGGGTCCATATCTTGGCAAGGCGCCAGCCTATATCAAGACCGAGATCAGCCTCTGTAGAGCATCTCGGTACAATGAGCTCGGCCAAGGAAGACATTAAAATATCCAATCAACATTTAATGAAAGTATGTGGCGTTGTTAAAGGCCTCGACAGACGGGATGGTCGCGGCTATAGATAAGATGATAGCCTTATTAGCAGTCAAATCCGCAATCATATAAGAGGTCATGGTACGTCCGATGGGACAACAACATCCACCTACCCCCACTGAGGGGGCAAGGTATGGTCTGAAAGGACAATCTCTTTTTACCTACCTCCACTAACGAGAAGAAGTATGGTCTGATAGGACCTTGCATCCACCAACTCCCACTAAGAAAGGGTCTAAAGAGGCCAACACCTATATATTTGCACGAAGTAGAGCAAGCAAAGGTAAGAAGATCCTGAATCCTCTGTTCTTCCCCCATTTACTCACCCTTTGTTCAGTAACTGTACTAACTTAGGCGTTGGAGTGCCTTCGGCTGACAGCAGCCAGGGGCCTCTCACCTTCGTCTTTTCCTTCTCTTTCAGCTTTCAGGCATCCGATTGTTCCCAAAGAAGAACACAACAATAGCCCAAAAGCGTATCTTCACTTTTGAAAAAAGTCCGTGTTATTTTAGGCACTTACAATTACCAAAAAAGAAATTACACCATGTGCCTAATCAAAGCTTAAATTTTATCAAATGGAAATACAAAACATGTGTAATGATGGGAAAAATTACACTGGGAAGGAGAAGGCTTTGCAAAAGAAAGATGGCATTGAAGATCAAAAATAGCAGTCATGAACACGCTGAAGAGACAATTCACACCTTTCATGTCAGATACACCTTTAATTGTGCCACTAGACACATATATAGGCCCCGCCCCTTGACAATTCTATTTGGCAGAGTCTTCTTCCTTCCACTAATGAGTGCACGTTTAAAAAAAAAATCCCATCCCCATCAAATACACACTTTCCTTGAAATCACAAAAACAAGACTGATTTTCATGTTTTTCCTTGACAAAATAGTGTTCAAGAAAAGTTCAACATACTTTTTCATTGGCGGCTGGACAAACATGCCATGGAGACCGCTGGTTTCAATGGGAAAGGGGGAAGGGGAAGGGGTGGGGGAAAAAAGGAGGGGAAAGTGGGGGGAAAATAATTTTGGAGGGTGTTTGGGAAAGGGAGGGGAGGGAAAATGGAGGGGAGGGGAGGGAAAAAAGGTGAAAAAATTTTCCCCCCAAAATTGGGGGGAAAATGGGGGAGAGGAGGGGGAAAATGAGAGAATGACTAAATTGCCATTTTATTTGTAAATGAAAGTTTTAAAGTTTTTATAAAAGTAAGGGCAAACGGTAATTTTCTCTCTATCTAACAAACAAACAAACAAAACCCTACTTTTTCACTTTTCTTCCCCCTTAATTTTTTACTTCTTCAATAAGAGAAGGTAAAATTTAAATTTTCCCTCCCCTCCCTTCCCCTTCATTTTTCTTCCCCCTCAAATTTTCCCCTCTCTCCCCTCCCCTCCCCTCTCCCAAAACGGACCATTAACTTCTCCGGCGATCTTCTTAATAAAGTGAGACTGAGGAGTCCTGTGTTCTTGCTGTATTATTGTTTGTCATTTTATATTCTCTCATTTCTTCACTATAAAAAAAAATCCCATCCCCATCAATACACACATTCCTCGAAATCACAAAAACAAGACTTGATTTTCATGTTTTGACTCAACAAAATAGTGTTACAAGCGAAAAGTTCAACATACTTTTCATTGCGGCTGGACAAACATGCCATGGAGACCGCTCGTTTCAATGGTCCTATCTTCTTCTCCATCCTCATCTAAATAGTGAGAGGGAGGGCAGCGGTCAGAGGCGGGCAGGAATAGGGAAAGAGGAAGGGAGAGGGAGAGGAGAGGGAGAGGGAGAAGGGGGAAGAAGGGAAGTGCACTGAGAAATTGACGTTTAGAGGGGTTTGGGTATTTTGTGAAAAAAAAAAAAAAAGGGCGTGCAGAGAGAATTTTGGAAATTCTTTCACTTACATTGGGTGTATAGAGAGAAGAGAGAAGTTTGGGTGTGGCATTTGCAGCTCTCTTTGTAAATCAAGAGTTTACAGCAGGGAGAAAATAGAGCAATGGCAGAGTTCACTTGTGGAGCAGACAAGGTATTCAGTGGACATTGAGATTCTTCAGGGCTGTGTTAGCCACCCGAACCCAGTTTCTTCCCCTACTTCTTCTGAACATGGTCATGGAGATGAAGCCCATACATCTTTTCCTATTTGGGAAGATGACGAGAGGAACCCATTCCTCTACTTGTGAAGATGATCGTGGAGATGAAGCCCATAACTCTTTCCCTATGATGAAACATGACGAAGAGGAACCCCATTCCTCTACTTGTGAAGATGATCGTGGAGATGAAGTCCATATCTCTCTCGCTATTTCTAAAGATGACGAAGAGGAACCTTATTCCTCTACTTCCGAAGATGAGGAGAGAAGACATATCCCTTACTCTACTTCTGACGATGACGGAGAGGAATCCAAATCCTTTTCCTCAAGATGATGAAAAGAAAGCCATTCGGATTGGGTGTCTTCAATCAAACAGAGGAGTCTTCTCATGCCCAAGAATGTTAAAAAGCATCATCTGCTAGAGTATCATGCTCAATCCACCGAGTCCCCTATGGGCTTCGTAGACACAAACCAGAATGCATACGATTCCTCAATTTAATTCTCATAGGCCCATTTCACCCATGAAAAGAGAAAAGGCAAACTACTAGCCATGGAGAGCATAAATGGAGATATCTAGCATGACATCCCTCTCCTAGAAACCCAAAGGCTGTTGGAGAGGTGTTTGGCAACACATTAAAAGGTTGGAGACAAAGAGCCCGAGATCATACTCAGAGGTAATAACACTCGATACGCGATTCTTTTGTGGAAATGATGTACTTGAAGTTGTTCATCATTGAATTCCTTCGCTTGCGGATTGATAGGGAAGATTCATCTTTCAATTGGGATGGCCAGAAGAAGCATTAATTTGTGACTTGCTCTTGATGGAAAATCAGAATTCCCTTTTTATTGTTCGACGTCTATATGGTCATGCTCCACCCATTCTCCTTTGGTGAAGAGTGCTCTAGAATTCATTTTCCCGGCAAATCGGCAATATGATAGATAAAATCAATGGTTTACGGTAATCCGCCGGATCCACATCTACTTCATCTACTAACATGCATGTTACATTTCTCATAACAACCAATTAATAAAACAGAACACTTGAACAACCAACCAAAACCAAAAAGGATCCTTGTGCATCCAAACTGTAGAGGCAGGAATAAGAGTTTAGAAGGAGGAGGGATTCCAAAAAAGAGAGAAAGGAGGATGTCATTGATTTTTTGGACATAAGTTGATGAGGGAAACGGAGTGGTGAAATCCTAGTATATTGGTTGGAGGCGTGACGAGCCTAACACTTTCTGAACCTCATTGCTTTTGAGCAATGTTATCGCCCTTTGCCCAAAACGGATCACTTCATACACCTTTTTCAATGGATGCCTCATCATACCGCCATAGATGTCGAAATCTCTCAAGAAGGAAACATCTGTGGCTTTTTAGGCGACGAGGAAGTATTGCTAGTGACTCAATAGCAGGCAAAAGACGCCGAGCATTTCTTATAAAACTTATTTTTGTCAGATGATTTGTGAGAAAATCAATGAGTACAGCAGAGAAGATGGCCCCAAATTGAGGCGTCCTTGTGGCATGATTACTTCAAAATCTGGGCACTCTATCTGTTGTTGCTGCCTTCTCCTCCTCTTGCTTGCCATGATACAGACTTCTTCACCTCATTTCCTAAAGTTTGCAATTAATGAAAATTAGATCTTCATGCCATTCGTATTGTGCTGTAGCTGTAGTGTATTGTGGCATCAACGTAGTGGTTTCTACTTGGATACTGCAACTAGTGCATGCGTCCATTATGTTTCTTCGTTGTCAGCTTCTGTATATAAATAATGCTCATGTTTGATAATGAAATTTTCTATGTGCGCTTTTAAAGTCTCTTGTATTAAGTTTATTGTGGAAAATGGGTGCATGATTGATTGATTATATCCTAGGTAGGAAAAAAAAAAAAAAGAAGGCTAAATCAAATCCTACATTCCGGTTCATTAGTTTTGTAAAGATTCAAATCATACAAAAGATGTGTGCCCACCCGTGTTTACAAAAGCGTGCAATTGCTAGGTTTGAAATCCTGTTTGGGTCCGGCTTGAATTTGGGCCTACTTTGGTTGGCCTAGTACATCTCATTTGGGTCAGACGACCGAACCCGGATCTGTGTTTAGGGACCGAAACCCTTAATGGGCCAGATCTAAGCTTAGGCTCTTAAGCTTGATGGACTCTAGTTACGCCTATTTTGTATTTTTAATGTCTAGGTATTTGATCGATATCCGGTGCAATGAACAAAATGGTAGATGGTTGTGACTAATCTTATGTGGTCCATTTGGGGCCATGACAATAAAATGGTATTCGTTTCGGGGAAGAACTACAATGCAGCAGGGCAGCATTTTAGTATGGTGTAACACCCTTCTTAAATTCATGGTGGGGCCCACCTTTTCAGGATCTAAGCCATTTATCTTCATGTAAAACACTTATAAATATTTTTGCATCATCAAGCTCTA